>NW_019280584.1:0-118199 GCF_000648695.1 Onthophagus taurus | reverse complement strand
GAAGAGGATATACAGAACAAAGTTGGAAAAAACAAAAATTGAAGAAGGTTACGATTTTAAGCAGCTTTGGAAGATGTATACAATTTTGGATAGCATTTACGATATTGCGTTTGCATGGGATTGTATTAAACCGTCAACCCTCGTCAAATCGTGGAGAAAACTCTTTCCAAATATTGAAGTAAATGTCAACCAAAACATTGGTGAAGAACATAATGAAGATATGCCTATCGCTGCACTTATTGACTTAGTGACATCCGTTCCGGGAGGTGAGAATGTAAATCAAGAAAACATAGAAGAGTGGCTGGAATGTGACAAAAATGAGCCAGGGTTTGAACGACTATCTGACGTAGAAATAACAAACAAAGCAATGGGAGTGAACGAAGAAAACGAAGAAATTGAAAGTGAAGAAGGCGAGGTGCTTGCGCGGATGACACATGAAACTGCTTTGCAGCATATAGACGGATTGCTTCAATATTTAGAGGAGCAAGACGACGCACATCTGGCAGAAAAACTTATGCTAAGGAACGTACAATCCAGAATAAAGAAAAGGTGCTTCCAAAGCAAGAAGCAAAAGCTAGTGACCGATTTTTTTAAAAAGATGTAACTGACAGTTTTTGTCTACAGTACAGTTTTGTTTACAGTACAGTGATACAATACATATGTACATATTATTTTTTGTTTATTACTAGTCTTTACTTTAGTCTTTAGTGATTTACATGTAGAAGAAAGGTTTAAGTAAAATAGTCTTTATGGTGGATTATGTTTTGTGTTTCCACCTTATTTTTAGTCTTTTTCGGGTTATCCGCGATTTTTATTATCCGCGGCGCCCTTGCCACCCAATTCCGCGGATAATCGGGGCTCTACTGTACCTTATTTCCACATTTACAAACACCTAAAATAACGAGTTTTTGTCCAGCACGTTACAATCTATGTTCTTCACCTGAACTGTATGTGTAAAAGCGAGTGTGCCAAATATGAGACAGATCAGAACGGCAAAAATTTTCATCAAACTTGAAAATTTGTATTAGGATGTCCTATTTAGTACAAGTTTATTTTTTCAATTCACTTTTTCCTATTTCTTGTACAAAATTTATCTGGTTTAGAGAGAGATATAGAACAAAAAATGAGATTAAAGCGTGTCGTGATAAAGAAACTTTATCTGTTTACAGACGATAACTTGACGCCACGCCGGTAATTTTACCGAGTAAGGTTTAGCAATACCTGGATAGCATTACGAAGTTATTTCTTAGAATTAAAAGGAGTTGAACGAATCACATTGAAAAATACGACTTCTTTTAATTCGTATTGGAGTATGATTTTTTTTTCAGATTTTAGACACCGACCGGTTACTATCCTGTAAAAATAGCAAAAGCATCCTAATATTTATCGTACGATCTCGGCTTCTAGACAACGTTTCTATAAATATTTTTTTATAATATCAACAAATCAAAGGAAAAAATTTCACTTTTGGCACATAAAAAGATGTCGAATGTCGACGATTGTGGGTTATCTAATTGTTATTGGAAGAGAAAAAATAAATTTTTTGAGTTCTATGTTGAAAAGTAAAACTTAAAGTTTTTTTTTTTTTAATTTACCTTGAATTCTTTTTTTAGAAACATACAAAACTTCTCTGACAGTTTTATACAAAAGAAATAAAAATAGATCAGAAAGAAAAATGAACGTTTTTAAAAGAACCCTCTTTTTGCTTGTTTTCAGATCGTAAAAGGAGTTTGAGCCTACACCACAAAAAGGCTTTTTTTTATTGCTCCTTTTGATGTTTTTACAAAAGATGGATTGGGTTGGGTTGATTTTTTGTCTTCTTTTCTAATTAGTAAAGATGATAAAAGTTAAAATTAATCGTGAAGACTATCTTTTTAGCTTTTTTTAAAAAGTTTTATAAAAGATAGATTGGTTTGAACACAATTTTATTATTTCTTTTTAGTAATTAAATTAGAAGCTAAGTTTCAAATTTTCACTGAACTTGCCTTCCAACTTGGTGAAATCTAACCTCGTTTAAAATGATATCGATTTTAAAACTTATAAAATTATTCTATAATTATACTAATTTCTCAAGTTTCTTTCTAAAATTTTTTATTAAAATTAACTTTTTATAAAGTAGTCGAGGTTTTATCAAAAAATTAATAAAAAATTTGTGGATTATGTGTCATTACTTTAATTTTTATCGCTCGTTACCACTGAATTTACTAATTAAAAATGACCATTTCGATATAGATAAGATTTTATATTTAGTAGTCATAAATCCGGCTGAGTTTTATGATTTTTTCTCGTGGACAGAGTTCATTCACTGATTTGTAAGTAGCGAGAATTGTGAACGTTATCTTAAACCATAAAATAAAAAAAAAACATTTAAATAATATATCCTCTTAAAATGCACAATAATAATAAAGTTAACTTTTTGTTATTGTAATTTTTGTTGAGTTCAAAACTTATTATCTCAAAAATGAATAGAGATTCTCAAATACGGTCCTAAATCTCTTAATATTTTCATCGAAATATCTTAAGAATTCGTTTTTAGCGATTTTTGAAATGTGAATGAAAAAAATTGTCATCTTCAAAACGCGATAAAAACTTGGGTTGAGTTCAAAAATTATTATCTCAAAAACGAATAAAGATTCTCAAATACGGATTTCTTTCTTACAAAGTGCACACCTTCCTCTATAAATTGCCAATGTTTCATTGAGATATCTTAAGAACTCGATTTTTAACGATTTTTTAAAAATAATTCTAAAAAGTTGTAATCTTTAAAAACCGATATAAATTCGGGTTAGTTCAAAAATTATTATCTCAAAAACGAATAAAGATTCTCAAATACGGATTTTTTTCTTACAAAGTGCACATTCTTATTATTTCATCGAGATATCTTAAGAATTCGATTTTTAGCGATTTTTGAAATGTGAATGAAAAAAAATCGAATAAAGATTCTCAAATACGGATTTCTTTCTTACACAGTGCACACCTCCCTCTATAAATTGCCAATGTTTCATTGAGATATCTTAAGAATTCGTTTTTTAACGATTTTTTAAAAATGATTCTAAAAAGTTGTAATCTTTAAAAACCGATATAAGTTAGGGTTAGTTTAAAAATTATTATCTCAAAAACGAATAAAGATTCTCAAATACGGATTTTTTTCTTACAAAGTGTACACCTCGGTCTATAAATCGCCAATGTTTCATTGAGATATCTTAAGAACTCGATTTTTAACGATTTTTTAAAAATAATTCTAAAAAGTTGTAATCTTTAAAAACCGATATAAATTCGGGTTAGTTCAAAAATTATTATCTCAAAAACGAATAAAGATTCTCAAATACGGATTTCTTTCTTACAAAGTGCACACCTCCCTCTATAAATTGCCAATGTTTCATTGAGATATCTTAAGAACTCGATTTTTAACGATTTTTTAAAAATAATTCTAAAAAGTTGTAATCTTTAAAAACCGATATAAATTCGGGTTAGTTCAAAAATTATTATCTCAAAAACGAATAAAGATTCTCAAACACGGATTTCTTTCTTACAAAGTGCACACCTCCCTCTATAAATCGCCAATGTTTCATTGAGATATCTTAAGAATTCGATTTTTAGCGATTTTTTAAAAATAATTCTAAAAAGTTGTAATCTTTAAAAAACGATATAAATTCGAGTTAGTTCAAAAATTATTATCTCAAAAACGAATAAAGATTCTCAAATACGGATTTCTTTCTTACACAGTGCACACCTCCCTCTATAAATTGCCAATGTTTCATTGAGATATCTTAAGAATTCGATTTTTAACGATTTTTTAAAAATAATTCTAAAAAGTTGTACTCTTTAAAAACCGATATAAATTAGGGTTAGTTTAAAAATTATTATCTCAAAAACGAATACAGATTTTCAAATACGGTTTTTTTTCTTGCAAAGTGCACACCTCCCCTTATAAATCACCAATGTTTCATTGAGATATCTTAAGAATTCGATTTTTAGCGATTTTTTAAATATGAATGAAAAAAATTGTCATCATCAAAACGCGATAAAAACTTGGGTTGAGTTCAAAAATTATTATCTCAAAAACGAATAAAGATTCTCAAATACGGATTTCTTTCTTACAAAGTGCACACCTCCCTCTATAAATTGCCAATGTTTCATTGAGATATCTTAAGAACTCGATTTTTAACGATTTTTGAAATGTGAATGAAAAAAATTGTCATCTTCAAAACGCGATAAAAACTTGGGTTGAGTTCAAAAATTATTATCTCAAAAACGAATAGATATTCTCAAATGTCCTATCCTAAATCTCTTAATATTTTCATCGAAATATCTTAAGAATTCGTTTTTAGCGATTTTTGAAATGTGAATGAAAAAAATTGTCATCTTCAAAACGCGATAAAAACTTGGGTTGCGTTTAAAAATTATTATCTCAAAAACGAATAGGTATTCTCAAATGTCCTATCCTAAATCTCTTAATATTTTCATCGAAATATCTTAAGAATTCGATTTTTAGCGATTTTTAAAATGTGAATGAAAAAAATTGTCATCTTCAAAACGCGATAAAAACTTGGGTTGAGTTCAAAAATTATTATCTCAAAAACGAATAGATATTCTCAAATACGGTTTTTTTTCTTGCAAAGTGCACACCTCCCCTTATAAATCACCAATTATCGAGTTATCTTAAGAATTCGATCTTTAGCGATTTTTGAAATGTGAATGAAAAAAATTGTCATCTTCGAAACGCGATAAAAACTTGGGTTGAGTTCAAAAATTATTATCTCAAAAACGAATAGATATTCTCAAATGTCCTATCCTAAATCTCTTAATCTTTTCATCGAAATATCTTAAGAATTTGACTTTTTAGCGATTTTTGAAATGTGAATAAAAAAAATTGTCATCTTTAAAACGCGATAAAAACTTGGGTTGAGTTCAAAAATTATTATCTCAAAAACGAATAAAGATTCTCAAATACGGATTTCTATCTTACAAAGTGCACACCTCCCTCTATAAATTGCCAATGTTTCATTGAGATATCTTAAGAAATCGATTTTTAACGATTTTTTAAAAATGATTCTAGAAAATTGTAATCTTTAAAACCCGATATAAATTCGGGTTAGTTCAAAAATTATTATCTCAAAAACGAATAAAGATTCTCAAATACGGATTTTTTTCTTACAAAGTGCACACCTTCCCATATAAATCGCCAATGTTTCATCGAGATATCTTAAGAATTCGATTTTTAGCGATTTTTGAAATGTGAATGAAAAAAAATTGTCATCATCAAAACGCGATAAAAACTTGGGTTGAGTTCAAAAATTATTATCTCAAAAACGAATAGATAATCTCAAATGTCCTAGCCTAAATCTTTTAATATTTTTATCGAGTTATCTTAAGAATTCGATCTTTAGCGATTTTTGAAATGTGAATGAAAAAAATTGTCATCTTCAAAACGCGATAAAAACTTGGGTTGAGTTCAAAAATTATTATCTCAAAAACGAATAGATAATCTCAAATGTCCTAGCCTAAATCTTTTAATATTTTTATCGAGTTATCTTAAGAATTCGATCTTTAGCGATTTTTGAAATGTGAATGAAAAAAATTGTCATCTTCGAAACGCGATAAAAACTTGGGTTGAACTCAAAAATTATTATCTCAAAAACGAATAGATATTCTCAAATATCCTATTCAAAATCTCTTAATATTTTCATCGAAATATCTTAAGAATTCGATTTTTATAATTTGCTCTTTTTTTGTGTTGTCATTTTTTGCATTTTTTCATCTAGCCTCTTTTGATATAGTAGAAACCACGAGAGCTGGCAGTGACAGATCGCTTAAAAATGGTATGAATCAAGATATAGACGTATGACTTAGATTATTTCACCACATACATTTAAATTTAGGTTATGTTAGTAATGGAGGTTATATGTCAAACATTGTCAATGATATTATTTAATGATTTTCCTTACAAAGAAAACATTTTCGGCTTGTGAAAACACTAACAGATTCATGACAACGCTCACATGACGTTTCGATTTGAGGTTATAATTATAGAGTTACATCCNAAACGCGATAAAAACTTGGGTTGAGTTCAAAAATTATTATCTCAAAAACGAATAGATATTCTCAAATGCCCTATCCTAAATCTCTTAATATTTTCATCGAAATATCTTAAGAATTCCTTTTTAAGCGATTTTTGAAATGTGAATGAAAAAAAATTGTCATCTTCAAAACGCGATAAAAACTTGGGTTGAGTTCAAAAATTATTATCTCAAAAACGAATAGATATTCTCAAATGTCCTATCCAAAATCTCTTAATATTTTCATCGAGATATCTTAAGAATTCGATTTTTAGCGATTTTTGAAATGTGAATAAAAAAAATTGTCATCTTCAAAAGCGCGATAAAAACTTGGGTTGAGTTCAAAAATTATTATCTCAAAAACGAATAGATATTCTCAAATATCCTATCCTAAATCTCTTAATATTTTCATCGAAATATCTTAAGAATTTGACTTTTTAGCGATTTTTGAAATGTGAATAAAAAAAAATGTCATCTTCAAAACGCGATAAAAACTTGGGTTGAGTTCAAAAATTATTATCTCAAAAACGAATAGATATTCTCAAATGTTCTATCCTAAATCTCTTAATATTTTCATCGAGATATCTTAAGAATTCGATTTTTAACGATTTTTAAAATGTGAATGAAAAAAATTGTTATCATCAAAACGCGATAAAAACTTGGGTTGAGTTCAAAAACTATTATTTAAAACTTCTTTTTCTTAATCTTTTCATCGAGGTATCTTAAGAATTCGATTTTTATAATTTGCTCTTTTTTTGTGCTCTTTGTATTTCGCCTAAGCCTTTCTTAGCTGCTTCATGTATTATGTTCAGAACTTCAGAGTATGTTTGTATCGCATTTCTCTTTCTTGCTATTTTTTGCATTTTTTCATCTAGCCTCTTTTGATATTTATAAATACTTCTATACTTTTGGTATAGGTTTCTTTTTTCTGGGCATTATCTTATGTTAGTTTTTAGGAAGTAATGTTCTGATCCCTATTCTAAGCTTACGATTCCATTAATAGACAACAGCTGTTCAGGATTATGGAACACTTTGAAATCCTAGCAAAATTGATACGACTTGTTCAGAGCACACTGACGCGCACCAGTGCGTGTGTATGCATACAGGGCCAACTGACAGACGGCTTTCTGGTCTCGCAGGGTTTGAAGCAGGGAGATGGGCTGGGCTCGCCCTTTTTAACCTGGTGCTGGAATATGTAATAATGGGGTTGGAAAGAACAGGCTTGCTAATTGACAAATCAGCGCAGTTGGAAGGTGCGTATGGAATGCTGAAGGATGGTGCTGAAGTGGTGGAGACATGGAGAAGACAAAGTTACTGCTATAGACGTAGTAAGAAGCGGTGCCTTACTTTATATACCTTGGTGTAGAATTATCTGGGCTGGGTACAGAGGAAGGAGAAGTTAGAAGGAGATCAGTCCTAGCCAATAGAGCGTATTCTGCAAATGTCTTCGAGAAAAGGATTTTGAGGAGAATATTTGGGCAAATTCGTGATGAGGATGGATAGAGCTGGCACAGTTCGTTCGCGTAAGATGGGCTGGCCACGTGATCAGAATGGGAAAAGATAGAGTGCCGGGACGATTGATCGGTATACAGGGAGTGAGACCTAGGGAGATGGTCAGGAGTAGGAATTGGAGGAAAGAGGCCAGGGACAGAGATGAATGGAGGCAGAGCCTAAGGGAGGTCAAGGCTCGACACGGGCTGTATGGCCATAGATGAATGAATGAATGTTCTGATCCGTCTTCTAAGCTTCTACAGACTCTATCTTGGATTTTTGCTTACTACATGATGAGACTGTTTATAGCTAATTGCAGAATGTACTGCGAGTCCAATGATCGTTTACACCGCATGGGTTAATCAATACGTAATTTGTAACGAGTACTTAAATTTAATTAAGTATCGATTTGATTTACACCGCCACCAATTGCTTAATTGTGGTTAAGGATACATTACCTTTAAGCTCACGAAAGTGATGATGTAATCATTACTTTAGCTTTAAGCTCAATGTATTTGAGTAATGATTTTATATCATAAGCCGAAACAATTGGATCCTTGTTTATAGCTTCTTGGCATTTCTAAAGTTCCTTATAGTTGTAATAGATTTCGTTAGATGGCGCTTTTCTGAACAACGATTATTTTTTTTTGATTTTGTTGAAATTTTGTGTGTAACATAATTTAATAAACTACTAATTATTTTCTCACTCACCCACTCACGAAATGAGTTATATTTCGTAACGTGTTACGTAAATAACTATAAATAGAATAGTTTATTGGTTTTATTGATGTATTTTTTTATAGCCCGATTAAATAAAAAAAATCTTAATAAAACCATCATTATGATGTATTTAGGATACCGTGTATAAACGAGAACGATTTCGTCTACATATAAACACCGGAATAACACAAAATAACTTTGTTTTGAGTTTGTATCCCCTCTCTATTAACGTTTCGCCTGAAAATCGCTTACCATCTGCCCGTAGTTGACAGCCAGTTCTTCCATACAACGCGTTCAACCAACTTTACACGCCGAGAATGCGTTATTTTTGAAAATTTCAAAGAAAACTCAACGATTTTTAAATGAAACCCAAATTAGAATGGTTTATATAAAAATTAAAATGAGAAAGTTTAAGTAATTAATTATAATAAGTTAATTATAATTTAAATTTTTTAAATCGTCATCGACGTGTGTTTGTGCTGTAGCAAACACGGCGTCACACACAGTGTTAATATCGTGACGCAAATATAAAACACCGTGTCAGATAAATCGATCGTCGTCGTCGTCGTCGTTGTTGTTGGGCGTGTGTAGCTGTGTGCAACACGTTGGTTGCTCCTCGTCGGTTTTCCCGGTTTTTCATTTTCAAAATTAACATTTTTCGGTTACCTAAAAACGATAAAATTAAATAAAAGTGATGTTTTTATTAAAATAAATCGTTTTTTACAACTATTTTTAAATTGAAAAAAAGTGGGTGTTCTCGATAAGGATAATCACAATCTACAAGAACCATTTTTTGTGCGGAAAAATTATGCGGTGTTGTGCTGTTTAATTATTTATGAGTGTAAATTGTTAAAAATAATTAAAATTCACGTTGGCTGTTGTTGATTCGAACGTCGCCGTTCGAATACGTTTATAGCAGGTTAAATTACCTGGTAATTATAAGTATATTTATTATCCTTGGATTGGATAATATTGTATTTTTTTTTGTTGTTTCTTTGGTTTGAAAGAAAAAAATTTCTTTTAAGAAATGCACAAAACGTAAGTTTTAACGAAGCAGGAAAAAAACGATGTAAAAGACTTCCTTACGTGTGTGTCATGGTCTCGCAAATAAACTCATAAAAAATGTTATCGTTTAATCTATTTAACATTTTAAAGATAAAGAGTAAAAAAATTTTAATAACCGGATATTAATATTTTTTATAGGCTCTTTTATACTATGTAAATTTGAAATGCAACAAGTGGTTGTTAAATTTAAAATATCGCGCTTTTTGAAAAGTAATTTTCGATTTTTTTTTGTTTGAATAAATCAATGAAAAATCAAGGAAAATATATGAATAATAAAATTTATTTCCAATTCCGCACTTTGGTCTACCTGGTACAAAATAGAAACGAGTTTTTTAAAAACTTTTTAATCTTCCAAAGCAACAACAAAAAAATTCTGCAATGTATAGCATGTTTTAAAACTATGTATTAAAAATTTTTATTCTAATTCGAAATGAAGAAAATAAATTCTTCGAAAAGATCATCATTCGTTCAAATTCATTAATAATTTTATTATTAATCACAAAACATTTTAGGTCGACTTTAAAGTGTGATTCAATTGACATTAAATTTGCTTGTTTAATCCTATTTTGAAAGTGTTAATTTTAGAGATAAAAATGTTTAATTACATTCATACACTTATAGATAATCAATAAGTAAATAGTTTTGGAAAAATTATAAAAAATGTATTTCTGACGTAATCGTTTCGAATGTTTCTCGGTTAATTTATCTGGAATGTTTACATCTAGTAAAGGAAACTATCTTCTTTTTGATGGAAAACTCCGTTCATCGAATTCAGGTTCATATTTAAAATGTTCTAGAATCTTCTTGCATTCCTTTGGTCTTGGTAGATGTTGCTCTAAAAAATCGATCTTAATCTTCACCTTATGCTGACTGACTTGTTAATCTGTTTTCTCACATTATTCTTGACATCTCTATAAGACGATCCATGCTAATAATAAATGCAGGTCGTTACTTGCTCCATCATGTTGGAGTTCACTTCTAACATATCTGCACGACTTTATAGTTTTTGTTTCGAAAAACACCACAAAATCGTGGCATCAACCACGTTGAATTAACAAAGCCGCAGGTAACACGCACTTCGCAACAAACAGATTGATTAAGAATCAAAACCAAAACGATAAAATGGCATAAACGTGCGGGAGAACGCACCATTATCGATAATCTATAACCGCCAATAAACAGCCAACCTAACCCTATTCACTCATGAAACCTGCCTAAGTGGTGAAAGAGAAAAATAATACGAAAAAGCGGTAATATAAAGTGCCGACCAAGCAACTGGAACCAAATAGACCCAAAAGAAGAGTCATCAAGAGGAGGTGCACTGATCATGCAAACTGATTAAATGTCACTGACATTCTGAACGTCAGAATGAAAATTGACGAAATCAGCTGATTGCAGATTCTTTTTTTGCAGAAATTAGCAAATTATGGATGCACCTTCTAAGTTTTAAGTCAAAAGTACGTCCCGTAGAGATGTGATGTTCTACTAAGGCCGTACCATTTGACTTTTTTAATTTACAATCCCTTTGATGTTGTTTGAGTCTATTTTTTAGATATTATCTCCCCTGACAGTTAAACTTATAAACCAGGTTAGATCTGAGACTATCTTTAAAACCTGCCGGATGGGCAGGCAGACTTTCGGAAGGGAAGGGGAGCAATCGACAACGTGTATGTGTTGAAGCATTTGGCAGATAGAGAGCTGGATAAGAAGGGAGGGAAATTGTACGCCCTGTTTATAGATTTGAAGGCGGCTTTTGATAAGGTGGATAGGGGGAAGTTGTGGGAGGAGATGGGGAGGAGGGGGATAACGGAACACCTAATTGCGAGAGTGAAGGAAATATACATGGAGACGATGGCTAGGATAAAAGTGGAAGATAAGCTGAGCGACGTGTTCTGGACGACGAAGGGGCTGAGGTAGGGATGTCCGCTGAGCCCAAGTCTGTTTGCACTGTATACGGCGGACCTGGAGGAAAGATTGGGGAAGGGGCGGATGGGAGGATTGGTGGTGGGAGGTAGAAAGGTGCATATGTTAGCATACGCGGATGACATCGTGGTCATGGCGAGAGAAGCGGTGGAGATGAAGGAGATGATAAAGACATTGGAAAGATATCTTAGGGGGAAGGGGCTGGAAGTAAATGTGGGGAAGACAAGGATGATGAAGTTTTGTAAGGGTGGGAGAAAAAGAACAGAAAACTGGAGATGGGAGGGAAAGGAGATCGAGGAGGTTAGGGAGTATACTTACTTGGGGTATGTGTTTAGGGAGGATAACAGGGAGGGGTCGCATGTGATAGCTATGGCAAAAAAGGCGAATAAGGTGATGGGACAAGTATGGGGTTGGGGGAAGAGAGTCTTTGGAAGGAATGTGGCAGCGAGGAAGATTATGTTTGAAGGTCTGGTTAGCAGTGTGATGATGTATGGGGCAGAGGTATGGGGATGGAGGGAGCAGGGACCGCTGGAGGACGTGCAGGCTAGATATTGGAGATGGGTGCTTGGGGTGGCGAGAGAAACACCGGGGTATATAGTGAGGGAAGAGGTAAAGGTGGATAAGGTCAGGGTGGAGGCGGGCAGGAGGGCAGTGAAATATGAAGAAAGAATAGAAGGGAGGCCAAGCTGCGGGATCCTGGGGGAGTGTTGGAGGGAAATTAGAGAGGGAAAGGTCAGATATGGGAAAGGACACAGAGACAACTATTATAGACGAGCGGGCTACTCGGTAACGGAGATAAATAGTAGACGAAGGGTGGGTAGGGAGATGTGGAGGGAGTTGAGAGACAGGGACCGAGATGTGCAGAGACAGGAAAGAAGGACACAAATAAAAGAGGGAAGGTATAACGAAAGATACAGGGACATAATTACGGAGGGGCTGCCTAGATACTTGTTATTGGAAAGAGATGAGGAAGGGAAAAAGTTGGTGGCTAGGTTCCGTTGTGGAAACGAGGAGAGAGCCAACAAATACTGGATGGCCGATGAGGAGAGGTGGTGTAGGCTGTGCAGGGAGGAATGGGAAACGTTAGAACACATGCTGAATGGGTGCAGTGAGTTGAGGGAGGAGGAGATGGACCGAAGGCAGATCTTAGGAGAGGGGGGAGAGGGGAAACGATGGATGAGAATGGTGATGGGGGTGAGGAGACAAAGGGATGGGTGAGGGGATGATTGGGCCGAGGAGCCGAGGGCGTGGAAATGGAGGAAGAGGGTAGAGAGTGAAAGTAATATTTGAATAATGTAAAGAATTGTAAACAATTACTGTATACAATAAACTCTTAATAATATCTTTAAAACCAGAGAAGATGCCGGCTTGCACTACTTTGCAAACTTAAGAGGTTGGTCTTTGAAGAAACTGATAAGGTTGTCGGTGAGGTCCGGCACATTATTAACAAGAGGCACATTCAAATCGGGTGGGTGAGTCAGAAATACATCTATTGGGGGTAGATGAATCAGAAGAGAACAATAACCTGTTCACTAAAGAAAGGGGGAAGCCATTATTCACCAAGATGGTAGCCAGAAGCCTCAGATTCTTTAATCTAAAGGTGTTATCATAGGTTCGCACGACACGGTTCTTCAATCGGAATAATGATACTGTTTTCTTCTCCTCCCCACCTCGGCAATTCATTTCCTCCATTAGGACTTGTTCTCAGTTGTCCTCAATTTTCTTAGCATCTGCTCGTTTTAGTCTTTGTCGTTAGCTCTGAACAATTACCCAGATTTGTTTTCCAATTTTCTCTCTTTATTTGCCTTATTTTGTGGTTTGCTCCTTGTGCTTATGTAGTTGGTGTAGTTTCTTGTTGGAATAATTTTTTCTTGGACTAATAGCTTTCTCTTCGATGTGAACCCAGGTTTTTGTTTCTATGATAACCATTAGCATTGGTGATCCTTGTGCCCAGTGCATCCACTGCCATTTGATTTATGTTGGTTTTTAAGACCTGCCAAACATTATTTATCTATATTATCAAACTCTGCATTCTGATAAAACAGTATCTCACATATTAGGCAGATTTAACAATTTCTACTGACTCTTTATTTAAAAAATCGCGTTTTGCAGATTTCCAATTGCCCTGTTATAAAGTAATATTTGTTAACACACATTATTAAAATTAGAATGTATATAAAAATCGTATTTGTTTGGTTATTATAACATAAAACCATTAGTAAATTGATTTAACATGAAATGGATGGTCTAAAAAAAATACTACTCTGGGTTTTAGCTTTAATTAAAAAACTTTTTTTTGTAGTTGATGTGTTTAAATATTCATCAAGTTATAAAAAGAACAAACTTTATTTTAAAATTCTACGCTTTCATTTCGATTTGGAACTAAAATTTTTATTAAATAAAACATCCTATACAAAAAATAATTGATAAAGTAAAATTTTTTATTCTTTTTATTAGTTTTAAGAAATATTTCTTTAAACGCATTCAAACTGTCTTCCGCAACAACGGCTACGTGCGGTGATCTCTTCAATATGGGTTGCACGGTTTCTGCGGAGGAACGTGCAGCGATCGCTCGGACGAAAAAGATTAATCAAGAAATCAAAGTAGAGAAGGAAAAGAAAACCAAAGAAATTAAATTATTACTTTTAGGTAATGTAATAAATTTTTTGGTTCAAAGTCGGGGATTGTCGTAGTATTGAACATGCCAAAATAGAAAATCATTATGAAATCATAAGTCATTTCAACGGTTCATTAAGTTACGTGATTTTTGACACGTAATGCGTCCACTAATTGGCAATGAAATACGATTTGAAAATCAGTTTGAAAACCTAACGTAACGATGTCGTGTTTTTGGCATATGTTCAAATACTACAACGAATTTCTGTCCACTACAAAACGTTTTCTTTAACTGAATCATTGTTGAATCTCGAGGTTGATTGTACTTTTTGGAATTTTGTTTGATTCAGTTATTTTAAATTTTTGTGTTGCAAATTTGCAAGAAAATATTTTCACATTGTACAATCACGTCAGAATAACAGCCTAATTAGGTTTCATAAATGTTAAATAATTAAAACTAGAACTAACATTAGAATTAGAAACATTCGGATTTAGCCGCATGTGTCTCAAGATGGCTAAACCCGAATGATTCTAGTTCTAGGTCTTGTGTTAGTTCTGGTGATAATGCTAGTGTAAAACTAGAACTAACACTAGACCTAGAACCATAAAGTATCTGGTTTGAAGACGCACGGCTAAACCTGAATGTTTCTAGTTCTATGTCCAGTGTTAGATATTTTATGCTAACTAGCGCTACTTACCACCTACTAGCCATCTTAGGCCCACTTTTACTCCCTCCTGATAAATTTATCCGATAGATAAATTCAGTTCTTAGCCAATGAGAGCGCTTAAAACCGTGGTAACCATGGCAACTATCCTCTAGATAGTTTATCAGGAGGATGGTAAAAGTGGGCCTTAAAAGAGGTATGGTCAAACGGAATGTTTCTAGTTCTAGGTCTAGTGTTCGTTCTAGTTTTATATCATTAGAAATAACACCAGACCTAGAATCAGCAACATTCGCGTTTAGCCATCTTAGGAAACGAAAGGCTAAACTCGAATGCTTCTAGTTCTAGGGCTAGTGTTAGCTCTAGTTTTATATTATTAGAATTAACACCAGACCTAGAACTAGCAACATTAATAATAATAATATTTATTGATCTCAATGTATTACACTTCAGAATAAGCAACTAAAAATGGTTTCCAATAAATAATTGATCAATTTTATGATGAGGTTCAATATGTATTGTTCTTCCACCTCACCATAAAGTATATAAAAAAAACAGTATAGCGTTGTAAATATATAGTTTTAACTACTACAAGTCGTTATCGATACCATGTCAGTCCCCCAAATTAAGAACAAATTTAGGTAGAACAAAAAGATTACAAAAATATTCAAACGCAAAAGCAAAGATCTGTGACTATTAAGAGATTTACAGGTATTGCGAACACTGCTGCCTAAACAGAAAATCAGCATAGCGCTTCCTGGCTGTGGCGGCAGACCCACACTCTGTCAATGCGCAACCAGAAGGGAGCTCATTAATTACTTTGCATATCTGGTATGAGATGCATTTTTTAAAACTTAAATTGTGGAATATAGGTGGAGATACTCTAACTTTTTTACAAGATACGCTGGTTTATGTAGAGTGAGCAATTTATGGTAAAAACCTACAGCATGCAACATTCTTCTCCCCTGCATGTTCAACCATTTTAAAACCGGCAGCTTACAGCTGACATGATCTCTGCGTTTCAACCCAAAAGTTAGTCTGGTACAGGTGTTTTGCAAATTTTGAATTTTCCTCTTCAATGCATAAGACAGAAAGGGTGCATGCAATGCATCGCCATAATTAAACATTGATAGTACTAAACTTTCGCATAGGCGCACTTTTGCACTATGATTAACAAGGCTCTTTGGACGCATTTATTGACGTGTTCATTAAAAGTAAGGCCCTCATCGATTAAAATGCTTAAGTTTTTTTTACTACTTTTTGAATAGGTTATTTACATAAATTTGTAAGTCAATTACGTTTGATTTTTTCTGATTAATTTTAAGTCCATGTCGGCTTGAGGTATCACACAAATATTCTAGATCACTATTAATTCGTGCACAAGCCTGTTTTATATCATGAGCCGCAAAAGAATAGTATATTTGCGTGTCGTAAAAATGGTCTTGCAATGCATAACTCCTTGGTGAAAATTTGATGTATATAAAGCATAAAGCAAAGGCGAGAGTATAGAACCCTGAGGAACGCCTGAACTAGTGTATTGATATTCAGATTGTTCATCACCCATAAATACGGCTTGTTGACTATGTGTCAGAAAATCATATACTAAGCGGGTAGACTTATCATCAAAACTGGAATGCCTCAAAATTGATGCCATTGTCTCATGATTGATCGTATCGAACGCCTTTGAATAGTCTAGTAAGCAAAGAACTGTTAAATCGGTTTCGCGAATTATATCATCAATGATATATATCAATGCTATCGTGCTACTGTAACCTCGTCTGAAACCCGATTGGTTCTGTGGTAGTATGTCATTCTCCTCCACAAAGGAGGCCATTTGTTCATAAAGAATTTTTTCTGCAACTTTTGCTAATACTGGCAGAATACTAATGGGGCTCAGGTCGCTAAGTGCTGTAGGTTTAGAGATTTTGGAAAGCGGTTTTATTACGGCTTTCTTCCATGTCATTGGAAAAACACATGTTTCACAGAACAATTCACATTCGGATTTCTGATTCACAAACATTCGGATTTAACCGTCTTAAAAGACTAACGGCTAAACTCGAATGTTTCTAATTCTTGGTCTAGTTTTAGTTCAATAAGAATTAATAACAATCTAGCACTGAATAACAATTAAAACTAGAACTAACACTAGACCTAGAACTAGAAAGTTTCTAATGTTACTAGTTTTATATCATTAGAAATAACACCAGAACTAAAGCCACCAACATTTGGGTTTAGCCGTCTTGAGAGACGAAGGGCTAAACCCGAATGTTTCTAGGTCTAAATCTAGTGTTAGTTCTAATGATACATAACTAGAACTGACACTAGACCTAGAACTAACATTAAACCTAGAAGTAGAAACATTCCGTTTAGCCGTACTTCTCGTTACTACCATCTTTTAGGTAAATTTATCTAATAGATAAACCCATCTACTAGCCAATGAGAGCGCGTAAAATAGCCGTAACCATGGTAATAATCCCTTAGATAGCTTAACCAGAAGATGGTAGTAACGAGCCTTAGGGCCGGTTTATCAATGTCGAGTTAAATCTGTTAGATACGCAACTCATGGATAAACTTGCCTAACAGATAACCTCAGTGAACCGTTTATCCAGCAACTTTCTACCCGCCAGGCAGCAACCTACGAGATAGAACATAGATGGTACCCCTGAGTGTTAACATTAGAAACAGAAATGAAACGTAATTGGTGAAATTTGAATAATTGACTTTAGTTTGTGAAGTTGATATAACCAGCTGATGTTTTGGAGGCTATCATTCCCGTGTGCTTTCGGCATTGTGCTTTGTTTTCCAAAACCTCTTTTATAATGGAATTCCTACATGAATATTTTTTAGACAGTGACAAAGATGAGGATATTGTCCAACTCTCCAATTATAAACGACGACCATATATTATAAAAGAAGACAAAAGTCAAAAACAATTTGAGGAGTTAATTACACAGTTTTGTTAATCTTGGTTAAAATTGAGACGAGATTATACTGTATTAGATTATAGATTATATTATTATTTTTTTTTAATTACTAGATTATTTATTTTCTATAACATTTTTATATTCGTTTGCCAAATCCATCAGCAAGTTCTTTTCTGCTGTACTAAAATTTGATGATCGTTTCTTTCTCTTGCTTATCCATCACCACAATTATAAGCTTAATTTATTTTTGACGTTATATTTTGATTTTATTGTCATTTCATTTCACCAAGCAACCAAACTTGTGCTCACATTTTTTTGACAATATCTAATAGGTAAACCCTTAAGGGGCCTATCCACGGTCATGCATGCTCGTCATGCATGCTGTTCATGCCGTTTCTTACTTTCTCCATACACTATCATGCAAGCTTGCTATTCATTCATTTAATCCGTATCCTCGACGGTGGTAAGTACTGATTATCGGTACATCTATAATGAGTGATATAGCTTGCGTTTTAATAATAATCGACGAGTTAACTCGTAAAACAGAATGTCAACAATATGCTTCTTGGCATACAGTTGCTGCTCAACGGAAAGTTTTCTGTATTGCGATGCCCAAACTTTGCCGAGCATTTCTGCCTTATCACTTACTGTGTCTAAATGTTTAACTGCCTTTTTTAGAAATTCATTTCTTTCATTAGACAACTTTTGTTTTTTTGGACGTGATGGAGTTACTTGTGTTGATTCGGGTTCTAATGAATCTTCTGGTGCCTAAAAACACCATTTTAAAATTACGTTCATATACTAAAAGATACAATTTTAAAAGTAAATTTAAATATACTTTGCAATTTCTAGATGCCAAGAAATAAAGAGGCCTGGAAAGAAATTGCATCAAATTTTAATAGCCGATGGAATTTCCCAAATTGCTTAGGTGCAATAGATGGAAAACATGTAGCGATTATAAAACCAGCAAATTGAGGTAGCCACTATTTTAACTACAAAAAGACTCACAGCATAGTGCTGATGTTGATAGCAGATGCAAAATAGAACTACCAAATTTTCCAGAAAAGGTGCCATACGTATTTATAGCAGATGACGCTTTTCCTTTGAAAGAAAATATAATGAAGCCATATAGCCAAAGGGCTTTAACATTGGAAGAGGACATTTGTAATTACAGGTTTTCCGGAGCTCGACAGATTGTTGAGAATGTTTTCGGAATTTTAGCCTCAAGATTTCGAGTTTTATTAACTACGATAAATTTATCCCTCGAAAAAAGTGCTACCATTGTTCTGGCTTGCTGCTACTTACATAATTATCATAAATAACAACACAAATGCGCGAAATTCAACCCTTTTTGCAAAAGAAGTAAGAGATAAATTTCGTATATATTTTAATACCGTTGGTGCAGTTCCATTTCAACAAACAGCATAATAATAATTATTTGGATTTATAAAATAATGTTTTTAATCGTTAAAGGTTTGTGTTTATTTACTTACATCTTCTCCTTCTTCAATATCTAATGTTGATATGCCAACATCCGGTGTTTCTTGATCCCTAAGATAGTGTAGGTGATCAAAATACCATAAAGAGGAAGTGTAAATATCTTTCGATGCGGCCCCTGATTTTTCGCTCATCTTCACCTTTTTTAACTCACGTCGATAGTTGGTTCGGATGGTATTTATTTTTTTCTTTAAAGTGTCCATAGTTACATCTTTATCTTTTTCCTGATATTTTTTTTAATAAAACATCATATCCCTTCGACCGTTCGTTTTTATCCTTGTATTTTCCGCTTTTAACCTTCCACAGTTCCTCATGATCTCTAAATATTTCAAAAAATTCCATCCAAAAGGAGTTCTCGCTTCCACAAGCCATGTTGAAAGTGATGGAATGACGAAATACATAACAGCATTGCCATCCACGTGCACGCTTGCTTGCAAGCCAGATACCCCGCCCATAGAAATCCAAAACGGTTTGAATTGTCTCATGCCAGGTTGTCATGCCGAGGAAACCGTCTCATGCAACCCCATCCACGGTCAATCTTGCATGATAGCTTGCAATGCTCGTCATGCATGCATGACCATGGATAGGCTCCTTTAACCAGTACTTCAATCTGGTGGGTATCCAAATGTCATATTTATCTATAAGATTACCCTAAACTACAGGTGGATAAACGATTCGTCGACGTTATCTATCAGCTACAATTTTAATTGACAGATAAATCGTCTTAACTAGATATTGATAAACCGGCCCTTAGGCCCACTTTTACCATCCTCCTGATAAACTATCTAGAGGATAGTTGCCATGGTTACCACGGTTTTAAGCGCTCTCATTGGCTAAGAACTGGATTTATCTATCGGATAAATTTATCAGGAGGTGGTAAAAATGGGCCTTAAGATGGCTATCATAAAATATCACTATGTTGCATATTTTTATTGAACTAACATTAGATCTAGAACTAGAAACATTCGAAACCCGATACTATTACAGGTACTACTATGTTTGTAACGATATCGTGTTTTTGGCATATATTCAAATACTACAACGATTTTCTGTCCACTACAAAAAGTTTTCTTTAACTGAATCATTGTTGAATCTCGAGGTTGATTGTACTTTTTGGAGTTTTCTTTGATTCAATTATTTAAAATTTTTGTAACAAGAAAATATTTTCCCACTATACAAAGTACCTATTATCACGTCAGAATAACGGTCTAATTAGGTTTAATAAATGTCATTGGGTCGTCGTTATGGTGCCGTGAGGCTAACAGACAATTACCAACTAATTGAACCCGCCGAGGTTTTCAATTTGAGTGCTTCACTTTACTCTTCCGACATTAAATAGGTGATATTAGTAAAAAAAATCAATCTTATATTTTAAATCAATATTTTTTATACGACCCATTAGGATTTCTAAAACAATTTGTAAACTATTTTTTCAATACAACGTAATTGTGTGCTAATAACACCGTGAAAGCGTTGGTTCTAATATATTTATGATTTTCGCTGTGCGTTGCTCTGGTATAATGTAAACCGCTAGAGCACAGGATACAAGGAGTGCTTACGTCAAGGATTCTATTATTAAACGCATTTATCCTGTTTCTCTGTTAAACAAACGTAGCCGTGGAGAAATCTTCGTCTCAATATAACCATTTCCCTTAAAATGTAAACTAACACAGAACAAATTATTCCGTGAAAAAAGATTGGAAAAAATCAGCTGATATTGTTGAAAACCACTTGGCGATAATTAAATGGACGTTTACATTGTTGATTTACAAATTTGGACATTTATCAATATCCTTATGAATAAAGCAAAATAATTTTTTTTTTTTGTAATTTTTTATTTCCTTTGTGGCGGGTAGAAAATGAAATTACGAGTTTATTTCATTCTCGTGGCGAGTAAAGTGATTTTCCCCTTTCAGCCTTCCAATACTGATTGGATCACTCTTCTAATTTATCTCTTCGAAGGTTTCTCTTCTTTTCACGGCATTTAATTTGAACAACCTTCTGACTGAAGAAGGAAATTGAAACAGTGAAAAAATTAACAAAGAAAAAGTGGTTTCAATAAAACAAAAACTTTTTATTTTAATCGATTCCGGAAAAACTCCAGTAAAAATAAGTACCTAGTAAGAAGTGTTCTCCATTGTATCATCACAACCTACTTGTAACTTGTAAAAAGTGTACACATCCTTGTAAAAAAAATACAATAGAGGGTCTCCTTTGAAACTTTTACTTCCGGCATTATACAGCTTTCTTTACCATGCAAATATTGTAGAAACTTTATCTAAATAAACTTTAGATAAAGTTCACAAAAGCGAAACAAAAATGAATGAGATTTTTATTTTTAATTTTTAATTGTCAATTTCCTTTCTGTTGATCTTTTAATTGACTAAGGTCGACGTGTATTAAATAGAAACAATTTACTTCATCGTTTTTGTGAGATCACCAATGAAACAAGGATGAATGAAGGTGTTTTATCTCATTTTATTCTTTTTAAGTGGCCGGTTTTAACTGATTCGACCCCTACCTCTCTGACCCAAAATACCGAGCAATGTATCAATGGACGGAAATTGATGTACAACAAGTAGAAATTCATTTATCCCATTTTATTGCTATTATTGGATGTCACAATTCCCCTAACTCAACGTCAACCAAACGGATAAATTCGATAGCAATTAAATTATTTATTTACGTTGTGTAATAATAAATGTAATTCGTTTTCAAAATCAATACACGTCAATCTATTGTGTTTTCCTTGATTATTGTTTTCTATTACCTGTTTTGAAAAACAATGGTATTACCATATCTCGATTGATTCGAATGATTCAGAAATGGTTATCTAACGGGATTATATGATTTTAGGATGATGTTTACGATTAATAATGTTTTGACAATATGAAATAATATCAATACTCTCCTCATCTTTGTTATGTCAAATTTAGATTATATTCTTGCATAATTTAATTTGGGAGGAAAACTCGTTTCTTTCTGAAACTCAAAATTACTTTAACCCTTTGTGTCCCAAGAAGTCAAACATTTTGAAACTTTGTGACAGAATCAAACAGAATTAAAACGCTATCAAAATACACTCGGTAAAGGCCTTTGGAATAAAATTTTAGCAAAATATGCAATCCCCCTATTTTCGCATAGTCTAAGTGTAAAAAAAGATGCTAATTAAAAAATTTCTGGAAACCGTGTTTATTGAAATTAAGAAATAAAACTTATTTTAAATTCAAGCTTGAAGCTTTCTGTTTAAATCGATGTGTAACAATCGATGGGTTGAATTAAAAAAATATTGAGAAAAAGAGTATTGAGTTAAAACTAACATTTTCGTATAATCTAAAAGTGTCAAAAAAGATGCTAATTTAAAAATTCTTGGAAACCATGTTTATTGAAATTAAGGAATGAGATTTATTTTAAATTTAAGCTCAATGTTTTCTTTTTAAAATGATCTGTAATAATCACACCTAATAACCATTTATCAAAGAAATACCTTCTTGAACAACAAAATTCAACAGCACCACTTTTCACTAAACTTCTAACCTCACATCTGGATGAATAAGTTTAAAGTGTACCTAAAAATCCTACAGTGCGGATTGCGACGTTTTTTATACAGATTATTTCTTGTATACACTTGTATAGTAGAAAGTACAGACAGCTCTAAATGCGCCGAATAGATAACTACAGTTTAAAATGAGTGTTTAAAATTACCGGTACTTTAAAGTACCGTCGGGACACAAAGGGTTAAACAGGTAATTTATGCGTTAAAAACTTTATTTGAGGAATTTTTGGGTTCAATTACACAATATTTTGCAAAATTTAACAATTTTTAGTGGAAAAGGAATTGACAGAATTAAAATGTCAAAAAAATATGGTTAATGCTAAATGAGGTAATGTTACCAACCTAAAATCTCTCTTTAAATTAAGTTGGTAATATCCAAAAAATCTTAATAAGAAATTTTATTAAGAGATTAGATTACATTACTTTACATAAATTATATTATTATATTATCTTAAAGATCTATTGTACACCGATTGAAAACATCATCAAATTTGAAAAGACAATCAGATCCTTTGGGAAGATAAATTGCCACCCAAAAATCGAGAATCTGATACGTTTAACAGCAGGGCAGTGGCATAAAACATGCTCAATCGTCTCCTCACATCGTCGGCTAGGCTCAACATGTTGAGGTGTCTCATAAGAATACAGGTATCTGTCTCTTTACGTTCTTTGTCGATCATAATATTTCATTCCTATATTTTCTCTTTCGCCTGAATCACTCCTCTCACATATTCCTCCACAATCTCTCATTTTGTTCGTTTTATAACATAATGGATGGTATTTTTTTTTTGAGTTCATTTCTCTCGCCATGCTCATCCATCTTAGACAGTGATAAAAGGTATGCGTCCTTCTCTCCGCAATACACGCACTGGTCACTATCTGCTCTTTTTTGGAGGTGCAGGTATGCTTTAAAACATCCATATCCACTCAAAAATTTTGTCATGGCATAAGTGACTTCTCCCCACTTTCTTTCTAGGCACGATTTTATTTCTGGTATCAAACATTTACTCTCTTCCATCTTTCTCGCCACGCTGTCTTCATCTGTTCGTCTATTTCTTCCCTGAGCCATCCTTTTCTTGACCATTAAATCCACGGTCGGTGAATCCCCCAGTACCTAGTGCTTCTGTCGAGAAGAATGTCTTTAATCGGCAGTGCTCAGTAAAGACACCCATTAGAACTTTAATGCTGCTACGAGCAAGTCCTAAAATATTCCCGGGTTTGACAGTGGCGATGTTAATAAAGAACTCAGTGTTGTTAAATAACTGGGTATTTATTTTCAAGGGAAAGTTCCCTGGATATATACCCGGGGGTATTTACCCAAGATGGGTATTTAGAGGTATTTAGAGTCCATTATCGATACACCAAACTTATTTATAACATTTACAAGAATGCTACATTGGCGGTAAAATTGCATGAAAGTACTGACCGAATACCCATTGGGCCCAAATAAGACAAGGCGATATAATGTTGAACCCAAATTGTTCATCACAGTCCTGGAGAGTGCATTTAAACAACTGGATTGGACCCAAAAAGGTATAAACATTGATGGCAATACCTAAGTAATTTGCGCTACGCGGACGATATAGTCCTTATTTCTGATAGTCTTGGAGAGATGAAACCGATGCTGAACATATACAGGAGGCGTGTGCAAGAGTCGGGCTAAATATCAACAAAATTTAGGACAAATCTTGTTCCAAGCTCTAATATTAATACTTCTATCTTGAATACTTTCGATGGTATGTCATTAATACCTGATGCCTTTCCTTCTTAATACCGTCTTATGAAACGTGTTTTTTTATGCTATTTTTTGTAATTCGCGTTTCTATTCTTTTTTTTTAACAAAAATAAAATCAATTTTGACAATGTAGGGAAATAGGTATGTAGCAACCGGTAACACCGTAAAAATTAAAAAAAAGAAATTTGAATTGACAATTTCTAATTGTCAACCTACGTTTTATCAACACAAAATGTATTCACCTAAAAAATATGTTTCATGTACACCTCCTAAAATAAGAAAAATTGCTCAGAGTTCAATGTCCTCATCATTGTGGACATTCCATTCGATGCTAAGAACGTGTTTAGACAAAAAATACCAAAATCTCATTACAGCATCGGATGCTGTAAGGAGTCTCATTACAGCACTCCTTTGAGTACTGTAATAGCTTTCATTACCGTCGCGTATTACAAAAAGTCCTTTTATACTCATTAGCCAGAGCCGACACCGTTTTTACGGCCTGCAGCGCATGGTGAGCAGCAAAGTCTGAGAAAAATCGTACTGTCATGTTCTTCAACCCTCTCTCAAACTCTGCAGGCAGCAGATTAGATTAACAGATTAACGCATCTCATTATAATCTGAACCCACAGTTTCTGTAAGAATCTGGGTTTAAAAATCGCCTCCTAAGTTGGACAATGTTATTCAAATACATCTGTATGTATGAATTTATTATTATTATCATTGCTGCCGGGCTGAGGAGGGTGGCCCCTCTCGTTACCGCGACCTATAAGATCTATTGTAACTTTAGCCCTCCAAAGGTTTAGGGCAAATGTAGGTCCTTAATTAACCTTAGTATTGTCCTGAGGTCTTGAACCTTTATGTCGGTAGGTAACAGGGGAGTTTTACCGAAGACGTTGTGCCTTAGACGTCCTCTGGCGACGCAATTGCACAGTATATGTTCAGCAGTTTCTGACTCATCGTTGCATAGTCGACAAGTTTGATCCTCAGCTTGTCCAATGTGGAAGAGGTGGTATTTTAGGGGCACATGGCCGGTTAGGTAGCCTGAGAGCGTTCTTAGATCCCCTTTGCTGAGGCATAAAACCTCTTTGGTTTTGTTTTGCGACGGAGTTATCATACTCTTCGCTTGTCTGTGACCTGGAAGTTCTTTCCAGCGTAAGGCTATCTTTGAAGCCTCCCAGTTGTTGATTATTTGTTTTAGGTGGCTTTTTTGTAGTCCACATCCAGGTTGGGGTCCAATGAAGGGCGTGTTTGCTGCCTCTTTGGCCAGCTTGTCGGCCTTCTCATTGCCCTCAATGTTGCTGTGACCTGGAACCCACCATAGGGTAACATCATTGCCCCTAGCGAGTTCTCTCAGGTTGTTGGTGCACTCTCTGATCAGTGCGGAGCCACACGTGTAGGCCTGAATTGCCTTTAAGGCGGCCCGACTGTCTGTGAAAATGTTTATGGATGCACCTTTTTGTCCCTTCTGTAGGTTCAAAGCGGTGCAGAAGTTTATAGCAAGAACTTCTGCTTGGAAAATTGTTAAGTCCGAGCTGAGGGGCAATTTGATGTGGCTATTTGGTCCACTGATGCCCATGCCTACTCCAGATCTTACTGTCTTTGAAGCATCGGTGTACCAGGCTAGGGCTCCTCTTTTTAGTTGAGGCCCTCCTTTCGCCCAATCATCCCTGCTACTAAATATGACCTTATACGGTTGGTTGAAATTGTATTCCGTCGGTATAAGGTCCGTTTTAATTTCAATCAGGTGATTTAGACATGGGTCTTTGAGGATCTCGAGGTGTCCTCTGAGGTTACCCTGCATCAACTTGAGTGAAGAAACTGTTTTCAGTGATAAGGCACTTAAGGCTGCCTCCTTTTGTATATATATGTGGAGCGGTGTGAGACCGAGTAGGGCTTCCAAAGCAGCCGTCGGACAGGATCTCATTGCACCCGTTATGTTAAGACATGCTAACCGCTGGATTTGTGCCAGCTGTTGTTGAGCTGTCTTATGTTTTGTTTTTGGCCACCAAACCAATGAGGCGTAGGCGACCATGGGTCTGATTATTGCTACGTAGGCCCAATGAGCCATTCGTGGTTTGAGACCCCAGTTCCTTCCTAGGAGCCTGCGGCAGATCTGGTTTGCCATGATGGCCTTTTTCCTCACCTCATCTAAGTGTGAGTTCCAGTTTAGTTTACTGTCAAGTATTACCCCTAGGTATGAATTGATACCGATAGTTGTAATCTGTCAAAAAAACGGTTTAATATGGTTAATTACCGCTAGATGGAGTAAGCAACTGTTTCAAAAAAGATTTTTTTAAGATTAAAACACTAACAATTTTTATTTTATGAAAATTTTAAATACTAAATCATTATTGATTGTGGATAAAAAGTTTGACCTTAATAAATAATATGTTTACAACGAAAAAGTTATTTGTAATAAAAATCTTTTCTGAGTAGAAATAAACAAGTTTTAAAAAGTTTGAGCTGAATGCATTTCTTATAAATAAGTGATTCTGACATGAAATATAGTTGTTTACATTCTTGAATTGTTTGTTTCAGGGGCAGGAGAATCGGGAAAAAGTACGATAGTAAAGCAAATGAAGTAAGTATACCGTTCGAGTTTGCTTAAGTATTTTTTTTTGAATTGTATTTTTTGCATACTTGTTTACCATTGTTATCTATAAATTTACATACCAGAACAAGCATAGGGACTGGTTAGAGAAAACGTTTGTAATTCCAACGTTCTAAGGAGGCTCTATCAAAAGCGTAAACAATTTTAAATCTCAATTTTTAATTTTTTTTTAAAGAAATCTAACAAAATCAAAGTAAATATTAAAAAAAGACTTCTTTTTGAAGAAAATACGGGTTGTTGTAATTATTGTAAACAAGAAAATGAATTTCGCCCAGGATTTTACTCCGGACTTATTTATAAATAAGTCTATATTTTCTCGAAAACGAAATATACAAACTCGCCCACGCTATATATAAACATTAAAACGATAAATTTTCAATCAGTTTTAGGTTTCTCATCAGTTTTTATATCATCACAAACTTTCAATGTAACACATTATCATTTATAGTTTAATTGCAATAAATCGATTTGAAAAACAAGTCCAAAAAGTAAAAAATCCTTTAGCACATAGTAATCTCGATCGTAACGATAAATCGAACGTAAACTAATTTTCTTCGAAACGGAAATATGAAAAAGGTGTTGACAGAAAAGCCAATTTAAATTTAGAGAAAATTTATAGCCGTTGCAACGAAGAATGAAGTGGTAATAAAAACGAAAAAGAAATGATTAAAGCGTAGGTGCATTCATGTTGTTGGACTATTTTATAATATTTTTGGGCTTGTTGATTTTTAATCAACTTAGATAACCGACGAAAATAGAAAAAGCTTCTTTTTAAAGAGAAAGCGAGGCTACCACTTGAAATACATTAGTATTAAGTATAACATGACGTAAAGGGATTTTTCAAGTGGATAAAAAAATCGAATTAGAAGAAGAAGAAAAAGAAAATTTCTAATAATTAAATTATAAAAATAACCGCACGAGTTTGTTATTGGATGTCGGTGATGTATTCAATCGTCGACGAGTCCAACTTTAGATCTTTTCAGTAGAGAGACCGAGTTGTGTAAAATACATCTGTCGATGGCATTTTACAGCATCATAAAAGCGATCCCAGTTGAAATACGTCAACGTATATCGTTCAACTGGGTGGTATAATATTGACTTGTAAAAAAAAAAATAAATAAAATCGTACAAAAGACCGAAAAAAAAAGGTGTAAAGAAGTAGAAAAACTTTGTCTTTAATTTCTCTTTTGCGGCTTTAAGTTTGGTCGATGAGTGAGGGGTTGGTTGGTGTTGTTTCCGAGGTTGACCGAGTCCGGAATATGGCAAAAGGGTGAAGTGCAACCTGTAACCCGTTGAACGGAACGGTTTTACGCAGACCGTGCCATGGTTTATTGATCGCAACCTCCTCATATTTTCTTTCTCTCTCCCTCAAATTTCTCTGTCTTTGCCACCAACGTGGCAATAACACGCCCCCGTCGAACAAGAGGGGGTTGGTATGCGCGTAGCGATGAACTTATGTCCGTGAACTGCGTCTATCTAATAATAGGCGCAGAGTCTAACCCTCTCTCACCCTCCATAGCATATGTAGTGTAGAGTTTATTATTAAAAAATGAAGAAAATACTACCTTTATCTTTTGTACCCTCTTTTTTATCTTTGTTAAAATTTTACTTTGTATTTTTCAGTAGCATCAAGTCTCCTTTTAAAACAATTTTTTATAATAATAAGTTTATTGCCACATAGCTTATACAGGAGAATAATTAATATATATGTATGTGTTACAGACCATATATGTAAACAAGACCGTATACAAAAGGACTAGTCCATATGTAAATGGACTGAAATTATTAGTCTATATGTGTAAGAAGCTTATTCTTTAATAAACGGACTAGTCGGTTTGAATACTGTAATATTTTAAACAAAGAAAAAATGAATTTTTTATTTATTTGTACAAGTTAGACTATTGTGACATTTTGAGTTACATAATACATTATTTTTTCGACAAGCACATTTGTTTGACTGACATTTAGTCTTACAGTAACATTTTTTGAAACCTTGCCCATGCCCAGTAGATTGACTTGTAGCCACCGATCTAAGAGAAACTTCCTTATCTTTGGTGATTTCTTCAATTTTCAAAATGTTAGCAGGACATATACTAAATTCTGAACGACTGTAGTATTTTGAAATGACTCCTAGTTTTGTACCCAAGCGGTAAAAACCATCTTCTGTAGCTTCTAACACTACCGCTAAAACTGACCGAGCATCTCCCCTGCCACGATCGACATCTGGAACAGGAATCCTCACAGTTGATCCAATCTGTGGTTTTGGATGGGTGCTATCTGATATTAATTTCATTCGTTTTGCCTGTGCTTGTAATCCATCATAAGCGCCCTTTCTGGCATTTGCTATGTTTCTGTTTCTATTGCAAAAATTGCAAATATTTTCCAAGGACGTGCTCTCAGCATGTGAGGCATCACGATTAGTGGGATTGAAACAACTACCGCATATTTCATACGAGAGTGTTTGAGTGTTATTGTTATTTTCTAGTGGTACATTTTCGGTCGTTGCTGTTTGGTGCAATTGGGATTGTCCGGTTTGTGTGTTGTCAGTAACAACCAACGTAACCACTTCTTCTAAATCTTTTTCTGTTGAAACACCTTCCAGCGCTGGTTGCTCTGTTTCCAGTTGAACGGTTTCTGTGTTTTCAATCAGAATAGAATTAATCACATTTTCCAGATCTTCTTCGGTTGTTACGCTATCCATTGCTTCTAATGGAATATTAGAAGTTTTTAATCCAATTTTCGGTTTGTCCCCGAACATGGCCTCATATGGAGCCCTTTTTATTCCAGAGTGCAAAGATGTGTTCTTCATAAATTGTATGAATCGTAGACCTTGACTCCAATGCTCTGTTTCGTTTTCCAACATCCAAGTTGTTAACATGTTCTCCACGTCTTGATTAGCGCGTTCGACGCTACCCTGACTTTGACTGTGACGCGGTTTTCCATGGACCAGTTTTAGTTCAGGCCACAAACTTTTTAATTCTTCAATAATTCTATTGCAAAATTCGCGTCCATTGTCAGATTGCAAAACTACAGGAGCCCCAAAAGTGGTAAAGATGTCTACAAGGTGGTAAGCGACTTCTTCTGCGCGTTTACTTTCAAGTGGTCGCAGAATAACAAATTTTGTTAAGTGATCCTGGTACACCAGGACAAATCTGTATTTACCATCAGCATGCGACTGATAATCGATTAAGTCTACTTGACATCTGGAATTCAGATCATTGAAGATCATCGGTTTTGATATAATTCCCTTCTTTTCCCTTTTTTGTTTCATTTGACATGGAGCGCACAAGTTAATAAACAATAAAATTTCAGTACGCACTATATTCTTGTATTTTTCCTTTGTTTTTTTCATCATGCGATCTCTACCACCATGACCTGCAAGTAAAAAGTGATTTTATTAATTACCTACTCCATATATGACTCCAATTACAGAACATACCTGTGGATGTGTGTAGTTCTTGAAGAATGTTAAACAACTCGTCGTCATGGACGTAATATATTACATCAACTAAATCATTGTTAAGAGGCACTATCAGTTTTTCTACCCCCTGAACAGATAACACATCATAATGCTTTAAGAGCCAGTGCATTCTTGGATTTTTTTTTTACCAGCCTTAGCAATTTTTACTTCTTCAATGAGACTACTATATTTTTCTGTCGTTAAGCCGCGGTTGTTATCGGCAATGTCACCACTGTGCTTATTTTGCTGCAAAATATTTTGTAAATTGGAGCAAAACGAGACAAAAACTAAACGGCAACTAGACACTTGCGATTGAACATATAGTCTAAATTACGGTAGTCCGTATGTAAATGGTTTAGTCCGTATATAAAATACCTCGTCATTTCCATACGGTCTGTGCCATCTAGACTGTATAGATACCGCCTAGACCGTATACTTACGGTCTGATTTCATGTACGGCCTGTAACATATGCATAAATGAATTAATTAATAGTGTATGTTGACAAAAGGTCAGTTTATTGCCAAGAGCGATGTCTTCCAAAAGACCCAACTAGCAATGTATGTAAAAAAAAAAAATCAATATGGCATTATTAAATAATTCAACATTTAAGTAAAAAGAAGAAAAAGAGCAGAGGAAAAGAAAAAAAAAGAAGAAACACAACGAGTACAGTTGATAGAGAGGAGGAAAAAAGAAGAGAAAAGAAAAAAAAAAGGAAAAGAGAAGAGAGAAGAGAACACGACATCAAGAGTTAGATTCAGATAATTGCAGTGTTAATAGATAATCCCTTAAAAGTTAGAAAACTCCGAGTGTTGCGTATATCCGTGGGTAAACTATTCCAAAGCTTTATAACCTGCACAGTGAAAGATCCATGATATCTCTCGGTGCGATTAATGGGAAATATGAGTAAGGTATCAGGCTGTGCTCTAGTAAGCAGACCACGAGACGACATGAAAGAAGAAAGTATTTTATATAATGTAGTTAGTATATGGAAATTTGATAGCCACATCAAATTGCCCCTCAGCTCGGACTTAACAATTTTCCAAGCAGAAGTTCTTGCTATAAACTTCTGCACCGCTTTGAACCTACAGAAGGGACAAAAAGGTGCATCCATAAACATTTTCACAGACAGTCGGGCCGCCTTAAAGGCAATTCAGGCCTACACGTGTGGCTCCGCACTGATCAGAGCAATGAGTTACGAGAGCTAGGGGCAATGATGTTACCCTATGGTGGGTTCCAGGTCACAGCAACATTGAGGGCAATGAGAAGGCCGACAAGCTGGCCAAAGAGGCAGTAAACACGCCCTTCATTGGACCCCAACCTGGATGTGGACTACAAAAAAGCCACCTAAAACAAATAATCAACAACTGGGAGGCTTCAAAGATAGCCTTACGCTGGAAAGAACTTCCAGGTCACAGACAAGCGAAGAGTATGATAACTCCGTCGCAAAACAAAACCAAAGAGGTTTTATGCCTCAGCAAAGGGGATCTAAGAACGCTCTCAGGCTACCTAACCGGCCATGTGCCCCTAAAATACCACCTCTTCCACATTGGACAAGCTGAGGATCAAACTTGTCGACTATGCAACGACGAGTCAGAAACTGCTGAACATATACTGTGCAATTGCGTCGCCAGAGGCCGTCTAAGGCACAACGTCTTCGGTAAAACTCCCCTGTTACCTACCGACATAAAGGTTCAAGACCTCAGGACAATACTAAGGTTCATTAAGGACCTACATTTACCCTAAACCTTTGGAGGGCTAAAGTTACAATAGATCTTATAGGTCGCGGTAACGAGAGGGGCCGCCCTCCTCAGCCCGGCAGCAATAATAATAATAGTATATGGAAGGATCTGCGCTTTTCGACAGTCAACATACGAAGATGATTTCGATATTGCGTCACATGGTCGTACTTACCCAGGTCAAAAATAAAACGTAGGGAATTGTTCTGCAATTTTTGCTGCAATTGCTAGGTCGGGATATACCGCATCAGCATTATCTATGTGGGGCAGTATTAATGAGTAACAAAGATTACGACGGACAGCAAGGGGAAGGAAACAAGCAAGTTTACGCAAGGAATGAAAACAAAGATAAACCTTCCTACAGACAGACTGAATTTGACACCGCCAAGACAGCGCTGAGTCCATTGTCACCCCCAAGTTTTTGACCATATTGGTGAAATGTATAACATTGTCACCAAGTATCAGTTACGTATCATTGAAAGAGTAAAATTTTGGAAGTAAAGGTCTTGAACTGAATGCTATAGCTTGTGTCTTGGCAATATTCAAACTCAGGCCAAAACATTTACACCGGTGAAGTATCCTGGCCAGATCGTCATTAAGCCGCGCCATGGACACCGGGAGCTCATTCACAGTTGTTGATGTATAGATTTGAAGATCATACGCATATAAGTGATAATTGCGTGAAATGCATGGACCTAATACACTTCTTTGAGGCACACCACTATGACTTTGAAACATAGAAGAAGAAGATGAAGTGTCTGTCACGCACACAAAAGGAACGTTGAGAAAGGTATGACCTAAAGCAAGTAACGCACTCAGGGGCAAAGCCCATAGCAGACAGAGACGACACCAGATCGTCACCGTTACACTTAATATCATCAGTAACCTTGATGAGTGCCGATGTGGTACTGTGGCCTGGTCGGAAACCAGATTGATAGTCTGTAATTAGTTTATGCTCATCAAGGTAATCCTGCACTTGATGAAAGTATCGATATTGGCCGAAAATCACTTAGGCGAGTAGAGCACTTAATCTTAGGAATGGGAACAACGCAGGCCTGTTTCCAAATTGCAGGAAAGGTCGAAGACTCTATGGAGATATTAAAGATATGAAGTAATGGTGGAGTAATTATGTCCAAGATGGGAAGGAGTTGCCTAACACTAACATCGTCAGCACCAACACTTGTAGAGCGCGTTTTTGCAAGAGCGTCCCGAACCTGAGACTCATCTAACATGGTGAAGGAAAACCGAGAGTTGACGAGAGTAAAACCACATCATGTTGATTTCTTGCTTGATTCGTCAAGAATAATGGGCGAATTGGCAAAATATGCACTTAACGAATTACAATCAAAGCTATGGGAGGAAGGAGTTTCAATTACGCCAAAAGAACGCATGGTCCTCCAACACGTTTTTGATATTGTGTAAGATAACTTCTGATAAATGTAAGTTTTTTTTGGCATTTCTGCATCGGTGGTTACAGAGGTTCCGTAGAAAGCGGTAGTTTTCTCTATTAATATTGGAAGCGTTTCGACGAAGAAGGACCTTAGCCACGTTGCGCTTACGCATAAGATCGTATAAGTTCTTCAATTCTGTATTAAAAAAATCGGCTTTTGCGTCGACGGTTTCGTAGTTAATTTGGGCGTAGTTACGAGTAGATATGGTGCGACTTGAGTACCGTTGACGCCTGACCTGAAGCGCGCAATAAATCAGGTCGTGATTAGAAAACTGCGGAGCTGGCAGTTGACCATAAGAAAGTATCCTCTCCGGGCAAGATGTCACAATAAGGTCCAAAAGGAAATCCGACGCTGGAAGGTGATGAGTAGGTGGAGAAGGCAGAATCGAGAGATTTAGGGAGGAGGTAATAAAGCGCAAATCGTTTTTCAAAAGGCATGTGTTGAAATCACCCATAAGGACGATACTATCGTAGTTATAGGTCTGTCTCTAAAGTACATCCTCCAACTGATCGAAGTAATTTATATTTGGTGGACAGGAAAAAGTGCCCAAAAGCATGCGACAACCATTGATCTTAATTTCAATTAGCAAGTATTCAGCATTTTGCAGTGAGCCATCGTGCAATAATATTAGTATTGAATTTTTAGAATTAGTATTGAATTTTTTAAGAGATAATTAAAAGAAATGTCATTTTCATAAATTTATATCCACAATCATTGCCCTATAAAACGATAATCCCACATACCACAATCGCTTTGCACAACTTCCACTTTACGAATTCTGGTCGGGTATTAAAGTCGTTAATGAGGGCATTCCGGGACGACTTTTAAAGCATCATACGATACGCACAAAGAGAGAGAACGACTATTCATTTTGCGGCACAGGAAGTTTTGGATGTAAATATTTTATAAAGTTCAATTAAGAGTGACCCCCCCACGTTCCACTTAAAAACGTTCCTCCTAAATGAGACGAACAACTCGCCGCGTCATACTGTTCAATTTGCGACGACCAGATCATATCATCACTACTTTTCATTTCTTTTATTATTATTAATTCTTTTCTTTTTGAATCGACGAAGAAAGCAACTATGTTATCTTTTGGTTCGTTTCTTTCGCTTGAAGACGCCGGCGTCCGTTGCGATAACATTCATACTTTGAAATTGAATGGATTTACTTATTTATGAATTACAGTTCTTGTTAATGAATTAATGAGAGAATTATGAACGTTTCTGTTTATGTACATGCCATTTCATACTAAAACGTAATTTATTTGTGTTTTTTTTTATTGGATTTTTGAAACGGCCTGTATATTGTTTTACATTGAATTTCAAAATACTAAGCAGCAGCGTTGAACGGTTCATGAAATATTCATAGCACTATTACGTAAGGGTGGCGAAATAGTTTCAGGATAGCATGGCACTGGAGAGAAATAGATCTAAAACATGAAACTGACTCTGTCTACAATCTGTAACTTTGTTGTACTTTGTTGAAAACGTTCATTTCCCATTTACGGTTGTGTATATCGGTGAAATACGTCGTCTTCTCCACTAGTAAATTAAATGAACTTTGGACATTTGCAAATATACTCTAAAACCCTTAGATTACATTGCCAAGTTACTATTGTTGTACTGTACTATTACTAACATAATAAGTTACTTAGAAATGTATTAATCAGTATGTTTCCAAAAATAAAGAATTTTACCTCGAAATTGATAAGAAGATAAGAAATCTAAAGTTATTATTTTGGGCTCTGTAATCATTCAACCAAAACATTATTTTATTAAAGTCGAACAATAAATTAATTTTTTTGGATCATTTCAAATGGAGATTTTTGGTACTTTAAGGTTTATGAAGTTGGTAAATCGTGACATTTTTACGAATCCAATATAAAAATGTCAAAGCAATTAATTTTATTTATATATTAATAAACTAAATTAATTTTTAGAACTTACTCAATATTTTCCACTTTAACTATTGTATATTTAATAAAAACACTTAAGTGTCGTGGAAAAATTTTAAGTTGGTAATACTAAAATTTGATATTTTGATCTGTCATTCTACAGGTTTTTGAGGTTAGGGTTGTTTATTAATCGCCATGAGAAGTTCAACCCTTACACAAAGAGATCGTTATGTAATATAACTGTGTAAAAATAATATGGTCTCAAACGAACATTAAATTTGCATATGTAAGTATTGTTTTATTGATTCTTCAGAGAAATAGTGTGTTGTTTAGGTCAGCTACGATCTTATTTATTTACGATCTCGCCTAACATTTATTTCTCAATATCAGCAATAAAATGAAACATTTTTTAAAGTATAAAAGTTAAATTTATACATGCCATGTTGCCATCGAACGTCCATATCATCACGAGTTGTAAAGTTAACGATAGTCATAAAAAATTGAATGGTACTAAACAGACATTTAGACATTTATTAAACTATTTAAAATAAACGTCAAATTTTGTCTTATGCATCTTTTGGAAATAGTAACTTTTTAATACGGGAATTAATACTAGATCTACGACTAGAAACATTGGGATTTAGCAGTCTTAAAAGATTCAATGCCAAATCTAAATATTTCTAGTTTTAGGTCTAGTATTAGATTTAGTGCTAAGTTGTTGTATATTTTTATTGAACTAAAACTATAACTAACACTAGAACTGGAAACATTCGGATTTAGCCGTCTTAAAAGACTCACGGCTAAACTCGAATGCTTCTAGTTCTAGGTCTAGTGTTAGTTCTAGTTTTGTATCATTAGAACTAACACTAGACTTGGACCTAGAAACAGTCGGGTTTAGCAATGCGTCTTTTAAGACGGCTAAACGCGAATGTTGCTGGTTCTAGTTCTGGTGTTAGTTCTAAGGATATAAAACTAGAACTAATACTAGCCCTAGAACTAGAAGCAATTGGGCTTTAGTTTAATACTAGCATTATCACTAGAACTAACACAAAACCTAGAACTAGAATCATTCGGGTTTATTAGGGTCTTGAAATGCGTACGGCTACATCCGAATGTTTCTAGTTCTACGTCTAGTGTTAGTTCTAGTTTTAATTGTTATTCAGCGCTAGATTGTTGTTAATTCTTATTGAACCAAAACTTGACCAAGAACTGGAAACGTTCAGGTTTAGCCGTTAGTCTTTTAAGACGGCTAAATCTGAATGTTGCTGGTTCTAGGTCTGGTGTTAGTTCTAATGATATAAAACTAAAACTAACACTAGACCTAGAACTGAAAACATTCGGATTTAGCTGTCTAAAAGGCACGCACGGCTAAACCCGAATGTTTCTAGTTCTTGGTCTAGTTTTAGTTCAATAAGAATTAACAACAATCTAGCGCTGAATAACAATTAAAACTAGAACTAACACTAGTTCTACACTAAGAGAAATATATTCTTGGACGAAGATTATTACTCTTGGCTCAAGCTTATCATATTCTTGTATATCCACAAGAAGATCATTTTGTTGAATGAAGAAAAACCATATATTCTCAAAGCAAATATACAAATATTCTTGATACTTAAGAAAACGAAGTCTTAGTGAAAGTAAATCAATAATCTTGAAAAAGAGTATCTTAGTGTTGCGTCAACAACACATTTTCGTATCGAGATATTTTTAATAGAGTCTAGTATTTTTAGAAAAACTTATTCATGTAACAACAATCTTGTATAATTTTTCATTTGAGTATTATAAATTATTGACGCAAGAATGAATTTCTTGATACAAAAAATTGATACTCTTCGATGCTAAGAATGTGATATACAGTAGAGCCCCGCTTATCCGCGGAATTGGGTGGCAAGGGCGCCGCGGATAATAAAAATCGCGGATAACCCGAAAAAGACTAAAAATAAGGTGGAAACACAAAACATAATCCACCATAAAGACTATTTTACTTAAACCTTTCTTCTACATGTAAATCACTAAAGACTAAAGTAAAGACTAGTAATAAACAAAAAATAATATGTACATATGTATTGTATCACTGTACTGTGGACAAAAACTGTCAGTTAAATCTTTTTAAAAAAATCGGTCACTAGCTTTTGCTTCTTGCTTTGGAAGCACCTTTTCTTTATTCTGGATTGTACGTTCCTTAGCATAAGTTTTTCTGCCAGATGTGCGTCGTCTTGCTCCTCTAAATATTGAAGCAATCCGTCTACATGCTGCAAAGCAGTTTCATGTGTCATCCGCGCAAGCACCTCGCCTTCTTCACTTTCAATTTCTTCGTTTTCTTCGTTCACTCCCATTGCTTTGTTTGTTATTTCTACGTCAGATAGTCGTTCAAACCCTGGCTCATTTTTGTCACATTCCAGCCACTCTTCTATGTTTTCTTGATTTACATTCTCACCTCCCGGAACGGATGTCACTAAGTCAATAAGTGCAGCGATAGGCATATCTTCATTATGTTCTTCACCAATGTTTTGGTTGACATTTACTTCAATATTTGGAAAGAGTTTTCTCCACGATTTGACGAGGGTTGACGGTTTAATACAATCCCATGCAAACGCAATATCGTAAATGCTATCCAAAATTGTATACATCTTCCAAAGCTGCTTAAAATCGTAACCTTCTTCAATTTTTGTTTTTACCAACTTTGTTCTGTATATCCTCTTCACAGTTGCAATGACCCCCTGGTCCATAGGCTGTATGAGCGCAGTAACATTTGGGGGCAAAAACTTTGCAAAAATTTGTTCATCAGAAGATTTAAGCACACTTGCGGCAGGGTGTGAAGGCGCGTTGTCAATTAATAAAACGGCCTTTCTTGGTAAATTCTTTGAATCAAGGTGTTTACGTACTTGAGGCACAAAAATCTTTTCAAACCATTCTTGAAAAATCTGCTGGTTCATCCAACCTTTTTTTTGATTGAAATAATCGACTGGTAAATTGTCTGCTCTTGTCCCCTTAAAAGACCTTGGTTTCTTAGATCAACCGATTACAAGAAGTTTCAGTTTGTGGGTACCAGCAGCATTGCTGCATGGCAAGATTGTGATTCTTTCCTTGCTACTTTTGTGTCCTGCCGCTTTATGTTCACTTTCAAATGCTAAAGTGCGAGTGGGAAGACACTTCCAAAAAAGCCCTGATTCATCAGCATTATAAATTTGTTCTGGTGACAAATCTTCCGACATTACAAACTTTTCAAAATCACGTTGAAAATCGTCAGCTGCTTGTTGATCACCGCTCAGCTTTTCCCCATGAAGACCTATCTCCCTAATTCCATAACGTTTCTTAAAACGATGTAACCAACCGGACGACGCATCAAAATTTCCTTCCAGTCCTAACAAATCAAAGAAGACTTTTGCTTTAGCTGCAATGTTAGGACCGGATACAGGAGTGCCTTCACTTCGCTCTTGAGCTAGCCACTCCGCTAATGCCGAGTCAAGTTCACTGTACGTGGATTTCTTCATTGTTTTTCGTTTTTTCATGCCAGAAACACTGTTTGAAACTGTTGCAAAAGCCAATAACTTTTCTTTTTGCTTTAAAACATCTCGCACTGTTGTTTCCCCAATCCCGTATTGTAAACACATCTGCTTTCTTGATGCGCCATTTTCTATTTTAGAAATCATTTCTATTTTTTGTGGAGTCGTTAACACAACCTTCTTTCGTTTTTCAGCCATTATTTATTTCAGGAACAAACTAATAAACTGCTAATAACCACCGACAAAGAAACACGACTGTAGACGGTGTGACAAGTCGAAACACGCTTTAAAATGAGTCGAAACACACGTTCGTCTGATCAATATCGAGCGCAATTCGCATAAACACACTAGCACCCACGAACACATTTCGATATATAACGAAAATCAAATTAAATTTAAAAGAAAAGAATATTTCACGGCACTCGCGGATAATCGGGGCTCTACTGTACTTCATTCGATAATATTTCTATTCTTAAAACAAAAAAATATTTTTGAAATACATTCAAGAATAAATTTTTCTTGAAAGTCAAGAATAATTTCCCTCAGTGTAGCTCTAGTGTTAATTCTAGTTTTAATTGTTATTCAGCGCTAGATTGTTGTTAATTCTTATTGAACTAAAACTAGACCAAGAACTAGAAACATTCGGGTTTAGCCGTTAGTCTTTTAAGACGGCTAAATGCGAATGTTTCTAGTTCTAGGTCTAGTGTTAGTTCTAATTTTATATCATTAGAACTAACACCAGACCTAGAACCAGCAACATTCGTATTTAGCCGTCTTAGGCCCACTTTTACCACCTCTTGATAAATTTATCCGATAGATAAATCCAGAGAGTGCTTAAAACCGCCGTAACCATGGCAACTATCCCCTAGATAGTTTATCAGGAGGATGGTAAAAGTGGGCCTTAAAAGACTAACGGCTAAACCCGAATATTTCTTATTCTAGATCTAGCGTGTTACTTCTACTAATAGTATTAAGTTAATTCCAATTTTAGTTCTTATTCAGCACCAAATTATTTAAGATTAATACAAAAATCAATGTTGTTGTATGTATGTAGTTTCACGTGGGGGTGAGTTACTCACAGCACTTAGGCCCCAGCGGACCCTTTGTACGTCCCCACAATTTACTGTTCATTCAAGGGTCAGAAAACCAGCCCAATCTTTTCATGAACGTTAATATAGAACAGAAAGGTATGTTCCTTATATCCGAAATTTGGAGCCATGGTACTCCGAAAATAGATTCCCTTAAGTAGACGAGGTTTGGACAGTCACAAACAATATGACTTACCGTCTCGTCTTCCATTTCACACCCTCTACAGAGGGGTGTATTCGCCAGCTTCATGTAAAACATGTGCTTACGTAACCTGCAGTGTCCGGTCAGGAAGTGGGTGAGAATCAAGTCACTTTTCGATTTTCCCAGAAACTGAGTAGATGTCTTCCGGTCAGGGTAGAGCAGAGTTTTCTTAGCAAAGGCACCTACTGCTGTCCCATCCCATCTATCGCAAAAAGCTCGGTGTGAGATGGAGTTTATCAGTTTTGATGCTGTATTAACAGCTAGTGGTACAAACGGTTCAGGGGACAACCTGTCCGCATGATCATGTCCTTTAATTCCGATGTGTCCTTTTCGCCATTTTATCGTGACGTTGTTGTATACGTTTGCCTCTTCGAGTGATTGCCGACAGGACTTCACCAACGATGATGCAGTATGATGCCTGCCAACCGCCAGCATAGCCTGTCTGCTATCAGTACAGATTACAACGTTTCTGCCGACTTTTTTGGAGTCGATAATCGCATCGGCTGCTATGTTTATAGCAATTAATTCGGCTTGAGCAGTCGTGCAATACGATCCTAACGAAGTGGAAAGGTGCAGCTGGAGATCGTGCGAGAAGATTCCCGCTCCGGAACCTCCAGCCTTCTTTGATCCATCAGTGAATGACATCAGTGACATGAGTTGCTCTGGGGTATCGTTTCAATGCCAAAGTGTGGCTTGCCTAAGAAAGTAGGTGTAATGTAGTCTGTGCGAGCTTTAAGGAGGGGTTGTTTACTAACAGCCTCACTCCAGAGCTTGCTCCGGACTATTCCCATTTTAACAACCTGCTTTTCATTTACTGATCGCAACCGAAGCAATGCCATCACGGGCAGCACGTTTAACATAGTCTCCATTGCAATCGTAGGTGTAGATCTCATAGCGCCTGTGATTAGCAGGCAGGCCAGTCGTTGCAATTGATGCAGCAATGTAGCTTTATATGCATGTTTTAGTGCTGAGCACCAGACTATGGCTCCGTGAGCTACCATGGGTCTTATCACAGAAGTGTAGATCCACATTGTAACTTTCGGATTTAATCCCCAAGTATTCCCAATAGCCCTTCGGCACTTTGTCAGTACAATTGTTGCTTTTTTGATTTTGCAACTAATGTGTGATGTCCAAGTTAGTCCTTTGTCCAAGATAACACCCAGATATTTCACCTCTGGAGCAAAATCAATGTTGTTTTAAATCAAATTAATACATTTCATTTTCGATGAAAATTTTAATGGTACATACATTTACGTTTTACTTTCGATTTTAATCTTTTCGTTGTTGAAAATTGTCTATATACCGATAGTAATCACAACAAGCCCATAAAACTCGCTAATTGCATAACTGTTGTGTAGATATTATGTTAGATAACCACGGTTCCATATGTTTTCCAGTTGAATGTTATTAAGCGTATTTTTGGATTTTTTTTTGTACTTATCATCGCCCCTCTACTCCCACACAGTATGCTAAAAGTGTTTCTATTTCGATCAGGATACGGCTTAATTGATATTAACCGTAAACAATCCTTTCATCATCATATTTTTTTTTATGGTTTGTCGCGATGACTAATACGCGTTTCTTTTTCGTTGCAACTTTATGATTTATCGAAAGCCACACACTCGGTGAGAAATGCCGTTTCACAATAAACCCGATAATTATTAAACAATTCTAATCGCTGCGAAATGACGAAGTGGCAAGGTCAAAGAGCTTACAAAAGAAAACGTTATTTCCCTGACTATAAATGTACAATTTAAGAGGATTTCGTCGAAACTTGAAATGTCGAGCTTAAAATACTTAATGTAAAGAATATAAAGTTGTTTTTGAATTTATAAAAGTTTTAAGTTGTGCTTTTGATATACTAAAAAAGTTTTCGGTGGTAAACTAGCGATGACACTTAAGAATGGGATTTAAAAGTTTCATGTTTAAAATAAGACCATTTCTTTTTTTTTTTTTGCAGAATTATTCATGAAAGTGGTTTTACAAGCGAAGACTTCAAACAATATCGACCTGTAGTATATAGTAACACAATTCAATCCCTCGTTGCGATTTTGAGAGCGATGCCCAATTTGGGTATTTCATATGGAAGTAATGAGCGAGAGGTAAGTTATAGAAATTAATAAATTGTGTACAAAACTTTGAGTGCTCTTTATGCCATCAATTATATTTTGTTGATCCACAATTATCATACAAAGTATGTGTAATTTTATTTATAACCTCAGCGAAAATGATTATGAATGGAAATATTTGTATTCATAATTTATTAAATTATCAACAATGAATGTAATAGTAATTGATAGCCTTTTATATATTAAATTGGGATAATAAACGAAGAATTAAAACGATGAATATTTATTTACAAATTACCAGTGTTTACATGTAATTTGAAACAGCAAAGGAAATGGTGATATTTAGTTATTATTATTAATAAAATGATATTATTCGAAAACTGCAGTTTCAAAATAATTTTGATAATTATTAATTAATAATTCGTTCACTCTTACATCAATATATTAATATCATTTCGAAAGAGGTATTAAAAGGGGAAAACATTATTTGATTTTACTATACAGGGTGTCTCAGCGAGACCGGTCATTAGACGTTTCTGGGGTTCTTGCGAAAATAAAAATTTGAGAATTCAAACTTAAGTATTATCAATTACGATCTCTTCGACTAAAATATTTTTAGATTTCTTGCACTTCCGGTTATACGGGAAGTCGCCACCTTTATTTTTTTAAATGGAACACCCTGTATATTTTTACATATTTGGATTTGTCTGTTTTCAAGGTTTATAAATAACTTTACTTTTTGCAATTTGATTAGGCCATTCTCGAGTTATTCGAATTTTTCTAGAAAAATCTGCTCCAGCAGACATTTGTTCAAAAAATCAGAAAACACTCAATTTTTGGGATATCAATTTAGGATTGAGAACATGCTTAAGCAACATGATGGAGTATGTTTTGGTGCCGAGAACTGCGGTCTAGAACGTTTGATCACTTTACTATGGCACGTTAACTTTTCAAAATTTGGAAGTACCATAACTTCATTTTTTTAAATGGCACCCCCCATATTTTATTTTTTAGTCGTCTTCGGTGTCTCATTCTACATCTTTTATATCCCATATGGCCCATACCTAATATTAATAGTTTGGGAGATAATTAGGGTTTTTTGAAAAATGCACACATATCATATGGATATTTAGCCTAGTGTGCCATGAAAAACAAGCCTTCTCAATGAGTTCTTGTCAAAGACTCACTTGTTTACGTCACTTGATGCATGTGAGCTAATAATTATCTGTTATGTCCCTTAATATTAGTACTGAAACGAGTTAAAATCGATAACAATAACGAAAGTAATATTTACACAAATCAAGAAATTCTTAATTTATTTTTTTTGCATGAAAAGCGCGACAAAGTTCGTAGTATGATTCCCAGATCTTCTTTGGCAGCTCGAATTGAGGTGTTGGGACTGGGCTCGAAATAAGCCAAGGTATTCACCTCTTCCGTTGCATTATCTACTACATTTTTTGGTCAGTTTAACACGTGATTAATTCGTCCAAAATGCAAAAAATTTACTTCTATTCTTCTAAATTTACCTTTTGTCATCGGAGGTAAATGTGGATAATTTTCATTAAACATTCTGCAAGTTTTACTAAGAACTTTGTCGCACTTTTCGTGCACAAAAAATAAATTATGGATTTCTTCATCTGTAGAAACATTATTTACGTTATTAATATCCATTTTAACTGGTTTTAGACTCACAAGCATTAAACAACGTAAATCAGACTTTGACGTTTGTCAATAAGTCATTAAACATTTGTTTTCCATGGCACACTAGGTTAATATCGATATGATATGTGAGCATTTTTCAAAAAACCCTAATTATCTCCCAAAGTATTAATGTTAGGAATAGGACATATGGGATATAAAAGATGTAAAATGAGACGCCGAAGACGACTAAGCAATAAAATATGGGGGGTGCCATTTAAAAAAATGAAGTTATGGTACTTCCAAATTTCGAAAAGTTAATGTGCCATAGGAAAGTGACCAAACGTTCTAGACAGCCGTTCTCGGCACCAAAACATACTCCATCATGTTGTTTAAACATGTTCTGAATCCTAAACTGATTCAAGATTGGAAGAATCTTTTTATTTTACATGCGCATGAATGTTGCTGGTTCTACGCCTGGTATTATTTCTAAAGATATAAAACTAGAACTAACACTAGACCTAGAACTAGAAGCATTCGAGTTTAGCCTTTCGTTTTCTAAGATGGCTAAACGCGAATGTTGCTGGTTCTAGGTCTGGTGTTATTTCTAATGATATAAAGTTTATACTAATGATATAGTACATCTGAAGACGCACGGCTAAACCCGAAACTTTCTAGTTCTAGGTCTAGTGTTAGTTCTAGTTTTAACTGTTATTCAGCGCTAGATTATTGTTAATTCTTATTGAATTAAAACTAGACCAAGAACTAGAAACATTCGGATTTAGCCGTTAGTCTTTTAACTACCAAACCAATGCTATCTGTCAGTTAAGCTATCTATAAGATACAATTTATCTCGTAGATAACAGGGTCGTGCGTACTACCACCTCTATTTATCTCATAGTTAAGAAATCCTTGAGATAACCAAGGAATCTAGGGATTTTTTGGTCTATTAGGTTAAATTGATAGCTCTATGTGGTCAAAAGACCTACTATTAGGTATTTTGACGATATCCTAACCTGTTCTAACCTTAAAATTAAAATTTGGAAATAGAGACTGAGAAAAACCACCAATTTCATCAAAGAAGAATGCGAACATCTTCTTGAATTTGTTATCAAACATAAAAATGTAATAGAAAACAAAAAAAGTGATGCAGTTACATGACAAGGAATGCAAAAAGTGTGTATATCTCGTATTATTGTATGTTAAAATGTGATGGTAAACAATAATGGCACAACTAACATGATGAACGACTTTTTTTTTTTTTTCTATATTATACATAGCACAATTGTATAACACCTAGTAAATACATACTAATTAGTTACTTATTTTTAACACTAAATTAAACTAGATAATGTTTTGCAGCTTTTCCCAGTGGTCCAGTCTGCTTTTCCCATAATATAGATAAATATTGTCATATTTTTACCGTTTTAAGACCAAAACACAAAAACGCGCACTAGCTCACTAAATCGAACTTCTTCATCCGAACTTCAATCGAACAGCTGGATGGCCTCGATGTTGGGATAACCGTGCATTCTCTTCTCATGTTCACATGCAAATGATGCAATTTCTGATGACACCGATGCTACTTTCAAGTCGCGATGGAGGTCGGTGTTTCTTATATACCAAGGTGCATTCACTATGCACCTTAGTACTTTGTTCTTGAATCTTTGAATCAGACTTGCATTTGTCTTGCAGGTACAACCCCACAGTTGGCTTCCGTATGTCCATTTTGGTTTTAATACTTGTTTGTATATTAACAACTTGTTTCTTAGTGATAGCGTTGATTTTCTGCCAATAAGCCAATATAGGTGTCTAAATTTGATATCAAGTTCGTCACGTTTTTTTTTGACCTGAGCTTTCCATTTGAGTTTGGCATCCAGCGTCATACCAAGATATTTTGCCGATTGCATTGCCATTTATGTGTACTGGGACATAGTTTACTTTCTTGTAAGTAAAGTTTATGTATGTCGATTTATTTGCATTTAGTTTTATTAGCCATCGTTTGGTCCAGTTTTCTATTGAATTTAACGCCAATTGTAACTTATTTGCTGCAACTACTTCATTTTCTGCAACAGCCAAGATCGCTGTGTCGTCTGCGAATGTAGCTGTTAAAGTGTCTGGTACCTGAGGAAGGTCGAATGTGTAGAGTAAGTACAATGTTGGCTAAGCACACTTCCTTAAGGAACTCCGGCTCGTATTTCATGTATTGGTGAATAAGCGTTTTCGTATTTTACTCTAAAATATCGATCAGAAAGATATGATTTTAATAGTTGACTATACGTTGATGGTAGTATTTGGTCTAGTTTGTAATTTAAACCATCTAACCAGACTTTGTCGAAAGCTTGTGCAACATCCAAAAATACGGCAGAGCAGACTTTATTTTCTTTCATTGCTATTTCGATAGTATTCGTTATTCTATGCACTTGGTCTATTGTTGCATGTTTATTCCGAAACCCAAATTGATGTGTTGGTATTAGGGCTTTTTCTTCTATGACAGGTTTTAGTCTTTTTAATAGTAATTTTTCAAGCAGTTTTGATAGTAAGGGTAATAATGAGATTGGCCTATATGATGTAACATCTGTGAGGGGTTTACCAGGTTTTGGTATCATTATTATTTCAGCAACTTTCCATATGCTTGGGAAGTATTTCTGTTTAAAAGCAGCATTAATTATAGTAGTTAATAGTATAGTAGTAGTTATAGTAGTGTAATAGTTCTGTAATCGCCCGTTTTGGTAGATGTTTCTCCATTAATTAGGTCATACCCCACTGATTTCTTTACATTTAGTTTTTGTATTTCATAATACAGTTCTTTCGTTCTTACACATGGTATATTACTCTGCTGATCACTTTGAAATACGCTAGGGACACTATTTAGCATAGTTATGATGAACGACTGAAGATGCCAATTGTACACTGACTCCTGCAAAATCTGCTATGGATAGCAACATGTTACCTATTGCATAAAATCGAAGAGTCAGCAACAAACGGTTTGAAGGAGGTACAGCATTATTACTAAAATTTTGATGAATTTTACATTAAATAATGGCAATCAACAAATTACTTACGTCATGGATGGAGATTATATTACATCTTCTATTTGATTCAAAAGGTGATAAAAACTTTTTTTCGAGAGACGAAATCTCGTCATAAATTCAACATCCGAATGAATATTTAAATGGTCAACTCTACTCCTTATTATCCTTTCGCTTCTTATAGGAAATAATTGATTTCTTCAAAAATTTGTTCTTCATCTCCAATGTCGAAGAAATTATCCATGATGATTTTATCTAATGTTAATTATTAATAGTTTTTTTATTTAAGTTTATATTACTTTTCTTATTTTAACCGAAATAGTAAATTTTATACGTCAGTATAAATTCTATTTGAGGTTAGGTATCCGCAGTTATCCCTTAGATAGCAACTTATCCGACACCCAATCCACGGGTTACAGATATTTTAAAAGTTATCCCTTGGATAGCGGTATCTATAAGATAAATGCAGTGGTAGTAACCAATTTTTAAGCTATCCGATAGATAACGCTATCAGATACTTTAACTCTGGTTATCTTCTGGTTAAGCTATCTAAGGGATTATTACCATGATAACGGCTATTTTACGCGCTCTGATTGGCTAGTAGATGGGTTTATCTATAAGAAAAATTTAACTAAAAGATGGTAGTAATGGACCTAAGACGGCTAAATCCGAATGTTGCTGGTTCTAAGTCTGGTGTTAGTTGAAATTGCTTGTTCTAGAATATTCTAGATCTCTTGTTAGTTCCAGTGGTAATGTTAAGTTAATTCAAATTTTAGCAAAGGAAATATTTAGTTATTATTATTAATAAAATGAAATTATTGTTCGAAAACTGCAGTTTCAAAATAATTTTGATAATTATTAATTAATATTATTATTTCACTCTTACATCAATATATTAATTATCATTTCGAAAGAGGTATAAAAGAGGAAAACATTAATTTGATTTTACAACACCATATACTCCACAATTAAATAGAGCATGCAAACAAAGGAATAATGGAAAAGGCGAGAAATTTTAATTTTAATGCAAGATTGGAAAAACCTTTTTAGGGAGAACCACTCCGAGTTAGTGCTACTTAACTCTCGTTGCTTATGGTTCCTTTTTTCAGAATGCTTATTTACACGCGCATGAAAATTGGTACTGGGGATTCATACTTCTTGAACAATCAGAGTCTTCGCAGCATCATCATAATGAGTTATGAAACGCACCTTTTTATGTCACGTAGAAGTCGTATTTTCTTTCTTAGTTTTTATCCAGGTTTATTTAATAAAATTAATTATTCGACGACTAGTATTTCTTATGGTTTGGATGGTGCACTTTTCTCCTATGGCTCTACAGCCCAAAACCTATGCCTTTGATATTTTTTAGCGTTGCTTTTTCACAGATTTCTTTCTCTGCATTTGTGCATTAAATGCCTTTTTGGAAGTCTTCCTTCCTTCATTCTTACCACATGTCTTGCCCACTTCAACCTTTGTATTCTTATGAATTCTGAGAGGGTGACATCTTCGAAAAGTTGATATATCTCAATATAAATCCCTTGCATCCTAAAACCAGAAAAGCTAACTTTCTCACAAACTACACTGTTGGACATAATTCACGAGGACACCCTATATAATCTGAACGCGTGAAGATAAATCCATAATATTTGCGGAGCACAAAGGTTTACTGTAGACGAGTTTATTCAGGGAGTTTCGAGTTGTTCCGTCGCGGCATTGGTGACTGAGCCGCCCTTCCAAGTGGAACATTCCGTCGCTATGGAGACCGAAGTGGATGGAAAATACCGGTCGTTTTTAGTGTGGTGTGAAGGACCACATTGTTATCGTACTCTCTGCGCAATGGATGGGCGATCGCGTTACTTAAGCGAGTTTGTGCGAGGAATGTTTGTGGGTATGTACATTGAGGGTGTATCGTTCTGTAAAATTGCGCGTCGTCTAGAGCGGTCGTTATCGGCAGTGCAACGGCCATGGTGAGAATGGTCTGAGGTAGGACATAGGTACCTTCAGCCGCGGCCCCAGCACACGAGGATTGCACTCTTGTGCTCAGCGCTTTAGCGTCGTGTGCGTCCTCCTCAAGGCAACTTGGAGCTGTTTGGCCACCGGCAGGAGAAGGCGCACTCACTACGCGAACTGTATGGCGGCGTTTGGTAGATAATGAACTGCGCGCGCGTCATGCGATACAGCGCATTCCAGTAACACCCGAGCACCGCAGCATACGTCACGAGTGGGTCGACGCTAGGCATTAGTACGTTGCCGAGTAGAGAGACATTTTGTTTTCCGACGAATCAAGATTCGAATTGAGCACCGATGATGCGCGAATTTTAGTTCGTCGGAGACGTGGTGATCGTCTACTCGAGTAGTGCGTGCAAGAATGCCCTATCAACCGAGCATTATGGTATGGGGTGCTATTACACATGGTGGACGTACACGTCTGCTGCGTGTATAGCAGACCATGACGGGTCAACGATACGTAGATGAGGTGCTACGGTCCGTTGTGCTTCCCTACGTTCGGCGGCGCCTAGGTCTGCTATACATGCACGACAACGTCCGAACGCACATCGGGCGTATTGTACAGACCTTTGTGGAAGAGCACCGTATACGAATGCTTCCGTGGCTAGACCGTTTTCCGGATCTGAATCCAATCGAACATGTTTGGGACATGACTGGTCGGAGATTTCTATGTTATCCGGCTTCCTCGGCTAACGTTGAGGAGCTATGGAGGCGAGTTGAGGTGGCATAGTTGGCCATCCCTCTTGCTACAATACAGCGACTTATAGACTCCATGCCACGTCGTGTAGCGATGGTACGCGAAGCTCACGGGGGATACTCTCGCTATTGATGTTTCTCCTCCCAGCAGAGTTGTGCCGCTCTCCTTGTGAGAGTAAGTTACACTACTTTAGTACTACTTCCATACCAAATTTTATTGCGCTAGACACACGCGTTCAGATTATACAGGGTGTGCTCGTGAATTATTTCCAACAGTGCATTTCGTTAACATTTGCAAATCCATGCTAAATATCAACCCATAATAAGCTGAAATTTTCCAATAAACCCAGAACTTCCTCGACTAACGAGTCTTCCAACATATCTTGACGAGATCATTGCAGCATCTGTTAACTATTTAGAGTCTCAGGAAGTGATGACATCTAAAATATGCCAAAAAATTATCTCTCTGTCTATTAAGACAGCTGTTAATGTGGAAACAACAACCATAAACTGAAAACCAAGAAAAGACTTTAATATTCTTCTGCCATTCTAACAAACACCATCCCTATCTAATCCAAAACTGTAAAGAGTTATTCACAATCTTATTTATATCGTTTCCTCTCTTTTAATCATTTTTATACCAGAATCAGAAACTTTTAATTATAAAAGTAAAACGTAATTTTTTAAAATTGTAACAGAAATAGATTTTTTCGAATCGGTTTTTAGAAAACAAAGTTAATTCGATATCGCTTCAGGTCATGCAATGCAAAAAATAGAAGGAAAAGTTCTGACACGCGACTATATAATTAGGGTAATTGTTTAATATAACTGTACCAATCCTCCGGGTGCTATTCCGGGCAAATACCTACTCATTTCTGTCAATATCTTTTAACAGCTATTTAACATGAGAAGGTCAATTCACCCTTTGTCCACCATTTATCAATATTAAGAAACAGAAATGAGGAATTAAATCTTGTTAAATTCTCTCAATTTCAACTCGTATCTAAACAAAGAACTTATCTCCACGGTTAAAATATGCTCACAGCGAAGAAACACATAAATATTTATTTTCCAAAAATACACATTTTGGGTGTTTATTTTTTTTATTTAAGGTTCGATGGTCTTAAAATTATTTTCCTTCGTTTCTTTTTCTTCAAACAAAAGAAAAATGTGCCAAGCCCATATTGCACTAATAAAACAAAAATGTTACTCCTAACTTAATAAACACCAACAAATTTGCTTTATAAACTTGTTTCTTTTCTTCCGGATGGAAACCATTAATTTTCAAGCATTTCGATATACGCCAAGATAGCGGCCACTATCTTGATGCCCGCTTCATAAAACCATTTATTAAATAAGGGGAAGGAAATTGTTTCGTTCTCATTTATCACTCCAAGGATTCGAATTATGTTTTTCTTTTCCTTTCGTTGCATTCCCATAAGACATACTGTTTATTATTAAAAGCAGCATTCAAAGATTGTAATTAACTTGATAATTAGAGTACAGAGAAACATGTATGAGCCTCTTCATATCTATAATTAATTCATAAAAGATATAACACTACCTTGTTTCATTACATTTCTTATTTTTTAGATGGATGGTAAAATGGTATTCGATGTTATCCAACGAATGGAAGATACCGAACCATTTTCAGAAGAACTTTTAGCGGCTATGAAACGATTATGGGCCGATACAGGAGTTCAAGAATGTTTCGGTCGTTCCAATGAATATCAGCTCAACGATTCCGCCAAATAGTAATTAATACGATTTAAATCATAATTTCAAAATACGATTAATATGTTATTTTTAGCTTCTTAGATGATCTCGATCGATTAGGCGCTAAGGATTATCAACCAACCGAACAAGACATTCTACGTACTCGCGTTAAAACCACCGGAATAGTAGAAGTTCATTTTTCATTTAAAAATCTTAATTTCAAGTAAGAAAAATCACTTTCCCCTACTAATAAATATTCATTAATACATGCTTTTTAGATTATTCGATGTTGGTGGTCAAAGATCAGAACGAAAAAAATGGATTCATTGCTTCGAAGACGTAACAGCGATAATCTTTTGTGTTGCAATGAGCGAATACGACCAGGTTTTGCACGAAGATGAAACGACGGTAAGGCTTTTAATAGATTTTAGGAGATGGCGCTGGTTAATACAGAGAATTATTAAAATTGTTTTTTTTTTTTTAATTTTCGGATTGCTTTCGTTCATTAACAATGAAATTGACTTTTTATTGGAAGTGAACGACTGAAATTTTCGGGGTTTATTCTCATACACCCACACTTCTCGAATATCAATAAAACACAACCTGCGCAATTCCATTTTGCACTCGCATCATTACGTTTCGCCTACGATTTTATAGAGTGCGTGCTAATTATATAGTATATATATTTTTTTTATTTCCTCCCTAACGAATAAACCACAAATGTACCACAGCCAATACGCGGTTTATTTTATAATAACTTTCAAAACTACAATGTAACAATTTTTCTCTATGTATATATATTTTTTTTTTCATTTTTGTTGTGAAATATATTAATCCGTATCGGTGTCACATAGGAAATACGGGTGAACTAACTTGATTGACACGTCGAGATCCGACGTTTTCCGATATGACCCCGAGAGACTATAACCATGGAGCCTATAGCGTTTGATTTCGATAACGTTCGAACGTAATTAAACAGAATCTAGTTGAGATACGAGACCTGTTTTGACTCGGGATGATCGTGTGGGTGGTGCGGCCGTTATCTTTGTTGATTTATTATTGATTTTTGTTTAGTTTTGAACTCGCTGGACGCAAAACGGATCGTTTGTTATAGTATCGAGAATAGATTTATTAAAACAATTCATTTATCATTTCAAAAACTATAGAGGAGTAATGTTTAAAAATTCATTTATGAAATTAACAACGATTATAAAGGAAAGTATATGAATTCTCAATATGAAAAGAAAAAATCGTGGAAAGTCGAATGCTTAAGATATCTTTATGATATGTTCTAGAAGTATTGAGGAAAGTACTATTCGTTTTTGAGATATTAATTATTGAATTTTTATGATTTTATGAAATGAACATTTTTTTCCAACGTTTTTAAAAAAATTGTGAAAAATCGAGTTCTTAAGATATCGTTATGAAATGTTCTGGACTTGTATGGGAAAGTCTGTACTTTTTTGTGAACAAAATCGTATTTGTAAATCTCTATTCGTTTTAAAGATATTAATTACTGAATTTTTATGATTTCATGAAATAAACAAATTTTTTTCATCGTATTTGAAAAAATCGTGTAAAAACGAATTCTTAAGATGTTTTTATGAAATGTTTTGGACGTATAGAGAAAAGTACGTACTTTTTCGCAAACAAAATCGTATTTAAAAATCTCTATTCGTTTTTGAGATATTAATTATTGAATTTTTATGATTTCATGAAATGAACAATTTTTTTCCAACATGTTTAAAAAATCGTGAAAAATCGAATTCTTAAGATATCTTTATGAAATGTTCTGGACGTATAGAGGAAAGTACATACTTTTTCGTAAACAAGCCCGTATTTAAAAATCTCTATTCGTTTTTGAGATATTAACTATTGAATTTTTATGACTTTATAAAATGAACAAATTTTTTCATTATTTTATAAAAATCGTAAAAAATCGAATTCTTAAGATATCTTTATGAAATGTTCTGGGCGTATAGAGGGAAGGACGTACTTTGTCGCAAACAAAACCGTATTTAAAAATCTCTATTCGTTTTTGAGATATTAACTATTGAATTTTTATGATTTTATAAAATGAACAAATTTTTTCATTATTTTATAAAATTTGTAAAAAATCGAATTCTTAAGATATCTTTATAAATTGTTCTTGACGTATAAAGGGAAGGACGTACTTTTTCGTAAACTAAACCAGATTTGAAAATCTCTATTCGTTTTTGAGATATTAATTATTGAATTTTTATGAAATGAAAAAATTTTTTCATTGTTTTATAAAAATCGTAAAAAATCGAATTCTTAAGATATCTTTATGAAATGTTCTGGACGTATAGAAGGAAGGACGTACTTTTTCGTAAACAAGCCTGTATTTAAAAATCTCTATTCGTTTTTGAGATATAGATTATTGAATTTTTATGATTTTATGAAATGAACAATTTTTTTCCAACGTGTTTAAAAAATCGTGAAAAATCGAATTCTTAAGATATCTTTATGAAATGTTCTGAACGTATAGAGGAAAGTACATACGTTTTCGCAAACAAAACCGTATTTAAAAATCTCTATTCGTTTTTGAGATATTAATTATTGAATTTTTATGACTTTATAAAATGAACAAATTTTTTCATTATTTTATAAAAATCGAATTCTTAAGATATCTTTATAAATTGTTCTTGATGTATAAAGGGAAGGACGTACTTTTTCGTAAACTAAACCAGATTTGAAAATCTCTATTCGTTTTTGAGATATTAATTATTGAATTTTTATGACTTTATAAAATGAACAAATTTTTTCATTGTTTTATAAAAATCGCAAAAAATCGAATTCTTAACATATCTTTATGAAATGTTCTGTACGTAGAGAGGACAGTACGTACTTTTTCGTAAACAAACACGTATTTAAAAATCTCTATTCGTTTTTGAGATATTAAGTATTGATTTTTTATGATTTTATAAAATGAACAAATTTTTTCATTGTTTTATAAAAATCGTAAAAAAATCGAATTCTTAAGATATCTTTATGAAATGTTCTGGACGTATAGAGGAAAGTACGTACTTTTTCGCAAACAAAACTGGATTTGAAAATCGCTATTCGTTTTTGAGATATTGATTATTGAATTTTTATGATTTTATGAAATGAACAATTTTTTTCCAACGTGTTTAAAAAATCGTGAAAAATCGAATTCTTAAGATATGTTTATGAAATGTTCTGGACCTATAGAGAAAAGTACGTACTTTTTCGCAAACAAAACCGTATTTAAAAATCTCTATTCGTTTTTGAGATATGGATTATTGAATTTTTATGATTTTATGAAATGAACAATTTTTTTCCAACGTGTTTAAAAAATCGTGAAAAATCAAATTCTTAAGATATCTTTATGAAATATTCTGGACGTATAGAGGAAAGTACGTACTTGTTCGTAAACAAAACCGTATTTAAAAATCTCTATTCGTTTTTGAGATATTAATTATAGAACTTTTATGATATTATGAAATGAACAATTTTTTTCATCGTATTTGAAAAATCGTGAAAAATCGAATTCTTAAGATATCTTTATGAAATATTCTGGACGTATAGAGGAAAATACGTACTTTTTCGTAAACAAGCCCGTATTTCAAAATGTCTATTCGTTTTTGAGATATTAATTATTGAATTTTTATGATTTTAAGAAATGAACAATTTTTTTCCAACGTGTTTAAAAAATCGTGAAAAATCGAATTCTTAAGATATCCTTTTGAAATGTTCTGGACTTGTGCAGGAAAGTATGTACTTTTTCGTGAACCAACCCGTTTTTGAAAATCTCTATTTGTTTTTGAGATATTAAGTATTGAATTTTATGATTTTATAAAATTAACAAATTTTTTCGTCGTCTTTAATTAATCGCAAAAAATCGAATTCTTAAGATATCCTTACAAAATGTTCTGGACTTATATAGGAAAGTATGTACTTTTTCGTGAATAAAACCGTATTTGAAAATCTCTATTCGTTTTTGAGACATTAAATATTGAATTTTTATGATTTTATGAAATTAACAAATTTTTTCGTCGTCTTCAATCAATCGCAAAAAATCGAATTCTTAAGATATCCTTACGAAATGTTCTGGAATTATATAGGAAAGTATGTACTTTTACGTGAAAAAAGCCGTATTTGAAAATCTTTATTTGTTTTTGAGATATTAAGCATTGAATTTTTATGATTTTATTAACAAATTTTTTCGTCGTCTTTAATCAATCGCAAAAAATCGAATTCTTAAGATATCCTTACGAAATGTTCTGGAATTATATAGGAAAGTATGTACTTTTTCGTGAACAAACCCGTTTTTGAAAATCTCTATTCATTTTTGAGATATTCATTACTAAACCGTAGGACTTGGAACATTAAATTTTAAAATATCTTGAATTCACGAATTAGTACATGACTAACTCTGCACTAACACTAAAACGTTATCTTATATAAGCTGTAATGCTTTGCTAAAGTGGATTGTTTCCACAGTAAATTTTAAAATTGTTCGCTTTCCGTTTGGACAGAAGGATTATAAACTGTCCGAGTCCACACTCCCTCACGGTCTCTGCATTTAGTAATTTAATATTTAGTAATCCGTAGTTTTAAATCCTCGAAATTTAACCATCGCGATGAAACTACTAATCTACTATGTAACATATTCTCATTCTCTAAAAATATAATTCACGCAGAGACTATATATAAAAATTTTATACACATCATTTAATTTAATTCGAAATAAATCGTTAGGAAATTCTTCATCTGTTTCATGTAATTTTTGTAATAGTCCTTTTCACAATGTTGTAGGTTATTAAATATTATAGGTTACGATATCGACCGGTGGTTTAGCTGAATTTTATAATACTACCATATAACCCAGGTCATGTATAATGACCCCAAATCAAATTTAAAATTCTCAACTCCTAGTTCTTGTTTTCTTTAATAAACCCAATTTATTATTACAAATTAATTTTCTCTTTTCAATTTTAGAATCGCATGCAAGAAAGTTTAAAACTGTTCGATTCGATCTGTAATAACAAGTGGTTTACGGATACGTCGATAATTTTATTTTTGAATAAAAAGGATCTTTTTGAGGAGAAAATTCGGAGGTCACCATTAACGATATGCTTCCCGGAATATGCCGGTAAATAAAATAAAATTGAAAACGCCTTATAATCGTTTTAATTGTGTAACGTTGTTTTTAGGTGCCCAAGAATACGGAGAAGCTGCAGCTTATATTCAGGCGCAATTTGAAGCGAAAAACAAATCAACAACCAAAGAAATCTACTGCCATATGACATGTGCGACGGACACACACAATATACAGTTCGTTTTCGACGCGGTAACCGATGTTATCATAGCAAACAATTTAAGAAACTGCGGTCTTTACTAAAAAAATAATAATAACTAAGATAAATAAAAAAAGCATGGATGGAACGGGAACGAAACGGGCACCGTTTTTATTTTTTTCGTTCGTTTCGATCGCGATTTAAAAAAATAATAATAAATTCACGGACAACAGCAAATTATATCTTATACATACATTATATATATTATATATACATACAAAAATATATATACACACACGTAAACACACTTTCACAGTTCTGCTAGAATACATCATTTTCAAAAAGGAAAAACTCAACTAAAAAAAGAATTAAATAAAGTTGGAAATTTTCTTAATACAAGCAGAACATAAAAACTGGATCTTCAGCGAAAACTTTTTAAAGCAAAATAATTAATCATGACTAATTAGCGATAGAAGGAAGAAAGAAAATAATGTGTCTGTATATTTTCGTGAATCATTCTCTCATATAACCAGGTAAATTATATTGTATTATTAAATAGTTAAGCGATGCGAATCGCAGCTCGATAAACAATAAACGAGAGGAGCAAAAATTCTTGATAAAAAGGTGAAAAACAATAATAATCACTCAAAAAATTCTATTTGCACAAATTATCCAAGTCATTATTATTTTTTTTTTAATTTTGTCATTCTAATTAAAATTTTAAAAAAGAAAATTAATGAAATATAGGGTGTTTTTGAATTATCTTAGATTTATTTGATTCTAGCATATTCCAAAAGATGGAGTTGTAAAATTTTCTTTAAATTTAATTGGAAAACACTCTGTATTATCTATAAATTATCGATGTGTATTATAAATAACAATTTTACCAAAGTTTTTTTATTAATTAAAAGACTATTAGTGTTCTTTTACGTTCAAGCGCCGAAAAGTTATCATAAAAAAAAATTATTATCGATTTAAATGGAGTCAAAAATTGTGCTTTTCTGTGCTAAGACAAAAAAATGTTTTTTCGTAAGGTTGGTGTTAGTGGAATCATAATCCTTTTTGAGATGGGGAGAAAGAGTTTTTTAATCGATACAATGTTAATAAATTTTGCAAAAAAGTTTTATTACAAAAAAGATTACGCACATAAATGAAATAATATAATAAATAAAGTAATTAATTTATTTTTTTTCTCGATCTATTTATTATTATTATTATTAACATTGTTTTGTTTAAAAATTCTAGAAAATAATGAGGCTTTTCATGCACAAATATTAAAATAAACAACAAAAAAAAAAGGAAAATATTAAAACATGCATTGTGCCATATAGATTTTGCATTTATATTAAAAAAAAACTATATCATTGTATCTCTAGTTGATAAATGGAAAAAGCTTTTATTAAATTATTACAATTTTTTATTATTTTTTTTTTAAATGAATTAATTTTGTTTTCCGTTTTTTCTGTTTACATATATTTTTTTTTGTAATTATTATACGATTGTTATTTATGTTTTTAGTTTTTAGGAAAAGTGTATATTTGTCGACAAATAAACCCTTTGAAAATATTAATTAAGTAAAAAAAAAACGGAAATCGAACCAAAAACAAAGAATACAAACTATTTCAAGGCTCAAAAAAGAAAAAAAATTGTAGAAAAATAAAAACAAATTGATAACAAAACCAAATAAAAAGAAAATTAATGAAAATTAATTTTTTTTTGAAATCAGGAAAATAAATTAAGTGTAATTTGAAAATAAATACGAAATCTAATTAATAAGTTAAAAAAAAAAAAACAGAAAAAGATAGATTTTAATAAACTATAAATAATTATTATTCTGCTTTTAGAGTGCATTGTAATAAGCGCCAACTATCTTTTTTCAATTTATTTCTATCGCATCAATAAAAAAATAATCACTAAAATCACGCATACAACTCAAAAAATGGACCATATTAAAATAATCTTAAATAATTTTTTTTATATACTTTGAAATAGACATTCCCATAATTTTTATTTTTATTTTATTATTTTTTTTTTATTTCAGTGGACGACAAAAAAGAACATTTTTTTAATATAATTTTCTAGTCAAAATAACAATAAAATAAAGAAAACGCACATTAATAAAAAAAAGAAATATTTTGTCTTATATTTTCATTATTTTATACTATATCTTTAAAAAAAAACGCATAATAAGAGAGTGAGATCAATATTTATGTTAAATTTAAATATCAGGAGTGAAAATTATATTATAATCAACTTCAGATATTTGAATATAACCTCGATTGAGGACAAGAAATAAGAAGAACCAAATAATTTTTAAAAATAATATTTAAATTCATAAAAATAATACGGTAAAGTGTCGGTTCTCAAAATATCTCATCTAACATTCTCATCCCTTAAATTCCAACTTTCTATGTTATACATGATCTATGTTTGGCTCCTATTTTTATCCCTCAATCAATATGAATGGTAAAACTAATCAATGTGTTGAAATCGTTTATGGAGAATATTTTTGAGCTAATAATCATTTTCATATATCTCTTTATTGTTGAGTAATACCCGATTTTTGTGTTAAAAACGTCAATTTTGAAAATGATCATTTTTTAATTGAATTAGGTTGGTAAAACTAATCGGTGGAATAAATCGTTTACAAAATATGTTTTTTAGGGTAATAATGAACAACTTTTGTCCCAATCATTTTCTTATATCTCTTTTTTGTTGAGTAATAACTAGTTTTTGTGTTAAAAACGTCAATTTTGAAAATGATCATTTTTTAATTGAATTAGGTTGGTAAAACTAATCGGTGGAATAAATCGTTTACGAAATATGTATTGTAAGGTAATAAGGAACAACTTTTGTCCCAATCATTTTCTTATATCTCTTTATTGTTGAGTAATAACCGATTTTTGTGTTAAAAACGTCAATTTTGAAAATAATCATTTTTTAATTAAGTTAGGTTGGTAAAATTAATCGGTGGAAGAAAATCCTTAACAAATATGTATTACAGGGTAATAAGGAACATTTTTGGTCCCACTCATTTTCTTGTATCTCTTTTTTGTTGAGTAATAACCGGTTTTTGTGTTAGAAACGTCAATTTTGAAATTGATCATTTTTTAATTAAATTTTGGGTTGGTAGAATTGAGCCACGTAATAAAATCTATTACAGAATCTGTTTTTATGTTAATAAGGAACATTTTTTGTCTGAATCATTTTCTTCCATGTTCTTTTATTGTTAAATAATAACCGGTTTTTGTATTAAAAACGTCAATTTTGAATTTGATCATTTTTTAATTAAATTAGATTGGTAAAACTAATCGGTGGAATAAAATCGTTTACAAAATATGTTTTTAGGGTAATAAGGAACAACTTTTGTCCCAATCATTTTCTTATATTTCTTTATTGTTGAGTAATATAACCAGTTTTTGTGTTAAAAACGCCAATTTTGAAAATAATCATTTTTTAATGAAATTAGGTTGGTAGAATTGACCCATGTAATAAAATCTATTACAGAATCTGTTTTTATGTTAATAAGGAACATTTTTTGTCTGAATCATTTTCTTCCATGTCCTTTTATTGTTGAATAATAACCGGGTTTTGTATTAAAAACGTCAATTTTGAAAATGATCATTTTTTAATTGAATTAGGTTGGTAAAACTAATCGGTGGAATAAAATCGTTAACAAAATATGTTTTTTAGGGTAATAAGGGACATTTTTTGTCCCACTCATTTTCTTGTATCTCTTTTTTGTTGAGTAATAATCGGTTTTTCAATTTTGCAATTAATCATTTTTTAATGAAATTAGGTTGGTAGAATTGAGACATGTAACAAAATATATTACAGAATATGGTTTTAATGTTAATAAGGAAAATTTTTTGTCTCAATCATTTTCTTCCATGTTCTTTTATTGTTAAATAATAACCGGTTTTTGTATTAAAAACGTCAATTTTAAGAATGATCATTTTTTAAATGAATTAGGTTGGTAAAACTAATTGGTGGAATAAAATCGTTTACAAAATATGTTTTTTAGGGTAATAAGGGACATTTTTTGTCCCACTCATTTTCTTGTATCTCTTTTTTGTTGAATAATAACCAGCTTTTGTGTTAAAAACGTCAATTTTGAAAATGATCATTTTTAATTAAATTAGGTTGGTAAAACTAATCGATGGAATAAAATATGTATTATAGGGTAATAAGGAACAACTTTTCTCACAATCATTTTCTTATATTTCTATATTGTTGAGTAATAACCGATTTTTGTGTTAAAAACGTCAATTTTAAAATTTTTTTAATTGAATTAGTTTGGTAAAGCTAATCGGTGGAATAAAATTGTTTACAAAATATGTTTTGTAGGGTAATAAGGAACAACTTTTGTTCCAATCATTTTCTCATATCTTTTTATTGTTGAATAATAACCAGTTTTTGTGTTAAAAACGTCAATTTTGAAAATGATCATTCTTTAATGAAATTAGGTTGGTAAAACTAATCGGTGGAATAAAATCGTTTACAAAATATGTTTCTTAGGGTAATAAGGGACATTTTTTGTCCCACTCATTTTCTTGTATCTCTTTTTTGTTGAGTAATAACCGATTTTTGTGTTAAAAACGCCAATTTTGAAAATAATCATTTTTTAATAAAATTAGGTTGGTAGAATAGAGCCATGTAATAACATCTATTACAGAATATGTTTTTTGTGTTAATAATGAACATTTTTTGTCTCAATCATTTTCTTCCATGTCCTGTTATTGTTGAATAATAACCAGTTTTTGTATTATAAACGTCAATTTTGAAACTAATCATTTTTTAATGAAATTAGGTTGGTAGAATTGAGCCATGTAATAAAATCTATTACAGAATATGTTTTTTATGTTAATAATGAACATTTTTTGTCTCAATCATTTTCTTTCATGTCCTTTTATTGTTGAGTAATAACCAGTTTTTGGGTTAAAAACGGCAATTTTAAAAATGATCGTTTTTTAATTGAATTAGGTTGGTAAAACTAATCGGTGGAAGAAAATCGATTACAAAATATGCTTTTTAGGATAATAAGGAACATTTTTTGTCCCAATCATTTTCTTATATCTCATTATTGTTGAGTAATAAAAACGTCAATTTTGAAAATGATCATTTTTTAATGAACTTATTTTGGTAGAATTGAGCCATGTAATAACATCTATTAGAGAATATGTTTTTTATGTTAATAAGGAACCTTTTTATCCTAAACATTATCTCCCACCTTCTTTTATTCTTCAGTTATAATCACTTTTTATGTCAACTTTATTTTTCATTGACTAATGTCGTTGGCATAAATTTGAAATCCACCATCCAGAGGCTACATATTTTGACCGATTCTATCAAAACTCAACTTCTTATCACTTTTCTCCCAGTCCATGATAAGAAGCATCATCTGTTAGATTCTTTAATTTCAAATATTCACGTTTTAGGAGCCAAAATAAGATTGTAAAATTCGATAATCGACACTTTACTGTATATATAAAAACAAGGAGACCTTTATAAAGTTTATAAATAAAACAATGCTAAAACGAATAAATAGTAACTAACTTACTTTTTAGCTTGTAATTTCGAACAGGTACTATTATTACTAACTAAAATTTAAAATAAAAAGCAAAGAAAAAATTCTAATCTAATTCCATAATTTTAGATTAAAAAAAAATAGTCTTTTTCGGTAACCATATGAGATGAGGGTATATGATATATTGTAAACGGTGTATTGCATATCTACACTCGTAAATGTGTAGTCCAAAATGGACACTGTAATCCTCCAGTTCTTAATTATTATTACAAATCATTTATTTATTTAAAATGGTGAAATTAAATTTTTTTTGGAAATATATAGGAAATTGAGTAAAGTTTTAATCTAAATTCTACATGATTTTCTATGTTTTTACAAAAAGAAATGTTGCAATTTTACAATAAAAAGATTTTAAAAGAAAAAAATTACTTTAAGAAGGCAACAACTTTTAAAACTAAACAAAATCTAAACCTTAAAAATGCTACTACTACTACTAAAAGAATGAAAATAGGAAAATACATTTTTGCCTTAGAAAACACACATTTTAGCCGCTGTATCATTATAATTCGGTATTTCGCTGAGATATTACCAAAGGTGTAAACTAAAATAACTTTTAAAAAAATCCTTACGAAAAGATTGAGAAAATAACGTAATCTTAACATACATTCGTAAATATAATCGTAGATTTAGTTGTATTTTAGAGGAAAAACTAGTTGATGTGAAAAAATCATGTAATAAAAATAAAATAAATAAACGAAATGTGTAGAGATTAAGGTTCAAGAAAGTTATTAATCTTAAAAAAAGGTGAAAAACAATTATGATGTATGTTAAAAAAAGTGGACGTGTTTGGTAAAATTTCAACGGGATAACTGCCAATCAATGTATGTTGTACATTTTTTACAAAAAAAAATAATACATAAATCTGACTACGCGTACATATTCTTAATTATAATAAAAAGTAATTATTATATTAAAATATTATGTAATTCTGTAAACGTTGCTCACGTCTCTCCGGTAAGGAAAAAAATTAAAAAAAGAAGAAAAAAAAAGCGTTGAAACATTTTTCTTTTAAATTCCTTACAAATTCTTAAAATAATAAATAATAAAAAAATAATTTCTGTTTTCTCTTTACTTTTTAATTTATTAATTTTATTAAATTTTGGTACGCGTGCACCTGCTTTAAAACCTTGCTTCTTATTTATTAACAATTATCAATATTTAATTAAAAAAAAATTACACACGATAAATCTAAAAAGTAATGATAAGGTTATTTATGATTATTATAAACTATGAATTTAAAAAATGCATACAAAAAAATAATAATCATAAAGTGAATGAAAAAGGAAAGAAGCAAAAAAACTAATTAATAAAATAAAAAAGCTGAAATGATGTACATGTTTTCCAAAATATCAGTAAATGTAACAGTCATTAAATTGAGGTTGTTTCTCATTGTATGTTTGTTTCTCTGTGATGTGAACATGATAAAAATAAATTTTACCCATTTCGAGATTTAGATATTTTTCTTTTAAAAAACACTGTATGATAAAGTTATCAACAAACAAAAGTTACAGAAGATCGTAAGAACTTACAGAAAATATAAACAAGCGGTAAGTATGTAATAAGTTTAGAAAAAGCTTAATCTTTTCTTCATCTAAAATTGAATTATCCTGATATTATGACATCAACAATAAGAAAGTTAGGGAGCTTTAACATTTACGTCACATACGATAATTATACGCGGATTTTGCAGTTTTTTAGGGGAAAATGCTTGTACAACCATGCGATCTACTAAAGTTATATACCACTGTATAGAGCGAGAAATTTCCTACAAGTTCTATATGTTGAAGTAGTTTTGTCCGTATCATATAAGAAAGTTATGGAGCTGCAATATTTACATTACATACGGTAATTATACGCGGATTTTCCAGTTTTTAGGGAGAAAATTCTGATTCAACCATGCGATCTACTAAGATTATATACCACTGTATAGAGCAGAAAATTTTCTACTAATTCTATAGAGTCTAGCAATTTTGTTCGTATCATATAAGAAAGTTATGGCGCTGTAAACATTTACATACGGTAAATATACACTGATTTTGCGGTTTTTAAGGAGAAAATTTTTATGCCACCATGCGATGTACTAAGGTTATATACTACTATATAGAGCGGAAAATTTCCTACAGATTCTATATGGTCAAGCAGTTTTATCCGTATCATATAAGAAAGTTATTGCGCTGTAAACATTTACATACGGTAATTATATGCGGATTTTACAATTTTTAGGGAGAAAATTCTGATTCAACCATGCGATCTACTAAGATTATATACCAATGTATAGAGTGGAAAATTTCCTACAAATTCTGTATGGTCAAGCAATTTTGTCCGTATCATATAAGAAAGTTATGGCGCTGTAAACATTTACATACGGTAAATATACGCTGATTTTGCGGTTTTTAGGGAGAAAATTTTTATGCCACCATGCGATCGACTAAAATTATATACCACTGTATAGAGGGGAAAATTTCCTGCAGATTCTATATGGTCAAGCAATTTTGTCCGTATCATATAAGAAAGTTATGGCGCTGTAAACATTTACATACAGTATTTATACGCGGATTTTGCAGTTTTTGAGGGGAAATGTTCCTAATTCATTGAATCACCAGGTTGCTCCAAATTAGCCTAAGTTCACTAACTTAATGGTTAAATCTTTTAAAGTGAGTAAAATTTTAGAATAATTATTTATATTTATTGTTCACTTTTAATTTTAGGTGTTTCAGGTAAAATATGACGTACAATCAATTTTGTTTTGATATGATTTTTATTATAATATTTAATTCGTTTCCTCGCCCAAAAATAATGTAATTGCGGTTGATGAACGAACGCTACGACTTGCTTAAGACACGATTTTTCATTTTCCTCTTCATGTTTAAACTTAAAAAGTGCATAATTTCCAGTGTTACAACATTTATCTACGCAATACATAGTTGATTCATTAGAAACGCAAGATATTTCATCATTTATATTAATTATTTCGTTGTTACTCTTCGAATTAATCAGTAACGAACCACTTCGTTCGACGCATTTTTCTTCATTACGTTGTAGTACATCCTACGTAAATTATAAATTATAACTAAACATTTTAATCAAAGTTTTTTTATTATTTACCTGAAGCATTTTTTTATGATTTTGAATACATTTTAAGTGTTTTTGTTGACAAAGGTGTCATAATAATTCCAAGAAATCATAAAATAAGACTCAATTACGATAACATAAGTCATAAGTTTATCTTTTCATAAACAAATTTTGTGTATAAAATAATAGTTTCAATGGTTCTTATTTGAAACAGTACTAAAGATTAAAATGAAGGGATTCGACTTAATTTTTTATATTTTAGCGATTTTAATTGTAATATTTCAAGGTATGTTAATTATTATGTTTTTATGTTTATAACTTTTATTTATTCTTGCAGCTTTTACCCCGAGTTTAAGCGAACCAACAGGGAGACAAAGAAAAAATTCTTGCCATGGAAGATATTGTCAAAAAGATTAAATGTTTTTTGAATAAATAACATTAATTTAAAAATCCCGCGTTTTTATTTTAATATGACATAACCTTTAATTTGGTTTTCATAAATTTTAGGTTATGTTAAACGTCAAATTTGGTCAAAACGTCAAAAATCAAAATAAAGAATGTCTTTTTTGGGTGGTTATACTCCAAATTATTTCTCAATCGACGATATATTAGCAACACAAGAACGAACACCGATTAAATTCACCGTTCACGTCCCAAAATTAGGTTATCTTTTAAATTACTTTTAATTAATAACAAATAATTATTGTTTTTTTAGGTAGCACGTTAAATCCTTCAAGCGAAGAGGCCGATATTAAAATAGGAACATCTTTAGAACTCCCTATTTGGTTAATAACACAAATAGCCGTTGGGAGGCAAGCTTTAGCAGCAGCAGATCTTCCCAAAGTTTACAAAGAGGGTTATCGAGAAATTTTAAAAGCAGATCCGCAGGCGGTTGATTTACATAAATTCGGATTATATTTCTATGAATTGGGGAATTATGTTAAAGTTTTTGATAATAAAGGGGATGTTAAAGAAATTTTAATGCACGTAAGTGATATTTTGGGGGTTATGTTTAGTTTTCCCATAGACTTTTACAGGTCGGGTTCGTAAAATAATGGATTTAGCCGAAAATGTAGCTTCAAATCCTAGTGTGCAAGGTACTTTGGATACTTTAGAAAGAAAATTGTTTCGAGATGGGCATAAAGCAAGATCAAAGTTGAATAATTGGCTGGTTGAATCTGGAGTGCCTTTAGAAGCTTCTAATATGGTTATAAATCATAAAAAAAGGAAAAGGGTGGATATTGAAGATGTTTTACTTTAAAAAAAGTTGTATTTATTTGTTTTTAATAAAATCTAATTACATAAAAATATTATTGCCACTTCCAGCCTTTGGTACACATTTCTTTTTAAATCTAAGTTGTTAAAAAAAAGTTATAGGTGTGATTATTTAATTAAATTAATCTATTTGATTATTAATGTTTATTAAAGGCGAGATGATTTTTTTTAAAACGTTTTTATTATAAAAAAAGATCAAAATGATAATGGTAACAATAATTGCGCGACGACGAAAAATAATTAGGGAGCTAATATAAATAAAATAATTACATATTAATTAAAAAAATATCGTTCGTTTACAATCACCTATAAATATAAACTTTGTTATACAAAAAATTGAAAACAAGAGTAGCTATCTATACTTTTGCAATTCCCCAGAAATAATAAAGTAAAAATATGTAGATAAATTCTATTTTAAAACATAAAATTTATAAAAATCAGCAAAAAAAAAAAGAAACAATCTTGTTTTGATTTTAATATTGCTTAAACTTAAAAAAAAAGTATTTTTTTAGAACTCAATAAAAACAATCTTCACAAATCTTAAAGGGTTATCATTTTTTTTTTATCTAATCCTAATATAGGTCACACAAACCCTACTCAAATTGTCTTTAAACAAACAAATAATATAATAAATTGGAAGAAGAAATAACTAAAACAAAGGTAATAACATCGTCTCTGAAAATACCATACATTTTTAATTAAATTATTTTTAACTTAATTCCTAAAAAAAATAGTACCAATAAAAAGGTACAAATTATATTTTTATTTTGTAAAACTAAATAACATTTATATACATAAATAAAAAAATTAGGTTTTATTTATATTTTATTATAGAGGGTGTTACAGATTTAAATTAAAAAAAATGTTTTGGAAATATTTACAATAATCTTCCTCATACTTTTGGGGATAAATAATTGACTCAAACAAAAATTAATATCGGTCAACCAATCTTGTTGTATCATCAATTATAAGAAGTATATTATGGGTGGAGTTAACTTTAGTGATCTTTGAAATCAGCTTTTTATGGGCGTTGATGTTATATTTAAGTGTTAAATTAGTTAACTCAATAGTGAGTATAAAAAAGAAATGTATAAATGTATAGAACAAAGTTTCCAAAAAAAGACATATTATTTTGACCACCCTTGCAATCACATGGTACTTATAGTAAAGCTTCAGCTTTAGTTATTTCCACAACAACCAGATGTAATAATAGATTGTTCGCCCTTAGCTTGAATGAGGTTGTTTGCAGATAAGGCTTTACAATTAATATCATATAATTCCAAAGTTGGGCAAAACAAAGTTTCTAAAAAAAGACACATTATTTTGACCACCCCTGCAATCACTTGGTACTTATTGCAAAGCTTCAGCTTTATTTATTTCCATAACAACCAGATGTAATAATAGATTGTTTGCCCTTAGCTTGAATGAGGTTGTTTGCAGATAAGGCTTTACAATTAATATCATATAATTCCAAAGTTGGGCAAAACATTGACAAAGTTTCTAAAAAAAAGACACATTATTTTGACCACCCCTGTAATCACATGGTACTTATTGTAAAGCTTCAGCTTTAGTTATTTCCACAACAACCAGATGTAAAAATAGATTGTTCGCCCTTAGCTTGAATGAGGTTGTTTGCAGATAAGGCTTTATAATTAATATCATATAATTCCAAAGTTGGGCAAAACATTGCAACTATACAGGGTGGTTCAAAAAACCGCTGACAGACTTTTAGGGCAGGTAATACATCAAAAATTAAGATGAAACGTCTTAATATACATGGGCAAATGCCTCCTTAACGAGATATAGTGGGTCAAAGTTTCGTTAAAATTAAACATTATCTGCAATAAAAAGCCCTTTTTTAAAAATATTTTCAACTCCACTGCTAATTTTGTCAAATGGGCAGTATTTTCTTGTAAAGTGATCAATTATCTATCAATTGGTCTCTTACAAAACTTTGATTAAACAAACGTGTTTTTCTTAAAAACTATTGCTTTGATCAAAGTTGTGTAAGAGACCAATTGATAGATAATTGATCACTTTACACGCGTAGAGAGACAATATTTTTAAAAAAGTGCTTTTTATTGCAGATGTTTAATTTTAAAGAAACTTTGATCCGCTATATCTGGCCAACGAGGCTTTTCCGACCCCATGTATATTAAGATTATTCATCTTAATTTTTCTTGTATTATCTACTCTAGAAGTCTGTCAGCGGTTTTTTGAATCACCCTGTATATTATGATTCTAATTTCATATTAATTGTTGATTTATTTGGTGAGTTTATCTGTTATTGATATACTAAGTATATATAATTTAACTTCAATTAATCATTTATTAAATTAAATTTGTAACACCCTAAATATTACCTAACAAAACGAAAATATTTTATTAAAAGATTTTTCGAGATGTCACAAGAAAAATTTTTTTTATAGAAGATAAGGCAAGTATTTTACATAACAATTTTTTTTTTTTAACTTGTATCTTTTTGTACATAACAACTAGATATTGAGCAAATTGTTTCCGTTCTGTAACTTGTTCAGTATTTCTACTTTTCACATATATTTATATATATTTTTTTATAACTATTCCAGTCTTCATCTAAAAAATTCTTTTGAGCGTTTTTTAATCCCATCTTTTTGTCTTTTTTCCTTATAATCATAGTTTTTTGATCTTTGTAAACTTAAAAAGAATGAGATCATCAAACTTCAAAACGTAACCAAACCAATCAGTAATATCCACCAAAAAAATAAATCTTTTTTTAAATAGATTTTGGTCTTTAAGCACTTTTTTAAACTTACAAATAACCAACAATCAAAAATGTTCTCCAACATCCGTATTAGGTTCTTCTTTAAATGATATATGATAACTTTCTTCATTGATTGGTGTTATATCGTTCATAATAATAACGTTGGTTGTATTTCCACCACCATTTTGTTGAGGACTAAGAACGTTTCCGTTAATTAATTGATCCGATGGACTATGACATTGTCCAGAAGCAATCGGTGACGTTATTGGACTATCAGAAGAGTCGCTTGTATTGTTATTCTGGTAACTGTTGTTGCTGATGTTGTTCGCCGCTGCAACCATTTGCGGCGGCGCTTCTATTGCGCCTGTAACGGAGACTGAATTCTAGTTAATATCCAAAAAATTAACAACAATGAAATAATAAATTATGTAATAACAAGTTTTTCTTCAATTTTATGCCAAATATAAAATCAAATGTTTCTTATCTTACCTCCTAAAAGCATCTCCTGAAGTAAACTATCGATATGAGCGACCCCAAAAAGTTTAGCAAACTGAATTTGTTCAATCATTTGCCAAGTAATTGATTGTAAAGCGGGAAGTGTTAATAAAAGTTCACCAAAACGCCCTCTGCTGTCATATTGTCGATCGCTGATGTAGTCTTCTAAATTGATTTGGATTTGGTATCGAAGGAGTTTGATTCGGTGGGGTTCACTAAGTCCTTTGGCATCTTAAAACGAAATAAAATTGCTATATTTAAAAAAAATTTCAAATTTTAACAGATTTATTTTTAAGATACACACCCCCAGTTTTCAGGCAATAGCGTTTAAAAACGACAATTTTAGCTCACACCTACTTAGAGAAAATTTTGGCACACTTTAAGAAACGTTATAAATAAAACATCGCCGTCGGACGCCTCTTTTATTTAAAATAGAAATTCTCCCAAAACATTATTACGACATATTACGTAAAAAAACATTCCAAAATTATCATCTTCAACAAGTGGTAAACAAATTTTAAAGATTATTTAAATCTAATCAATAAAATTCACAAAAAATATAAATAAAAATTTTTAATTCATCAAAAGCTTTCGCTACATTTTATTACTTTTTGCGTAAAAATATTCGTAATATTCTATGTGCGTCAAAATTGTTAAAGTATTTTCTTTTTCGTGTTGGTTGGCAATAGATCTCGTTCGTTGAAAACCCCGACTGACGTAAAATCACTTGGCTGAGTCTACTAAGCATTAGGGATTAAATTGCGCGAAAATAAACGATTTTAAACAAACTTTAATTAAGCTGTTATTGAAGTATTCAATTAAAAAAAGACTATTGTATCGTTCTATTCCGTCAACAATACGACCTCGAGTTTAAATTTAAAAAATCAAATTATCTACACGGTGTTTTTTTTTCAATAAAAAGGGATTTCCAATAATTCTTTTCTCGTGATAATACAAAAATAACTGTAAGGATGCTACTTAATTGAATTGAATTCGGTATTATTACTTATTATAAAAGGAGATAAGCACGAGATTAAACAACAACAATAAAAACCGAGAACTGTTTAGAGATTAAAGAAGGTTATTATACTTTTTTTCTTAATAATCAATAAGGAAGTAGACGGATTATTTCGAAATACATATTGATCAACAATTAAATTTTGTTTATGATTATTCTGATGATTTTAACTATTAATAGTAGCTTAATCTATAATTTAATATTTAATGGCGATATATTATAAGTTACTAATTTATTTCGAAATGATATAATTGATAACCTTAACAAGTAAAGAGGATAATCAAAATCATACTTAACCTCTAAAAACTCAAAAAGTTAGCAATGTACTTTTTTGCAAGTAATATCTAGTCCCCTATAAGCAACAATTAGTCTTCTACCTGCAATATTCAGTATTGTGCCAGTTATATTTAGTATTTTGCCAGTAACACTTAATCTTCTGGCAGCAATATTCAGTCTTCTGCAAACATTATCCAGTCTTCTGTCAGTTATATTTAATTCTAGTTATATATGCTGTTTTATACAAGCAATACTTGATCTAGTTTTCTGTCAACAGTAGGGTTCTGTCAGCAATATAAAGTTTTTTGCTTTTTGGCTTCGCTAAGTAACATTTAGTCTTCTGCCAACAATATTAAATGTTCTGCCAGCAATATTCAGTCTTCTGCAAACATTACCGTCTCGTCTGATGACGCACGGCTAAACCCGAATGTTTCTAGTTCTCAGTCTAGTGTTAGTTCTAGTTTTGTGCTAGCACTATCACTAGAACTAATACAAGACCTAGAACTAGAATCATTCGGGTTTAGCCATCTTAAGCGACGTACGGCTAAACCCAAATATTTCTAGTTCTCGGTCTAATGTTAGTTCTAGTGACGGTGCAAGTGTAATAATTGAATTAACACTATACCTAGAACTAGAATCATTTGGGTTTAGCCGCACGTCTCTAAAGACGGCTAAACCCGAATGATTCTATTTCTAGGTATAGTGTTACTTCTACATAGTAATTAGGCTGGTGTAAAACTAGAATTAACACTATACCTAGAACTAGAATCATTCGGGTTTAGCCGCACGTCTCTAAAGACGGCTAAACCAGAATGATTCTAGTTCTAGGTATAGTGTTACTTCTACATAGTAACTAAGCTGGTGTAAAACTAGAACTAACACTATACCTAGAACTAGAATCATTCGGGTTTAGCCGTCTTTAGAGACGTGCGGCTAAACCCAAATGATTCTAGTTCTAGGTATAGTGTTAGTTCTACATAGTAACAATGCTAGTCTAAAACTAGAACTAACACTATACCTAGAACCAGAATCTGAAGCGCACGTCTCTAAAGACGGCTAAACTTGTTTTAAACTAGTTAGTTTTCCAAGCTATGTCACATTTTATGTGGGACAGTGCAATACCAAGTTTTCCATTAGCTATATTTAATCTTCTATAACCACGATCTAATGTTCTGCCAATAGAGTCTTTCATTAATACTATCTACTTAGTTCTATGTCAGCAGTATAAGATGATCTATTCCTTAATCCTCTACCAGCAGAAGATGATATAAGATGTATTCCTGGGTCATAGATACGAAATCAGCTCTATTCGGCCCTCTTTAAAAACGTTTATCAACAGGTTTCTCGTCAGCTGATATTTTCTCCTTGAAGATAATTCATTTCATCTTGTACCATTCGGGTTACGCCTAATTATGAGTATATTTATAGATCTCATAGCGCTTATTCCTGGATCAGAGTTACGTGATATTACAATAATCACGATTTTTTCTAGTATTAGGTTGTCTTTATTTTGAGATTCGAAAATGAAAGTAATTTAATTCCCAATAGATGAGTAATCAAACACAAACCAGATCTGACATAAACCCATCGTAGATCCGACCCGAATTTTGGCTACCTCTCAGGATAGCTTCAGCTATGGTTACCACATCGACGAAGTGATGGATTTATACGCGAGTGATGTATTTCCTGTTGGAAATGTACTATGATTCAGTGTAACTTGTATTATAGCTAGACTGCGTTAGACTATTAGAAATCCCTGCATCATTAATCTTAGAAACAGGCACACCATATTAGTTTCAATTAACTTCCATATGCACCTTTGCAATAAATTGGTGGTGGACTGATCGATCACGTTACTGAAATCCTAGGCTATGAAAATAATAGGATCTTCGTTTTTTAGGGATATGCTACCCGCGGTTAATCAGTCAGAAAAAGTTTTTGACAAGCAGTTGATGTCAGGTCACAAGAATTTCTGATTTCAGAAAGAATTAGGGATTGGTTTGTCTTCCATTGCAGACCAATGTTTATGATATAAGGAATATAGATAAAAAATCTTAAGTAAATTTAAACTAGTTACTTTTAGCTTCAAGGCCAACCCAACCCAGCTTATATCGTAAATAAAGAATGTTATAGTAATAATTTGTAATAAGTGAATAAGACACTTCAAAACACATTCAAACTTTAAATGTTGCGAGATTAATTCCAAATGTCAAATGGTTTAATTTTTGCTAATGAATAGCTAGTTTAAGGCCCACTTTTACCATCCTCCTGATAAGCTATCTAGAGGATGGTTGCCATGGTTACGGCGGTTTTAAGCACTCTCATTGGCTAAGAGCTGGATTTATCTATCGGATCAATTTATCAAGAGGTGGTAAAAGTGAGCCTAAATATGATTACTCGCGCTTGGAAGAAATGCCATGAGTGTGTAAACCAAATTAGTAAACAAATTTAATTCCAAAAATATTGAATGATTAATTTTTTATATTAAAAAGTTAAATTAAGAATTACTTACTTGGATCGAAAAATACAATCGCTTTAAGACAGGCAAACTCGGTATCGTCAACTTGAACTTCCGTCATCGGTTTAACGAGTTCATCGATAATCCTGCTGCCGACCCTGGAGATGTCCAAATCCGGTGAAATTCTGGAGTCTGATAATACCATTACTGTGTATGATTTCGACAAAACATTATTCGCACTACCGTACATTTGCCGTTGTCCTCTTTTTTTAATTTCAAATTCAAACTTTTTTCAGTTCAGGTTAGTCACTTAATCATGCTTAAAAAATATCGTTTATTTTTTGTCCAGTAATTTTGTAATTTTTACAAAATTATTGTTTGTATTACCGTATCATACAATAATGTAGGCGATCCAAGGTTAATAATAACGCTTCTCTCTCCCTCTTTTTTTGTTTCATCCGTATGTAGTTTATAATTTTTTTTTTTGAAACTAAATACGAATTAAATTCCCTAATGATTTTCTAAAATGAGGCAACAAAAAAAATGTATAAAAAATGATTATGTGAAACGCATGCAAACGTTATTAATTTTGTGGATGGTGATGGGCAAATGTACGGACATGCTGTTCTACTAACTAATACACAAAAATAAAACTAAAAATAATAAAAACTATAACCCAAAAAAAAAAAATAAAAGTTAATCATTAATAATACATTTTATATTAAAATATTTAAAAAATGTTAAGGCGATAAATTAATATTTATGCAATCCGAAGCGATAAAAATAAATTATCTGACCCAGTCAAGGTAAAAAAAAAACGAAAAAAAAAATTGTGTCCCATTTACGTTCTACTCATGCGAGTTAGAGAAAAAAATTAAATAACAAATGGAAAGTTTTGCAAAAGCAAACTTAACGTTTCTAATTTGAAATGTTAACGTTTTCAAAATGAGACACATAAATTACTTAAAAATAACCCAATTTTATAACTTATACATACCTGGACAATGTTTTGTAATTATACAGTTATTCCCCAACAATAAAATGTCTTTAAGATGCATAGATCGACGTGCTAATCCTAAAAGGAGATGTTCACCTGCGTGCGCCCTCAATAAAGCTACCTAATAACAATAAAGAAAACTACAATTATTTATAATCTAGATTTATTATTTTTTATTAATTTTTACACTTCACCAACACACCTCAATGTATGGCAAAAAAAGCCTGCAATTATCACATTCAATTCCTGCCCATAATAAAAAAACTTGTTGAGATAACTTTCGAAACACCTTCAAGTTATAAATTCAGGCATTAAATGAGACGAATTTAAAGGGCGGGAAAAATTGATTGGTATGGATCAAAATAGTTCTAGTTGATCAAAAACATCTACAGAATACTTAAAGAGGACGAAAGAATTAATTTCACGATTTTTTAAATTGTTATAAAGATAGCAGGAAACACAAATTGCTTGTTGGTGTTTGTTAAAGTGATTCTAGTTCATTAAAAATAAATTGCGGTGTTTTGGCAAAAACAATGCCAGTTATTGGCATTAAAATTGATGGTTTTCAGAAAATTTAAACACTATAGAATAAAAAAACCGGTTTGGTGTGAATCAAAATAGATTAAGGAGGATGACAAATAGAAATTGTTTATTGGTGTGTGTCAAAATAATACTAATCGATTAGAAACATAAAAATAATATAAAAGAATACGGAAAAAGCTGATTGGTATTAACCAAAATACTTGTAGTCTACCTAAAAGACCTCTATAAATGAGGATGAATTGAATAAAAATAAAATGAGGTTGAAGACAATACTTTTCTAGAAGAAGACAGCTATCTGCTAAAAGAAGCCTTGATACTGCTCACCAAAGACTATACATTACTGTCAAAAGACTACTTATTGCTTGTAAAAGACCACATTCTCCTGCCTAAAGACTACTAACTGCTTGGAAAGCGGAGATATTGTTGCGAAAAGACTACTTATTACTTTCAGAACGGTAGATAATGCTGAAATAGATTGCGACATGCTTGGAGAAGGCTAGATAGTGCTGGAAAAGACAATGATCTATTTGGAAAGGCGAGATATTGCTTCCACCTAAGGTTTCCAGAATGTTAAATACTGCTAGAAAAGACTATTATCTACTTGGAATAGCGGAATATTACTTCCAAAAGACTACTCACTGCTTTCAGAAGACTAGATACTGTTGGCAAAGACTATGACATGGTTGGAAAAGACTAGATACTGTTGGCAAAAGACTACCTAGTAACTGCTTGGAAAGAAAAGAAAAAAAAAACTCTCGCGATTAATCTAAAAATTAAATGAATGGAACTTCCTCAGATTACCATATTTACCATATTTAAAGAAATTGTATTCCACAAATAACACTTAATTGAGCAAAAAATAAATAAAAACATCATGTAAATATGACACTTACCATAATAATCAATGATCTATTTATTTTGTAAGCATGAAAATGGTTTATTATAAATAAAAAAATTATCTTTGCAAAGCAAATTACTTACTTGGTCGTCTAATTGAAGTTCCGTAAACGCAGGGATGTATTTGGCCCATTCAACCAAAATTAATAATTGTTGTTTCATTGATTCGCACACATCATTGATGTTGGCAAGTTGTTTGTTACTCAAATCGTAATCATTAATAGGCGAAGATCCCTATTGTTAATGAAAAAAAGTTTTTGTAATTGATTCTTTAAGAATTTAAGGGTTACCTCTAAAGCTGCACCAACTTGTCTTGATAACATTTCAGCATTTAATAAAGAAGTGACCGATAACCCATTTGTTTGGGAATTTTCTTCATAAGACGGCCTTCGACAACTAATTCGATCTCTTTCGTTTTGTACAGCTAAAAAAATTTGAATAAGAAAAAAATTGTTTTTATAAATAAGAATGTTGGGTTACCTTCTTTTTTCATTCCAGCTTTAAAACATTTTCTTAACCTACAATATCTACATTGATTTCTTTTATCTTTATCAACGACACAGTTTCTGGTGAATCTAAAATATTAAAATTTTTTTTTCTTAATAGATAGTTTGTAATAAAACTTAATAGATCAATTATAATTAATTTTTGAATTATAAACACGTGCGTAGTTGCGTAATTTAATACAAGTGTGTTAAACGATGATCGTTTACAAAACTGTCCTTCAATTTACCGACGTAAATTTCAATGAACTAAAATTTTTGAAAAAATTCTTTCTAAACTTAAAGATCAAAGTCCAATTATATGATGATTTAGCAAAAATTAAGAATTTATTAATAAATTTATTATTATTTAACATTTTCAATTGAATATATTGGGAATTCTGATTATTTTTCTGTGGCAAACTGGGTATGCCACAAAGTTCAAAAAGCAATAAAAAGCTTAACATAATTAATGTCGATACAAACAATTAATCATACATGTTATTTTTAATTCTAAGTAATCAAACTTTTTCTATTTCTTCTGTTCTCATGACACATGTTTTTATTATCAAAACCAAAACGATGACAAATTTGCACAAGACTAATTAATCATTTTTAACTTACTAAGGAAAATACTTCATCCGTTTCAACAGAAAAGAAAATAAATGATTCGATTGACTTTTTATGGTAAAAACAAGATTTCTCTTTGTTTGAGTAAATTTATCTCACCTGCATGTATATAAATGGTTTTTCCGTACAGATCTTCTAAAGAATCCTTTACAACCGTCACAAGACGCCGCGCCATAATGTTTCCCTGTAGCTCTATCACCACAAATGGCACAATGTTGACTTAGAGTAGCTCCTGCATTTGATCCGGTGCTACTCAATGATGTGGCTAGCGAATTATTGCCAGCCATCGTCATATCAGAATCTAAAACAAATAAGAAAAACGTTATGTAACTCTATTTGTATAAATCTGTTGATTTAGTTTGTTCTTTAAACACCATTAACACGAAATAAAGTAGTTAACTAACCACAAATTAAATGCATTTATTTAGTGTGTGAAGGTCGATAACGTTTAAAGAAAATTTTAAAAAATATATCGTTTTTTTTCAAGGCTTTCAACATGTTTATTTATTCTATTTCAACTTAATAACATCTCTATTTGCAAAAAAAGGCACGTGTAAAATGCAAATTAATTTATTAATGAAACCTAAAACTTTTATATATAAATTAATTTCGTTGAATTAAAAAACATTGATTTTCTTAATAACTTAATAAACATATTTTGTTATGTTTTAACAAGGTAAGTAAACGCATGGCATGTAAAAGTACATTGGTTATCCGAGTTGTGCACAACTTGTTGGACTTTGGACTCAAAGCATGATATCTCAACAGTTATTAGAACCTGTGTATTAGTTTATTTTTTGCATTTATCGTTTCTTGTTTGTGAAATCAATAAATTAAAATTATTAATTTTAATACAACGCAATTAATAACGTTATAAGTAAATACGATGTTTTCTCTACTTCTCTCTGATTCAAACATTTTATGAAAGTGAAATTCAACGCGGGTGGAATGAATGAAACTCTCACTCGGAGAACTTTTGGGACGACAATAAGTAGTCTATTTATAAATGCCTTTCAACTCAACTTCAAAAAAGATTACTTTAACATCGCGGGGGAACAAAAAAAGAAAAATATTTAATGCTTAATTGTCATTGACCTTGACAATATGTTCGCGTTATGTAATGGCATTCTGAATACATTTATGTGTGGAGAATGCAAATAAAAATTTTTTTCAAAAAGGGATAAGAAAGATTGTATTTATTGATTTTTGAAAAAAAATTTATTGTTTGAAAACGATTGTTAATTTTATGATATTCTTAATTAATCTTCATGAAAAATCCTTTAAAATGAATTCAAACACGACATATTTAGCAATTAAACATTCCCAGATACCTTAAATTTTATTTTTTGAAAAATCCAAGATTGCCGAAAACAAATGATTCATAAATATTAACGTGGGTAATTAAAAAACAATTTAAATGAGCCCAAACTCGACATATCTAGGTATTATAACACCCGAGATATCATTATTTTTGTAAAATCAAGATGGCCGAAAACAAAACACTAATTCAAAATGTCAACTATGTTTTTAAAAGTGAATTTTATAATAGATATAGGTTGTGATACATCAAATTAGGTTAAAATTTTCTGCTTATTACGAAAATGTTAGTCTTTTTGATGAATTTGAATTTTTTTTTTTATTATTAAATTAATATCAAATTCTAATCTCGTTAATTAATTATAGTATTTTTCTACCTGTTAATTTTGTGTATATAATATTTTGTATGATTGATTCATGTCTTTTTTAGCTTTAATTTGATAAAACTATCACTTCTATTAAACTAGAACTAACACCACCAGTATCACTAGAACCAACACTAGACCTAGAAACTTTCGGGTTAAGCTGTACTCCTTTTGAAAAAGTGTTTAACATTTCGGATGCCATGTTGCAACCTTCTTCAGAAACAAGTTCAAAGTGTTAGTTCTAGTTTCAGTTTAATTAACATTAATTAACTAAACCCGAATGATTCTAGTTGTAGGTCTTGTGTTAGTTCTATTGATAGTGGTGGTGTAAAGCTAGAACTAACCCTAGAACTAGAAAGTATCAAGAAATATATATAGAATATATTCTGAATACATTTGTGTGGAGAATGCAAATAAAAATTTTTTCAAAAAGGAAAAAGAAAGATTGTATTTATTGATTTTTGAAAAAAAATTTATTGTTTGAATACGATTGTTAATTTTATGATATTCTTAATTAATCTGCATGAAAAATCCTTTAAAATGAATTCAAACACGACCTATTTAGCAATTAAACTTTCCCAGATACTTTAAATTTTATTTTTTGAAAAATCCAAGATGGCCGAAAACAAATGATTCATAAATATTAACGTGGGTAATTAAAAAACAATTTAAATGAGCCCAAACTCGACATATCTAGGTATTATAACACCCGAGATATCATTATTTTTGTAAAATCAAGATGGCCGAAAACAAAACACTAATTCAAAATGTCAACTATGTTTTTAAAAGTGAATTTTATAATAGATATAGGTTGTGATACATCAAATTAGGTTAAAATTTTCTGGTTATTACGAAAATGTTAGTCTTTTTGATGAATTTGAATTTTTTTTTTTTTCTTTATTAAATTAATATCAAATTCTAATCTCGTTAATTAATTATAGTATTTTTATACCTCTTAGTTTTGTGTATATAATATTTTCGATGATTGATTCATGTCTTTTTTAGCTTTAATTTGATAAAAATATCACTTCTATTAAACTAAAACTAGAACTAACATTACCACTACCACTAGACGTAGAAACTTTCGGGTTAAGTTTTTTCTTTTGAAAAAGTGTTTAACATTTCGGATGCCATGTTGCAACCTTCTTCAGAAACAAGTTCAAAGTGTTAGTTCTAGTTTCAGTTTAATTAACATTAATTAACTAAACCCGAATAATTCTAGTTTTAGGTCTTGTGTTAGTTCTAGTGATAGTGTAAAACTAGAACTAACACTAGACCGGGAATTAGAAACATTCGGATTTAGCCGCACGTCTCTCAAGACGGCTAAACCCGAATGATTCTAGTTCTAGGTCTTGAGTTAGTTCTAGTGATAGTGCTGGTGTAAAAGTAGAACTAACCCTAGAACTAGAAAATATCAAGAATATAATAATAAATTCACTGTATATCACTTCTAGCTCTAAACCATTTAGAGGAAATTGAAAATCTAAAAATACCGAGTTATTGTATTTTGAAATCTACAAGTTTCTTGGTTAACGGAGAACACGTTTAAAAACATTGTAATATTTTAAATAATGAAAATGTTTTCACAGAAAAATCTCCCAGTTAAAACATTAAAAACAGCAATCATTTATTAAAGAGTGAAATCCAAGAATTTAGTGATAATTGTTTAACAACACAAATAAATTACAACAAACACATAAAAAAAAAATATAAATATTTTTACACAGAAATAAATAAAATTTATTTGAGTGTTATTTAATGGAAAGTTACGCTCACCAATTACATTGGTTAAATTGTCTACTTTTTTTGTTGTTAAAATGAACTTATTTATTAAACAAATAAGTGATAATCGAGCAATTATTGACACAAAAAGATAAATTAGTAAAAATCACTCATGTTTGTGATTAACCAAATTAGAACAATACATTTGTTCTTAACTATCTTTTAAATACTATTTAATTCTAAATTGTTATTTAAAAATAAATTTGTTCATTATTTATTATTAATAGGAATAATTTTTTCGTTTATCTTTAATGAAATGTAACATTTATTGGAAAAAATTATGATAATAAATCCGTTATCTTAAAAGAAACGAAGATAAAAATAAACGATTATAATTCGATAAATAAGATAACAAAGATAAAATTTAATATCAAATTTTATCATTTTTTTTTTATATCAATTAGAATAGAAAAATCAATGGAAATTTTTGATAAATAACTGTTAGTTTTTTATGTTGATAGTTTTATTTAATGGGTTGAATTTGATCATAAACAATCGTGTGTTGGGACCCTATCGTCTATCATTGTGTCATGAAAGAGCCCCTCCTCCAATAAAAGCAAATATGTTTTAAGAGGAGAACATCTCCTGACTTACAAAACTGCGTCTACGTTCGCCTTGAATAACTATTTTCGTTTCGCCTAACGCCTAATGACAAATTATTTTTTATAAAAATAGATAAGTTTTAATTTTTAACACAACAAAAAATTTTTTAACATTTATTATTAAAACCATAAAAATTAAAACAAAATTATTTAGAATTAAATTTCGTATATACAATATTTATGCGACCTTCAAAATCTTTGATGTTACTGGCGCGTGTCTGCTAATCTCAATATTGAGTCTAATTATAATAATTATTCGTCATTTATTGATGTGTAACTGAATCGAAATTTGATAAATTCATTTTAATCGGGGAATAAAACAAAGATGTTTGCGGATTTCATCAACAATTAATCACCAAATCCTTGTAACAAACGGAATTCCATTCGAATTCTTTTCTTTTTTTTCCTTTCTTTCTTTGTTGACGACATGTAATTACATGATAAAAACGTTGTTTGTTCTCAAAACGTTATTATTCATCCAGAAATGTGTAAGCAAAATAAAAAAGAAACCTAAACGATTTTATAAATTGACTTAACATTTTTGCAAAACAAATTATTTATGAATTAATTTAGATCGCGTAAATGGGTCGTTTAAAATTAAAAACGATCCGACCATTTAAACGTTTTAATGACTGCAATTAAAGTGATATGCAGTTTTTCTCTATTAAATAAAATGTTATTATCAAAAACCGGTTTCTTCTCATTTTTTTCGCAATGTCTGCTTCATAGAATGGTTCATGCCTTACTGAGTACACATTAGTGAAAATTATCAGGCTATATTCCATCTAGGTCTTCAACTTTTTCTGCTAACATATTATTATTTAACAAGGCATTAAAGTCTGTCATTTCCATTCAATGATCTTATTAAAGTGAACATCATGAGCAATTCCAAGAATCTGCCGAAAACAAAGGTTCCAAATGATTTAATTAGTTTCGAGACAAAATGTACTGCAGCAGAACTAACCATTTTCGAGGCTATGCCACCTTCATTAATTCTCCTTGATATTTCTTGGCTGTTGGAAATGCTGTAGTTTGGTATTTGCTGTTTTCATTGCATCTATTATAATTAGGTGATGGATTACTATGTTCAGTAAACTTGCAATTTTTAGCTTGAGTTCTTCTTATGTGGACATAGTTAGGTATAACTACTTAGCACCAACTCATACACAAAAGATATGATATTGTTAGAAAAGACTCAAAACTTTGTAAAGACTTTGTAAGCATGGAAATGTAAATTTTTAGTGAGTTAATAATTTGGACCATTAATTGTAGCGAAAACTGGTTCCACTTAACAAAGTAGCGACCAACTTTCACCATTTTCACAGTAACGTTTATCGAATATGAAGATGTTACTGCCTTTTTTTCATAACTTAATGAAAAAATGATTATATTAAGAAGAAAAGAACAAACCATTTCTTCATATTACGTTGAAAATTAATTTTCCACCCTAAATACTTAATTTTGAATCTATGCCTAACTTCACGCACGTTTTTCCATTTAGCGTAACTAACTGTCATTATGACATTTTAAAAAAATGTTTTAGAGGTTAAAATGTAACATAATTTATTATAAAAATTATTTTGCCGTTTAAATTGTTTCTTTTTAAGTCATTAGTGCTTTTTTTTAAATTATAAATAATTAAAACAATTAGTAGAAATTGTTAAATTCTAATATCGCGTTTCTAACATCATGATAAATTTGACGTTTAAAACGTCACCTTCCTCATTGAACTAGGTATTGTTGTTATCTTTTAAAAATATTTCCTAGAATCATTAATAATTAAAAATTACAAATGTAAATAAATGGACATACCAATACAGGGAAACCTGTTTGAGTGAAACCAGTAAAATAATTTTTTTTAAGAATAGAAAATCTAAGTGTTTCGATATTGGCCAAACATTTATTTTTACCACCTTAGCACTCAACAAACCTAATGTCGAAAACGGCCCCGTTAAAAAAAAAAAAGATAAAAAAAGCATCCAGAAAGATCAGTACACGAGCAACCTCGGCAGTTATTTCGGTTTTCTCAAACTCTTCTCAACATTTTAAAGGTATTTGAAAAACATTTTCTTACATAACTAAGAAAAGTGCCAATAATGAATATTTATGTATGAAAAAATCTAGCAATTAGTAAGATTTCTTAAAACAATACATAAAATTTAAACAAAAATAACTTTGTATATATTTCCATGGCATAAAAACAGGATGTTAAAATTAAAATAATGTATTTTAAATGTTACCTTCATACAATCCCATATCATAGATATCACAGCCAATGTGTGTAAATTGTCACTTTTCCTCACCAACAATAATAGTCATAAATCACGTTTTTTAATCCACTATTATCATCACAATATGTATGTCGCAAGAGAAACTTGTACAAATGTTCAATTTCCGATTTCTATGTGTACCTAGTACGTTAGTTGAGGTTATGTACAGATTGTCACTTGGTATGACACGTGACAAAACTGATCAGAAACGTTTAGCACGACGCGTTTTTGCCGCTAGTACTCTCGACGCAATAATTTATTATTGAGGGGAAGGAGAAAACCAACAAGAAGAGGAGGAAATATTCTGTCGAGTCATGTTATTAACCTGCATGCGACTGACGACGCGGACCACAGCGAACGTGGAACGACTGCGACAAGTTGGAAGTAGTTATTGATACGAACGCGGAGAGCGCCATCTATATATAAGCTACAAACGATGTATATCAATATCTACTACTCGACGCGACTCGTTACGTCATTCGCTACTTAACCAATTAGAGAGATGCGATGCGACAATGTCAGAGAGACACACACCGAGACTCTTGGAATAAAATTTTCTGAAATGGCAAATTTGACAATGTCAAGGACTTCACAATTATTTATAATTATAATTTTTGAGCATAATTATTTAAATAAATATATTTAAAATGTAGTAAAAAAAATTGTGATGTAGTTATAAACTCATTTGACATTTTTAATAAGTCTTTACCTGGTCATATTTTGTTAGATTTTTAATATACAGTGTGTCCCCGAATAGGTGAAACGACTCTTATAAAAGGTAAAATTTTTTCGATATTAATTGTCATCTTCTTTTTAGCCCTGCTTGATTAACGACTAATTTTGAACATATTATCAATTTTTAAAACATAAGTGAACCTTGACAGTGAAAGAAAAACTCTTTTTGTGGCAGGTAAAGTACCTTTTTTGTTTACAGTACGTGAAAGTGTTACTAAGAAGTTTTGTCAAGAATGAAAAAGTATGGACATATGAAAATTTTCGGATTGATCGGCCTACTTTGAAAAAATCCATATCAAACAATTTTATTTCTAACAAAGACTGCTATGGAAAAACAAAATTGCTTTCCTGTCACTGTTAATCTGTCAAACTGTAATTTAGTAAACTTAAAGTATTTTTTAAATACAATGTTAACATTAGAGGAAAAAGTTTACGTGATTGCTTTATTTAGTGAAAAATTTCCAAATACTGGAATTAAAAGAAGTACTTGTTCGCGTTTAATGAAAAGATTTCTTACAGCAGGAAGTAATCACTCTAAGAAAAAAAAGTTATGATGAAACTGATTAACTGTTTTCTTTTGTGGTCAAACACACACTTAATTTTTTGTGAACATTTTCAGAATGGTTTGTTTATTTTTCCCGAATAATCTGAATCTCAAAACAAAAAATCGTAATAAAGTACTATTGACGAAAATAATAAACAATGGGTTTTATCAAAGTAGGCCGATGATTCCGAAAATTTGCGTATGGCCATAATTTTCATTCTAAATAAAATTTCTTATTAATATTTTACCATACTATAAACAGAAAAGGTACTTTACCTGACACACAAGAAGTTTTCGCTTGAGTGTCAACACTCATTTCTTTTTAAAATTTGAAAATATGTTCAAAATTAGTCTTTAATCAAGCAGGGCTGAGTCCCAAAAGATGACAATTAATATCGAAAAAAATTTACATTTTATAAGAGTCGTTTCACCTATCCGGGGACACACTGTATATTACAAATGAAAGATGAAGAGAAAGCTCAAAATTACTAGCATGATTGGGAGAGATCTCCAATGAGAGTAACTAAACGGAAATGAAAAGAAATTTAGTGAAATGATTGGAAATAAGGAAGCAGAAAAATTAATATGATGATTGTAGTCTATATCAGTACTTATCTTGCTAAAAGCAGACCTTTAGTGTTTTTGAAAACTGGGTGTAATATTCTGCACAACTTGTTTGGTAAGTCCTGCTTCATCGAAGATGTTAAGAACAATGCAGTTATCAGTGATAGTGTTGTCTTCTTAAAAATATGTTCTCATAGATGTCACATTCTCCCCAATCGACGATAATATATTCTTTCTGTAGCAATGATCAATCACTGCACTATTAAAATAAGTTGAGGCAGTATCATGATGTTTCTACATAATATGTACAGGGTGGGCAAATTTGGGTGTTATTATAGGTTATCTCAGAAACTGTATGAGATACGAAAAAAGTAGATGCTATTACTTCCCATTGTACCATATAGATTATCCTCTAATCAACGATGTCTGTGACGGTTATTTCACAATTATTTATATTATCACAAGTTAATTGAGCATCATCAATGAACAAAATATTTTAGCCAACCCAACCCAAATTTGATAATATTTTAAAAATGGATTGTAATGTAATATTGTACTTATACCCAGGCAATGCTCGACCATACTAAGAATTTTTTCTTCTACTACTTAGTTAGGATTACTTGGTACCTATCTTAAACGTACCTTTCCCACTTGGGACCATTCCTTATTAACACCAATGAATGAAAATTGTCATTCTTCTGTAGGAAAAGTTTAATATACGCTTTTAGACTTAATGTTATCACGGTTGTCTGTTAGCACCAGACATGCCCTCCATTTGATGTGTCAGAGGAGTCTCGTATCGTTATGTTTCGCCACTACTTCCTGGTGCTGGGAGTGAATAATTCACGTGCTGGCAGCCTTCTTTGGATATAGTGGCCGTTTCTTAGGTTCCCTCACAAAACGTCACCCTATAAAAAGAAATCTATTTCTTGAGATTACACGGTTACCGAACTTTCCATTCAATAGATCAAATGTTTGAACGGCACTATCTCGATGAAACCATATATCACTGAGCCAAAAATAATCATTAGATGATCAAATTTTGGTGATCATTTGCGTCGATGAAAACATATGGTACAATCACACTTCCGGTATGAAATACGTTCACTTTTTGTGGTTTAGTAGAATCTATTGAAGTATATGTGGGTTTGTTGCTGTCCAATAATGCATATTTTGTTTAGTAACAAAGCTATTAATCCAAAAATGAACTTCATCATTGAAGACAATTTTCCAATAAAATCCAGGATTTTTTTCAAACTTTATAAGAGCCCAATGATAAAGAAGTTTCAATTCTTGAATTGATTTGATCTTGTAAAGGTGTAAGCCAAGAGGTTTAGAGGTTTGAGGGATTCCCAATTCCTATGAACAGCGTGAAAGCGACCAATTTTGAACTCAATCACTTAGGATTGCGATATTTTCTGAACGTACCATCGTTTATTTAGTTAAAATTTCATTAGGTTATATTATAATAAATAATTAATTTGTACTGATGATGTAATTTTAATTTTTTTACCGGTTTCAAATTCTTAATTCAAGCTTCTTAATTAAGATTATTACTTTCCAGTTAAATAATTAATTTTATTTTATTTTCTCGGAAATAATTTCAATTTAAAACATAAACTAGGTATTAAGTATAAAATTACAAAACAAAAAAAAGAAAAAATTCATACTATCTAATCATTGTAATCAATCGACAAGTACACTTGGTGATTTTCCTACAACAATGGATCAATTTGAGTGGATAAATTGCGTAGTTTATTGAATATTTCGACCACTGAGGGCTCGACTCGTTGGTGGCGTCAAAGTTCAAGATGTCTCCTTTATTATTTCAATTTTAAATTTTTTTTGCACATTTTTATTAGGTTTACCACCTGAAACGGAGATAAGGACACACCTTCCTTGCAAAATTTAATAAAAACTCAAAATGAATTTATTTATATTAACCGATTAATTACGTTTCAATAATTTTTTGAGAGTGCGCGATGATTGTAATCTCTTTTTTTATATTTATAACACAAAAGCGTGTAGATTATTTGACCCTCCACGTGATATTTGACGACATAACAATGTTTTGTTTGTAATCCAAATTAAGATTACAAAAGAAATTATTTTTGAAGTAAAGTGTTTAAACTTTTCAATTCAAACAATAACAGTTATCGAAATAATTCATTTTCAATTTAGAATTTAAATTTGACCTTCAAATTTATATTTTAATTCCCAAGAACATATTTTTTATTTTTTACTACCGGAGTTAAATTTATTTATCTTATCTTAATACACCAAGTTTAATCCAGTAAAGTTCTTTTTTTTTAATTTACAACCAAGCAAGCTCAAACCAATAATCTTTCTCCCAAATAAAACAATTAATCGATTTTAAAATGCAAGACCGCAATTTTTTATAAAGATACAATCGAAAACGTATCACATTCAACGTATCATTTCATGAATAATCATATACACAGCGGAAATGATATAGGGAAATAGTGACTCATCAAAAAATCAGTACTTAAAAACACTTTTTGCTGTTTTAAATCGGTAAATAATTACCAAGCATACAGAATAAAGTATAGGAACAAAAAAATTAAACATACAAGCCGTTCAAAACGTGTTATTTGAAGGTTATGTTATCACGAAGCAGTGTCAGTACCCTTACCTAATATAGCAAAAGATTTTTATTAAACAATGATAAGAACATGTTTATAAAACTTAATTAAATTAAAATGTTACACATTTTTGTTTTTTTTTCGAAAATAACGTTTTGTAATTTCATGTTATTTTTAACTGACCTTCAGGTGGGCAATTTCTTCTTTATTTTTTTTACAGCCTGACAGCACCCATTATTTTAATTGGCCTAAGTACGCATGTAATGTCATCATACGTCTATTTAAAATGCTAATTAATACAGAGTGTGGAAAATATTAGTTCGAATGGAGTTGCTTTTGACATACATATATCATGAAAGAATGTTATGGGTTTATCTTGTTTTTCCTTCATTTAGTTTCTTTCTACTTGACTAATAGCCCAATAATCTTTTTCGTACAATTTGTTATCTTCTAATGAGTTGTGTTTCTACTTTTTTTCTTATTATCTTGGATTATGAATCAGCACATAGTGTACATTACTCGATAAAAATTTCAATTTAAATTGCAAAAAAGAAATAATTTCTTAAAGATTAATGATTTGTTATCTTCTAATACATGACTTTTTAATTATTTTATAGTGTATTGATTCTGGCACAGTTTTAACAGAACAAAAGAAAATAAATTTCTTCTTTTTCTTTTTTTATTAATACAAAGACTGCTTATCTTCAACGCAATCGTAAGACTAGGATCATTCCCTACCCAATGGAAGGTGTCCCAGATAACTATGGTACCGCCTAATATGTTTACTTCCATTGCTTTCAACAGTGTTTGAAAAGCTCTTATTGGAGAGACTTCAGAGCATCATAGTAAACAAAAAGTTAATTCCTAAGTATCAATTTGGGTTTAAAAAACAGCATGGTACTATAGAACAAGTGCACAGAGTAGTGAGATAGTCTAGAAATGCTTAAGAAGCCAAAAAATATTGTGCAGCAGCTTTTTTAGACATGTTACAGGCTTTCGAGACCTCAATATGCTTACTGTAAAAGAAGTAAATGCCCAGCGAAGTTCCAAGTACTTGCAAAGTAGTGGTGGAACGGATATCCGGTAACTATCAGGCTTTGGCCGGATATTCAAAACCTTAGTACTACACCATTCACAGGAATTAGTATCTTTTTTAGGTGTTGGACACTGCAGATAATAATCAAGTTCAACTCTAATAGGATTTTTTCATTTAATACAACTTTATTTATTTCAGGTTTGTCATTAGCAACCTCATGGTTGTAACAATCCCAATACAATATATAAAATCTCTTGTTGCAGTTTCGTCTAGTTTTCTTCTCTTTGCTTGTAATTCAACATCACATTCATTACTAACAGAACTGCCGCTGTTATCACTTTCAGTTGCTCCGTTTGTTAAATCTGCATCGAAAAAGTTCTATTTGTATGTTGGATCCAAATAAATTGACATATCTTATCAGCTTTGTTATTAAAAATGTGGCAATCTAGGGTATCACATCAGAAATGCACCAGAAATTATAACCATCTTGGCCGGATAGATATGCTGGATCACCGGATATCCGGCCGAATCCGTATCCGGCTTTTCACAAAATCACTATCCGTTCCATCACAACTGCAAAGGCAGCAAATTCATCTAACCGACTGGCAAAAAATCTGTTGCGCCGGGCAAATATTAAAAGATTGAAGCGAAAGGCTCATAAAAAAAATTAAGGCAAAGTTTTGTGTCCAACTTTCAGGGCATCTTTTATCATCTCTCGTTTTACATTCTATCGCCATGATATATCATCTCTCCAGTATCTTGCTCTTGATTTTGTGAATCTAATAATATCCTGGATATCTAGTTCTTCTCGTGCACTCATAATCTGGTCACGTCACGTTACTTTTCTAATCGACCGCAATGCTCGCATTTTTATACTGTAAGTAGACTTTTTGTTTTAAAAGTCTTTGCCCGAGATTCCGTCCCGTGTATTAAAACCAATCTCATAATTGACTTGTAGATTCCAATTTTTCCTTCTGTTGACATTTATTTCTTTATACAAGGTCTCTTAAGTAGCCTGATATTCTTGCTGCTTTATTTACTTAAATACAGATTTCCATCCTGTCAGTGTATTTACAAGATGCTAATTCTCTTTGCATAATGCTGCCGCTGCGCGTGATTAAGATGTTAAAATTGTCAGAGCTCATATCTTAAGCTTCTTCTACTTGCATAATAGTACTGATAATGATTACGATGCTTGTAACATTTTTCCTGAACACCTGAATTTAAAGTATTTCAAAATTTAGTCCGACCGAAAAGTTTTTCAAGGTTTAAACTCAACCACAGAAAGCAAGCATTTACTCTTTTTATTCTCAACCTCTCTTTAGCTATTCTCAATGTGTCTCATAGATTTAATTTATCGTCTATTACATGTTTATAGTAATATAATTAAGAAACTCAAAACTTGATACTCAAAACCCAACTCTTATCCTATTTCATTCTACCAATCAGTTTCGACATTTTAGTTCAATAAATTTAAAATCAATAAACAATAAAAGGAATTAGAAAAGATATACGAGCTTCAAACGAATATGATAATGTTCCTGAAGTTGTTGCGAATAACTTCGTGAAATTTCGACTGTGATAATCTTAACCGGTTACATTTTTATTCTTTAAGGCATTTTTGATTTACATAAATCAAAAAAGATCGTAAATTATAAAGATGATTACAAAATATCTTATTATGACAGCCACTATCTATAAAACTAAAATTATAGTTTTTACTAAAGATATACTACATATTTTTTAAGATAAATAACTAGAAATCATAAATCAACCAATAAATCAATTAAAATCGTGTTTTCATCTAGTTCTTCGTATTCTCAACGATATACAATTTCGAAATACACATATCTTAAACTCGTGATAAACGTTGTATTGTTGAATTTCGTATGTTTTGCAGGGAGATAACACCGATATTGGCGGCTAGAGTGCTCTATAAACATTTTACGATAACAAAATTACACTATTAGGTTGTAATAATGACCTTTTTTGAATAAAAAATTTAAAAATATACCCCAAGCAGAAAAAGTTTGTTATGGAATTTCATAACCATTTAGCGATTATTAAAAAAAAACAACACGAGATAAAAGAAACTTCAAAATCACGATGATAAAACCAAAATTGAATTTGTTGTCAACTCACCGAGTACATGAAATAAATTTTCTTCAAATCTTATGGTGCTACTTAAAAGGTAATCGGTGCCATCTACTTCATTATCAGATATGCTCATCTCCCCAGGACTTAAAGAATTATAAGTAGCTGGCATTTTTTGAAATTTTAACTGTTTTTTAAACACGATTTGTTTGTTTATTTATTTTTCACTTAATAACACGAATTGTTTTAATTCACTTGAATGTTAATTATATAATTGAAAAAAGGTATCTAACTTAACACTCGGTTGATTTTAAATTGACTATAATTCATCTAATCACAATGAACATGTGAATCGATTTGCGGTGAGTGCCGAATTGGCCAAAGATGAGAAGTGTTGTTTCGGCCAAAAGAGAGTGGGGGTCAAAACGAATGCAACATGTATTAAAAAGAGGAGAATCCTCATCGTTATCACCGTCCGTCGAAATACACCGATAACACGTAGACCGAAATAATAAATAAAGTGGAGGAGATAAAATGGTTTTTCGTGTAAATAGTTCGACAGATACAACTTTTATCGATCGATATACGATTATTATAACAAGAAGACTGCCGAGTGTATGATTTATATTAATCGATATCGAGCGATTAATTTAAAAAGGAATTAAAATCAAGGACTGTTATAAAACAAAATGGTTTAAAATTGGATAAAACAAACAGTTTTATCACGATGAAAAGTGATGTAACAATGGTTTTTAAAAGTCGGTGTAAATTATAATGTTTATTAAGAATTAAATATTTGTAAAGGGTTTTAATTAGAATATAAAAAGCAGAATTGATAAAACAAGTAAAGTAAAAATACTAGGTGAATAAAGCAATCACCTTGAAATCTTTGATTCAATCTTTTCAAAAGTTATAAAATTATAGCTCTAATTTGATTTGTTCTTTTTTGATATGTTTACGAGTTAAGAGAGTAATTCTTACATGAGAGCACTTAATTCACTATGATGAGTTTCGAGATCATTTAGTCATGATGAAATTGAGGTACTTAACCGACTTAGTTGAAAAGCTTAATGCTAAAATTAAATGTTCTAATTTCAGGAACTTGTTAAGGTTAAAACATTTTCGAGTAGATTTAGACACCCAATATAGCGAAATTAACAACTATCTGTGTATTCAACTCGATGACGAAAACAACTACATGGGACAAGACATTATTTAATATTTAATCAAGGTGTAAATCCATCAAGTTTACCTGTTTGACTACCAGCTGTAGAAACCAGTTGATAAAAAAATCCAAATTTAACAACTATTTGGGCTAAATGTACTGCTTCAAAAATATAGAGATCATTCAGAGTCAAGTGTTGGGTTTACATTTTTTCAGCTACTTCGGGGGAAAGGAATCGCAAAAACTTAACTATTACTAAACAGCAAAATATTTTGTCACCCAGAAAACTCAGACTGCAAATCCACAAATTTTCTATCCTACATACCAAAAGAGCGAGATCTGCAACAACGGTAATCCCACCGATATTATTGAACGAGAAAAGACTCACAATGAATTCCACGGACCAAATAAAAAGATAAAATAAAAAGCAGAATTAATCGGCTGAATTTCCCTAAATCCACGTAACACAGAATAAAATGGCCAAATTAAAAGTAATAAATTTACGCTTTTATCTAATTTAATTTATACAATGCTGCATTTTTTACAAAAATATTGTTGCTAATATATTTAGAATAATTGACCTTTAACACTTAAGTATTTTTGAAACAGTCCAAAGGTAACTCCAAAAAATCAGATTAATTATTAGATTTATTATCAATTCAAATCATCACTGATTTGCTCATTATAACGATAAATTTACGTAATTTTTGTACGCAAGTCACTGAACTTGGAACTTGTAATTTATAAAAAATTATCTCAAAAATCATTTTTATTTTTGTGATAATAAAAAATTAAATTGTTAATTTAGATATTATTCATCACAAGCCTTATTTTAGTTACATACTTAGTTCTTTTAAGAAATGCACGGAAAATTTTTGTGCTCAGGATAAAATTTATGATGTAATAACAATTTATTGACACATTATTAAGTGCAATCAACTCGTGTGGTCACACACTTGATATTCGTTTTAGACATATCTAATAATAGCTTTTTGGTAGATCAATATCAGAAAATAACATTGATAAAATAATAACCGTCTGGGGGCCTAATAACACGATTTTTTAATCGATCTTAAGTTTTTTATATTTAAATCAAATTTGCTGTTTTATGCAAGTTTAAATCAAGTATTAGAAATTTAAAAAATAGTTGTTTTATCAATGAAAATTATTTATAAAATAGTATCAGTTTAACAAACATATAATTTAAGCACAAGTTGTTTTGCTTAATATGATTAATAATACAAAACAAATCATGTTTTGCCAAGTTCTCTTAAAAGTTAATTAACCAAAAAATGCATAAAAATATTCATATTATGTTTAAATTTTCTTATCAACATTTTTGTTTCCTCTCAACATTCGAATCGAAATTAATTTGAATTCTCGAATAGAATATACGAAGTTGATATTTAATACATTTCATAATCAATTTGTTTTGCGAATAGATCTTACTAACATTTAACCTCTCAACGATTTATTATCTTTGGTGCATTGTGCAAAAAATAAAGTAGCGTGTGCAGATCTTTTTGTAAAATTTCCGCCAATGCATAATCTTAATCATTCGTACACTACATGATCTTTTAAGAATCCAAATTAATCATTACAATTATAATACAACAAAATGCTATTAATTTTGTCTAACTAAATAACATTGATGTATTACATCATAATACATAGATTAGAAATTATTTTAAAAACAAAATGAAGCTGTTACTGTACGAATATGTAGTAAACACGCCTTAAAACAGATTTTAATTTTTGTTTAAACAAATTTTTATCAGCGAGTTGCTAAAAATTCAGTAAATATAACAAGATAATGTTTATCGCAACCTCACAAATCCTGAAAAGATGTCATAAACATTTAAGTTACGTTATAATTGTATAACCTAAATGAAAAAAGAAAAACTTACGGCAAAAACTAAATTTACTATCAATATACATGTGGCACTACTTGATTAATCAATATTAAAACGTAAAAAACTTTCGCAAATGTCAATGTCAACGTTTTATCGTCTTTATCAGCAGCAATCGCAAGTAGTATTGAAATGATAAAATCGAAAAGTGATAAAAAAGAATAACCTAAAGAATTAAACCTAAAATATCATTTTTGTAATTACTAGAGTAATGACGAGCTTAATGTTTATAAAAAACTACCACCATTAAATCCAATGCTAACATTTGTCACAAATCCGTTCAGACAACAGATTGGATGAACACTACGAAATAAGTATTGTATTAATTTTCTGTTAATCTATTTCATCGACTAAATCTACATTGAACCGTATCCATTAAGAATCTTTCAGTAATTTGTATTAAATGAGTTCGTGATATCAAGACCCTGACACAACCTTGCAATGTCATCCCAGTTCCTTGTATACTCTTATTCTGTATCCTCTTTACCAGAACTTGGAGTCGATGCATCATCAGTGGCATGACAATCTTCTGTGGGTCTTAGCCTCTACGAAGAGCCTCCGCCATTCTGTGCTCTTCCCTATCTTGCTTCTATATTGATCTAATCCTGCTTAGTAGTTCATTTGGGGGTTCCTTCGTTTCTAATTCTTATAACCCTTCGAATTTTATGAATTTGATGTTGTCTAGATATCTTGTATCCTATACTTATTTGATGTTAGCGCCTTCACCATTGACCATGTTTTCTTTTTAAAACTGTTACCAATCTATCGTAATTTTTGGACATTACCCAACCTTCGGATCCATACCATAGAGTCGGTTGTATTAAGATTTTACTTATTTAACATCTTGTTTTTCTTGTCGAAGTGACAGATCTATGTTCTCCTCCAAAGTGCTCTGTTATGGCCACTTTTGCAGTTGTCTTGTTGATGGGGTTGATTTGGCTTTAATTTTAACTCATTTTTATGCACTCTTTTCTTTAATACACAAAAACCACCCACCATGTTAGCAAAAGCTAAGTGTTTGCACGCTTTTGTTGATAATTGTGCCTCTCGTATGAACTTTTCGAGGGTGAAGAGTATGCATGGTAGTGGAAAATAAATAACAGCATTAGACACTTGGATGCGATGCATATTGCAACTTTTATTCATACTTATAATATTTAAATGTCACTTATAATTTGCACTCCAACCTCAATCACTCTCAGTCAATGATGACGCAGATCATTGACTGTCGCGTATGAGCGTTTTTTATTCTAACTTTTTTGTTTTTTAGATAAGGGCGCACAGTGGTCCGAAAACACTCAAAACCCGATCGAAAATCAATTGAAAAACAAATTTTATAGTGTTGTTTTTTTAAATGTTACATATATTTTAACTATTAATAGACTCTTAGTGAAACTTATGAAGTCTTTGGTGTTTTATAATAGCTACTGCGCGAAATAAATTGCTATTACAATTACCTTATTTTGTAGAAGGAAATTTTTTAGAAAACAAAAAAGATGGTATATCACTACTTGAAAATATTGTGTCGTTGGTTTCTTATAAAGTACAGAAAGGTCTTCATTTTACGCCTTTCCAAATTTCAAAGATGTTTGTTGAAAAAAATTACAACCTTTCTATTGACGTCAATAAATACATATATTTTTTGACCATTCAATCTTTTAAATTAAATATCTTGCGATCGAACAAAATCGAACAATTGTAGCTAACATTTTTTTATTGCTGAAGGTATGGTGTACATAGCATAAGAAAGAAATCTTGCGTCAACGTGCGCCTTAACCAAAAAATTGGCAGTCAAAGATTACTTAACACATAATTGTGGATCTTATTTATCAAGAAGCAAAAAACAAACAAGTACGCAGATTTAGAGAGTGTCACACAAGAAAATGTGGTAGACTTCAAACAAATGAAGATTTATTTAAAAGACTATTACTGAGCTCCGATCCATTTATTAGTAACTTTTATAAAGAATGTTCAGAAAGATATAAAAATATGAATGAAAACATGAAAAATTTACTTATACTGGACAAATCTCTAGAAGAAAAGGAAGGTAAGAAGAAGATGACGATGATGAAGAAAGTGAAGAAGAAGACAATAATGATGTAGAAGTAAATATAGAGGAACAAGATTTAGAAAATGAAGAAGACTCACACAAATTGAGATAAATTTTGTTATGTTGGTGAATATAACAAAATATTTTATATTATCTCGAATAATTTGAAATGTATGTGGACTATCTCAGTATCATGGGAAAATTCTACTATAAGTAGGCTGCAAACTTACGTATTATGTCTCCAATATCACTTCAAATTAAGAGCGATGAGTTTATTCTCGAATAGTTCTTAAAACATTTTTAGTAAAAGCTAAGTAAAATTGAGCTATCTAACCAACTAATTCTGCCAATTAATTTTGCCACATTTTTATCAAATTCCATTTCTGATAGGGTAAAAAAATATGGGGCGTTCTATTTAAAATTTTCGACTTTCTTACCATTGAATATGGAGAAACGATAATTCAATTTTTGACCACCCTGTATAAGATACTTTAATACAACAAATGACAATCTGTTTGACAACATCTCAAGAATAATCGTGCCAATTTAGAGCTTTTTTGAATGAACGTTGGCTGAGATATAAGGTTTTAAAGAGCATAAAGTAATTTGCCAAAGAAAAACTTAAAAACAAAATAACTAGAAAACGAAAAATGGTAGGTACCAATAACTTTTATCAAAGTCAACTTATTTTGTCGAATATAATTAAAAGGTGCATTAAAAACTATAGCATTAAATTTAAAATAACGAAGTTGTGGTCTACATCCGGTAGACCGGAAGTGGCGGCCATCTTGAAAGTATTTTAGATCGAAAGCTTCGAATGAACAATCCATGTTGTCAAAATTTCAAACCGCTACGAATAGTGGTACCTAAAAAAGTTTTAACGAACCAGTTGCGTGAGACATCCCGTATAGGTCCTCTATAAAACAATTTAGATAGGAATTTGCGATCACGTAATTACACAAAAAAATGTGAAGTAATATACGTCTAATGTTTTGCACAAAATTTTATAGTAATATTCTTCTTTTAAGTCCTAATTTATATGAAAAGAAAATGAGTATGAATTTAAATAAAGTACTGCTTGCGTAGTACTACTTCCGGTTGACGAATTTAATTCAAATTTTGACACAACATTACCCTTTTGGTCTTATAATCATATGCCAAGTTTCATAAAGCTAGCTAATTGCTAACACCAAAATAATATTTTCGATCGGGTTTTCTTACCGCTCGGACCACTGTGGGTGTTTGGACTTTTTAATAATGTCCATTTGTCTATTATATGATAACTAACTTCAGATTTAGAATGTCAACCTCAATTTTGACATATTTGTAATCTTCATTAAAAAGTCTTTAAAATGAGTACAAACACGACAAATTTATCATATCATAACATTAATGAACTTATGTCAAGTTTCGGTTAAGAATGTCAACGTCAATTTTGACATATTTGTAATCGTCGTGAAAAATCCTTTACAATGAGTCCAAACATGATACGTTTAATTCCAATATTACTCGAGATATAAGCGACTTTCGATTAGAAATGTCAATGTCATTTTGACATATTATTAATTTTTATAAAATGTCTTAATATTTGTCACAAAAACAAAAATATAATAAAAAAAAATCAAAAATTAAGGTTGGTATTAATATTTAAAAATTAAGTTGCTAACTTCGGGTTTAATGTTTTTTATTCTAACTTTTTTGGTTTTTGAGATAAGTGCGTCATCTTTGGACTCATTTTAAAGGCTTTTTAATGAAGATGACAAATATGTCAAAGTTGACGTTGACGTTTCAAACGGGAAGTGATTCCATTAATATCAAAGTTAAAGATGTCGAGTTTGGACTCATTTTAAATGATTTTTTATGAAGTTGACAAATATGTCAAAATTAATAATTGAAAATTCGAACCTTTTAGTTTTTTGTGAGAAATGCGGACTCACTTTAAAGTTTATTTTATGAAGATTACGAATATAATACTAAAATTAAAGTTGACATTGACAATTGAAAGTTTTTTTTGAAACCCGAATGTTTCCAGTTCTAGTTTTAGTTCAATAAAAATATACAACATAGTAATATTTTATGCTAACTAGCGCTACCTAGCACTGCCACTAGAACTAACACTAGACCAAGAACTAGAAACATTCGGATTTAGTCCCACGTCTCTCAAGACGGCTAAACCCGAATGATTCTAGTTCTAGGTCTTGTGCTAGTTCTAGTAATAGTGCTAGTGTTAGTTCTAGTTTTAATGCAATAAAAATATGGAACATTGTGATATCTTATGCTAACTAACGCTACCTACCACTGTCGTTTGTAAAATGGATAAGCTGAGAGATGAACCTTATTCGCGCTTTCAGTTAGTCGCTTGGAGATGTATTTTTGATGGTGTGAGGTTGATGATCATTTCGAGAAAGATGAATCAACTTCTACAGGATGAATTAAGTAAATTTCTAAAATTATTTCTGATAATTGACACTAAATAACACGAATAGATGTAGTCATTTTTATTATAATTACTCAGTTTTCTGTGTAGAATAAAGTTTTTATTTAAACCCTTCTTATAGGAGCTTATTAGATAACCCGACATTTGACACGGTACTCCATCGAAAGAGGTCAAAGTTTTAACCTCATCTTACAGATAATACAGCTACGAAATAAACCAACTCATCACTAATCAAATAATTATAACATTTCGATAAAATCTAAATTTAAAATGAAGACACAAATATAAAAATAATTTAGATTTTTGTTTCTTTTAACAAAAAAAAAAAAAAAATTAAAAATAATCTTTTAATTTTCATCTTGTTCTATTATAATTAGTTAAAGTTAGTAAACTTAAAAATAACATTAACTGTAGACATTAGATTTATCATAAAACTTAAAATTTTCAGATAACTCTTTTATAAGGTTGTGACCCATTAAAATTTTATCATAATACACAAACAAAATCACACGTCCGGTTGTAAGTGGTATTTAATGAAGTTTTATCGAAAAACTAAAAAATTTTTATTTCGATAATTTCGATTGCAACGAATCAGAGCCGTAATCGACACCAATCACTCACCCACGTGGACGTTTCAATAACTTTTCTTTAAAGTTTTTTAATTGGGATATAGGCAAATAAATAGGATAGTGGAAAACTAGGGAAATAATTGTAGATAACAACCAATTTATCAATCGAAATTGATCAATTAAAACAAGCTAGAATAACTTGATTATTTCAAGGTGTCTTGCAGTTATAATTGGATTCCAAGAGGAGTAATTAAAAAAGTTTTTTTTGAAACAATAGAAATAGTTAAAACCGAAATGTCGATAAAATTTATGTAAACATTTAAATGTTTACAAGAAGAGAATACATAAAAACAAAATATTTTTGATGTGTTTAAGAAATTTTCTTTGTAAACAATATTTCATCATTGAAAATATTCCATTTAATAATATATTTTTGTAGTATTATTTTTAAATCCTACCATTCTGTTGAATTTCACCCATAACAATTCCATTTTGCAGCACAACCGAAGTTTTTGGGTTTAAAACCATAAGCACCTGATCAGCCATTCGCGATGATGATTCATTCGGCACAGGTCAAAGGTTCACAAATACTTTCCCGTAACGGGTCACTACCGGCAACAGTTCTGCGCATATCAACGATAATAATAACGTGGTGTATTCATTAAAATTACGAGTTTTAAATGATAAAGTTAAAAGAATTTCTAAATGATGAAATAAAATGGGAATTTTGTATAAAACAATTTGGAAAATGATAAGTTGATGATGATGCACCATTGCCGATGTATAACTTAAAAAGAAATGGCCTTAAAAATAAGATCTAAATACTACTTCTGTCTGTCATCTGGAGATGGGACTCCGCCTGCGCACTTGTCCCTCTTATTATCACCAAGCACTTTTTCTTTAGAACCGTTTTTATCGCTTTGACATACGTTATCTATAAAGAGGAATACACTCTGTGTGTGTCGTTCTAGAATTTTTATTGATAATATTTTCAAAAGACAAAGGGATCCTTTCTAAATAACTCAAAACCAAAGTAATTATTCAACAAATTTTAAATCGAAGCATTGGGACAATGCAATTCGAATTGTGTCCCTTGCTAAATCTCCAATACACCAATGTCAAAGTAATTGAGAGTCAATTGGAATGTAAACTTAAGAGAGCAATGAATTTATAACACAAATTGGGCCAATTTATTACACAACGTGATTCGTATCGTCTCTATACTATTAGTTACAATTCTAATATATTATTTAAAAGCTATCAACTAATATTAAAGTGATTTTAAATAATATTACTTATCGCTTATTTTGAATTTTATAGCGACATCTATTAACCATAAGGCATAAACAAACTGTTTAAATGTTATAAATGAAAGAAAAAAAATAAAAATGGTAGGGTATCATATTATCATTTATATCTCTCCCCAAAATTGAGTGGCTACACAGTTTGTGATCAAAAGTGGTTAATATTACATTAACATAAGATATCAATAATATAACATCATGGTCTTAAAGCTCCAAAATTACCAGCATAAATACCAAGATGTAAAGAATGTTGGGTAAGGTTATGGACAATGCATAATGTCGGGTATATTGGGAAAGGTTAGTTATATTCATAAAGGTGAATAACCTCCAGTAAAATGTTGGGTAAGGTTATGGACATTGCGCAGTGTTGAGTAAATTGGGAAAAGACTTATTTTTATAAAGGTTAATGATGCTAGGCAAAAAATGGATAGTGTTATGGACGTTTTAGAATTAATTAATCACAACTAAGAAACGCTGAGCAAGTTCTGTTATGTTTTCTAAGGTATCTGGCCTTAGATAAGCAATTTTACTGAGTTTGTGCTACAAATTACACTGGTTACCTATTCAGATCAAGGTTAATTGGTCTAAAAAACATAACCTAGCTGTTACCTACAAAGCTAAAGTAAAATCAATCTTCATGAGAAAAGTAATACTTAAGCACAACTCAGTACATATTTACATGCATATTTAATCTTCACAAACCGTGGTCTCCAAGTACTTTAAGTTTCAAATTTTGTAAATATATGCCATTAACTGACAATGTTTCCGTTTTTTTTTAAATCAACATATCTTTTTTACAAACTTACCCTCATCAAAAACTGATCCGATAACAACTAAGGTGGTTCTTTGAAGTGAAATTCAAGATAAACATTGCTCTCCTCTTCTTTCATTTAAATAAGAAAAAATGTTAATGATTCCGATAAAACACGAACTTCAAAACTAAAATAATATTTTTTTAAAAAACATTTAGAAACATAAATTTGAGGTTATCTCACCAATGGAAACTCGACAACTCCATATTTCTACGTATAATCCTTCGGAAACACCACCATCAAATTATCAATTAAAAAAATCATAATTATACCCAATTTTAAGGCAAAATTAAAATAATAATATGGTAAATTAACGTTGATTTTATAACCAAATAAATGACAAATGTCACAGACAGTTTGTTGACATTTACATCGCCATCTACACACCGGTAGTAACAATAAAGTTTCAAAATATAAACTTTGTGATTAAAAAAATTATTATTTTATTTTATAAGACATTAAACAAAAAACTTAAAATTATTTAATTTAAGTTACAACAAAAAGTTTTTATTTTTAAAATAAATGTTAATAAAAATAAATTTCGTTCGATCGCGCCATCTACACACCGTTACTAACATTAATTTGATTTAATTACCGATATTGTAGATTTCTGTGTATAATTTGACAGTTCTAAAAAGTACATAACCATATGATCGATAGGCTCATTGCGGAAGATTAAACGAGGAAACGTAACGTTCGTTGCATACCGGTAACCGGCATCTAGAGACAACGATAACGACGACGTGTCGTTACGAGAATCGTTGCTCGCTCCGTATCAGACCGTATGCGATGAAGGTCATCGTCGTCGACGACGAACGAACGTCGTGGCCCCACTACTCGATCTCCTACGCGTTGCCGATTATACGCTCACCATTTTCAACCAGTCAACAAGCTGTATAAGTACGATTTTGATTTTATAATACGACACGCGAAGTTGTCTACTTGGACGAGTGACAAGCGTGGAATTTGTTTGTGATAGTGTCAAAGAAAAAGGAAGGGTTTGTTGCACGAATAGTTAGTTTTGAAAGACTTTAGGGTTGAAAGAGTAAAACGTGAGTGCTAAAAAAAATAATTGAGAATGCCATACGTTTTGAATGATGGGGCTACGATATTGCCCACATTAAAAGCTTACACGGCAGTTAGCGTCTTAGCTTTGAGTGCTTGTATCTATTTTGCAACTCAAACCATCAAAGATCCCATTTGGATGCAGTCTCAAATAACTGAAGCAGTTGATAATGGACAAAATGATACTGAAAATTTCGAGGCTGGTGATTTATCTTGGGGGCAATATGTTTACCAGGTGTTTTCTGTTATGATTAGGGAACCTGTGTCAGTTTGGGTAAGTTTTTTACATATTTGATTTAGTTTTAGGAATGTGATTAATCATGTTTTATTTCATTTGAACCTTGTTATCGGGGTTGTGACAATAATTGTGCTTAGTTTAGTTAGTAATTTATGTAACAGAGATATCTGGAACATAAATAAAGATAATTAATAGTAAAAATGTCATTGATATGAGGAATAATGTAATGATGACTTTTGGTGGAGGAGCTGGGTTAATGATTTGTGTGATTTTAATGTATTTTTATTTGTTTTGCAGCTTTCTAACTTAAATTAGCTTAAAACAACAACATAATTTTAATCTATGACTGATCCATCTGTAATCATTAAATTTTATCATATGGTTGTTATCGTTAATCCCTCAAAATTGCAAACAAAAATCACCGATTAAACCTCATAAATTATTTATTGATGATAAATCGGTATATTAAGAAAATAAAACGTTAAAAAATATAAATAAGATGCCAGACGCCAATAAAAAAATCATATAACGTTTTTCTTTGAAAAATCTATAATTTTATGATAAACTTTTTATTGAGGATGTTTAATTTATTTTCGTTTGACAAATTAAATCCAATGAAATTTTAAAAATTATAAAAAAATAAAGATTTAGATTCAGTTTTATAGAAGCCAATAAAAATATTGTTTTGTTCTTTAATCTTCTTAATGAGTTTACGTGGTTAGTTTTCCTCAAATTATTTACATTTTAGTTGTTCTTTCCTGTTTAATCAAACATCCTAAAAAAGTGAAATGAAATAATTTTAAATCTGTAGGTGAGGTGCATATCGACATATGCCAATTTGCAGCATATGGTAAAAATGTTTTAAGTGAGAGAAGTTGTCGTGAGTGGTTTCAAAAGTTTAAAAACGGTGAGTTTGACGTGGAAGACAAAGAACGTAGTGGAAGGTCCAAAGTATATGAAAACACAGAATTGGAAGCATTCTTGGGGGAAGATTCGTGCCAAACGCAAGAAGAAATAGCACATCGTTTAAAAACATTGGAAATGATTCAAAAACAAGGAAATGGGATTTTGCACGTGTGAAATGTTGCTTGCCAGGCATAAAAGAAAGGGTTTTTTGCATCGTATAGTAACTGGTGATGAAAAATGGATCCACTATGATAACCCATAAAAAAGAAAATCATGGGGACCACCTTCCCATGCTTCAACATGGAAAAACGCCCATTACTACTCCAAACACGACAAAATTATTCTCCTATATGATAATGATAATCCAATATGGTTTGTCTTAGAAAGATTAAATTTGGCAGGCAGTCCAATGTTATCATAAGAAATCGTTTAACCCTAAAGCTAAACTCTTCAAAAGTTACATATGATTCGACATGTGATCCATTCGGTTCATATATTTCAGTAACTTAAGAAAAAATATTATTATTATTGACGAATCAACGAATCAGTGAATATGATTTACTATGTGAACTGCAGTTCTCTGTTCTGGAAAAATCATTAGAAAGTTTCTAGACACTTCTGGACATCTTTAAAAACCTTCTAGAAATCTTTATAACTGTCTACAAAGCGTTTAAACACTATTTGATAATTACAGAGACCATTAGAAAGCGTCTAGACACTTTTGGACATCTTTACAGTCCCCTAGTTTATTACTAGAAGTAGAACTAACATTAGAATTAGACATATTCAGGTTTAGCCGTCTTGAGAGACGGTAAAAAATCGTTGGAAAGTTTCTAGATACTTCTGGACATCTTTAAAATTCGTCTGGAAATCTTTATAACTGTCTAGAAAGCGTTTATACACTATTTGATAANTTATAAAAACCAATAAAAATATTGTTTTGTTCTTTAATCTTCTTAATGAGTTACGTGGTTAGTTTTCCTCAAATTATTTACATTTTAGCTGTTCTTTTCTGTTTAATCAAACATTCTAAAAAAATAAAATGTAATAATTTTAAATCTAAACTTGAGGCGCATCGATTGCTTATACAAGCATATAGTGAGATTGCTTTAAGTGAGAAAAGTTGTCGTGAGTGGTTTCAAAAGATTAAAAACGGTGAATTTTATGTGGAATACAAAGAACGTAGTGGAAGGCCAAAAGTGTATGAAGACACGGAATTAGAAGCATTATTGGAGGAAGATTCGTGCCAAACGCAAGAAGAACTCGCACTTACTGACTCAACAAGCAATTTCACATCGTTTAAAAACGTTACAAATGATTCAAAAACAAAAAAATGGGATTCCATATGAACAAAAGCCGAGAAACGTTGGAGGCATAAAAGAAAGGTTTTTTTTGCATCGTATAACTCAAAGAAGAGGAAAAGATGGGGACCATCTGGCCATGCTTCAACATGGAAAAACGCCAATTACTACTCCAAACACGACAAAATTATTCTCCTATATGATAATGATCGTCCGCATGTTGCGGCGCCGGTCAAAACCTATTTGGAAACACTTAATTGGGAAGTCCTACTCCACCCGCCGTATTCGCCAGACATTGCCCCTTCCGATTATTACTTGTTCCGGTCGATGACACATGACCTGTCTAAGCAGCGCTTTACATCATATGAAGATACTAAAATATGATTGATTCGTGGATAGCCACAAAAAATGAAGAGTTCTTCCGACGTGGTAGCCAGAAAGATGGCTTCAGATATGGGACTTCAAAGTAAAGATAAATATCTTAAATGTTTCCAATAGGGTTTGTCTTAGAAAGATTAAATTTGGCACACAGTCCAATGTTATCATAAGAAATCGTTTAACCCTAGAAAGCTAAACTGTTCAAAAGTGACATATGATTCGACATGTGATCCATTCGGTTCATACAGGTTTCGGAGTCGACAATACACTTAAGAAAAAATATTATTATTATTATTATTGACGAATCAAGGCAACACTCAAGCAACGAATCCGTGAATATGATTTACTATGTGAACTGCAGTTCTCTGTTCTGGAAAAATCATTAGAAAGTTTCTAGACACATCTGGACGTTTTTAAAAACCTTCTAGAAATCTTTAAAATTGTCTACAAAGCGTTTAAACACTATTTGATAATTATAGAGACCACTAGAAAGCTTCTGGACAGTTTTGGACATCTTTAAAGTCCCCTAGTTTATTACTAGAAGTAGAACTAACATTAGAATTAGACATATTCAGGTTTAGCCGTCTTGAGAGACGAGCGAAAAATCATTAGAAAGTTTCTAGACACTTCTGGATATCTTTAAAAATCTTCTGGAAATCTTTATAACTGTCTAGAAAGCGTTTATACACTATTTGATAATTATAGAGACCACTAGAAAGCTTCTGGACACTTTAGGACATCATTAAAGCCCCTAGTTCATTACTAGAAGTAGAACTAATACTAGAATTAGAAACATTCGGGTTTAGCCGTCTTGAGAGACGAGCGAAAAATCATTAGAAAGTTTCTAGACACTTCTGGATATCTTTAAAAATCTTTTGGAAATCTTTATAACTGTCTAGAAAGCGTTTAAATACTGTTTGATAATTATAAAGATCATTAGAAAGCTTCTGGACATTTTTGGACATCTTTAAAGTCCCCTAGTTTATTACTAGAGGTAAAACTAATACTAGACGGATTTAGCCGTCTTGAAAGACAGTGAAAAATCGTTAGAAAATTTCTAGATACTTCTGGACATCTTTAAAATTCGTCTAGAAATCTTTATAACTGTCTAGAAAGCGTTTAAACACTATTTGATAATTATAGAGACCACTAGAAAGCTTCTGGACACTTTTGGACATCCTTAAAGCCCCTAGTTTATTACTAGAAGTAGAACTAATACTAGAATTAGAAACAATCGGGTTTAGCCGTCTTGAGAGACGAGCGAAAAATCATTAGAAAGTTTTTAGACACTTCTGGACAACTTTAAAAATCTTCTGGAAATCTTTATAACTGTCTAGAAAGCGTTTAAATACTATTTGATAATTATAAAGATCATTAGAAAGCTTCTGGACATTTTTGGACATCTTTAAAGTCCCCTAGTTTATTACTAGAGGTAAAACTAATACTAGAATTAGAAACATTCGGATTTAGCCGTCTTGAGAGACAGTGAAAAATCGTTAGAAAGTTTCTAGAAACTTCTGGACATCTTTAAAAATCGTCTGGAAATCTTTATAACTGTCTAGAAAGCGTTTAAACACTATTTGATAATTATAGAGACCACTAGAAAGCTTCTGGACACTTTTGGACATCCTTAAAGCCCCTTAGTTTATTACTAGAAGTAATTTTTACGATACTTTAGCTTTCTAGGGTTAAGATCAATGGGATCAATACTGCAGGGTGTTCAAGCAAACTAATCTTTTAATTGGTTACAAGTAACACAGTGACATAGCTTTTGAAACAAGTTGATTTTGATTATCGATACTGAGATCAAGTATTTCGTAGATTTAACATCATTAGTTGCCAAACTAATTTTATAATGAAAATTATTTTTTGCTTTGCGCTGATTGAAGTTTATAAAACCGGACCTCTTAAACTTTTGGTTGCTTACATAAATTTAAATAAAAAAATGTTAATTTATTCATAAACATCTTAAATCAATTTGAATTATTATTTTTTACAATCATCGATAAGTTTGCTTACATACATTAAATGAACAAAAAATAACGTATCCTTAAATAACTACCAATACATTTTCTACAACTATTTTACATAGAAAATTAATGTTAACACGAACACGTTATAAACTATGTGTATAATAAAATTTGTCCTTGTCGTTTTTAATTGTGCTATTGTTGCCAAATAGTTGCTTTAGATTCCAACACCTTGAATTCTATTTAACGAAATGAAAAAAAAATTATGACGTAGATAATCACGTTATTATGTTAGATTATAATTGTTATGGGAACACATTGTAAGTTTTCATTCTAATCTGGAAACCTTATAACTCGTTTGCCAACACCACCCACACATACACATATTTATTAGACTACATTTAAAAACATTTCATTTATCATTTTAGTAGTGATACTAAAATATTTTTGCTCTCCGTTTATTTTAGTACGTTGTTTTTATTTTTTGAAACCTATTTCCAAAAATTATTTTTAAAACGAAAACGTAAGTAAAGGCATAAATATTGAGTTAAAATGTGTGTTTAGATTTGTAACATTTTGTAGATGATTCATGTACTTAATAAACAGTATGTGAAAAGTCATTGAATTTTTATTAGTAAGTTTAAAATGGTTACGTCGTTTTCAACTAGTACGCCAAATAAAGAGTTGTATTTATTGTTTATTCTTTAACAGTGAGATCTGGGTCGATAGAGAAATGTGTCAGTGTCGCTATAAATTAGATTCCGAATTCGACCTGCGTTTGGCAACGAGTCAAGTGATGTTCCAGTATTTTTTTTATACGTTTCGTTTTATTTTGCGCCAAATGAAAAAACTTTGAAAATAGACACCCAAAATATATCATCTTAAATAAGACCGTTGTTGATGAGACTAACATAAAAATCTCTTTTCATTCAATTCACAACCTTTATTTTTCATTAATCTTCATGGACTATCGCAAAATGTTAAATGCAGGTTCGTGATGAATAATGATTTGACGTTTATCAATAATTCAATAGTCCATAAGAATAGTCGTAATTTACGCTAAAGCGATTTGTTGGAGTATTACATTGCAAAACATAACGATGCCTTTCTAAACTCCTTATGAGTAACATTTACGATATTTTAGTTATGCAATATATTATTACTATTTTTTTAAATTCTTTTTTTGACGTAAAACATTAGAATTTGACGCACTAAAATTTTCTTTAACTTTTCTATTACTATGTGAGAGTGCTACTTACCATTGCAATAGATAAAGTTGCTCAAGGCTATAGTCATATTTAAAAATATCTATGTTTTTAGTTGTGCACGAAATTTGTTAATTAAAGGTATCAATTTCAATAAATTGTAACTTATTATTTATTATAGATGTAATGCAAAGCGCGATGGAAAAATAGCAATAACAGATAATACTAAAATATTTGATCAATCTTTATCGCTTACACTTAACCAAAAAGTACATAAATTCGAAAAAGTACATTAAATTGATAACATGTACAGGGTGTCCAAATTTCGATGGGTTTGCAGGATATCTCAGTTATTATGAAAGATAGAAAGTTGCGGTTTTCGCGAACCTGAGCTACTTTTTTGTGAAACTTATAATGCCGCAAACCAAATTTTCATAGACCTCTTTTTTTTTGATATACAGGGATGAAACACATACAGTATTGTTTGATATACAGTATTTCAAAATTTACGATTTTCAGACACCCCCCGTATCTCGGCTATCCGGAAACATAGTAAAAAAGTAAAAACGGGTTCTAATAGATTTTTTCACGGAGAATCCAATGGTGTATGTAGAATTTTTCTAGTCATCACGGTTTTTGAGTTATAAACACAACTTTGGTTTTTTTAAATGGAATCACCTATATTTTATTTTTTTATTGAACTGGATTTTTTTCAAGCTTTTCAATGATATATAATACTCTATACTTACCTTTATAATTAACCTCGAAATTGAATAAAATACGTTATTTTATAAGTAGGCAATGATAAATAGACTGCCTAGCCTGACGTCACAGAGATGGGCGGAGCTTATATCGACTCCAAACAATTTCGTTGCTAACCACAGTTGCTAATGATAAACCGTAATAAAAATGTCATTTAAAATGTCATAAAAAGTCACTTAGTTTATTTTATTTTAACACTAATTTGAAAAATTGCATATGGTGATTTACCGTTAGCAACACACTTAGCTATGAAAATGTTTGGAGTCGATATAAGCTCCGCCCATCTCTGTTACGTCAAGGCTTAGGTTGTCTATTAAGTGATCGCGTTGCTAGGATACCGGAATAAACAAAGTAAATATAGTTAATTACTGTCAAACTTAATTTTGAATTTTGTGCTAACAATAAGTCGTGTGTTACTTAATTACCTTTAATTAACTTAACTTAATTATCTTTTTCTTGAAATGGAGCGCTATGAAAATTATGAAAAATATGACATGCTAGCATGTTACATTCATGCAAATGAAAATGTTAATCAAGCTGCTGAATTATACATAAATAGGTAGAATGCAACATTTATCAGCAATAACATTTTATTAGCAGATTGTTTCACTTCAGATATCCAGAAAGAGCGCAACCAAATTCAAAAATTTTTTTGCGAATAAAGCGTAATTTGATCAATTATGGAAGTTTTTTGATGCCCAGGCCAAAAAAATATAATAAAGAAAATCGGAATAACAATGAAATTACCGTGTTAGGATGTGTGGAAGCCGCGCCTAAAACATCATGTAGGGAAATTGAATGTCAAGTTGGAATTAAAAAATCGACAGCCTGTGCGATTCTAAAAAAGTATAAATATAAACCCTACAAAGAACAAATAGTTCACCACTTACACCCGGGAGATGCCGAACGACGTTTGGAATTCTGTAACTGGTATTTGAACCATGCACAAAATAATATTGAATTTAGTTCCTCTATTATATGGTCTGATGAGGCATATTTTACCAGCACAGGAATCTATAATCGTCATAATAACAGGCATTGGCATCAAGAAAACCAACATATTGTAATTGAGCGGGAGCGTCAAGGAAAATTTGGTTTTAGCGTGGCATGTTTTATTATTGGGCCACGAATTGTTTACAAAATATTTGAAGGAAACCTTTGCGCTAATCGCTATTTGGCCATCTTGCAAGAGGCTTTGCCAGAGATTTTGGATGATATTCCTCTTATTCGGCTAAATAATATTTATTTTCAGCAGGACGGAGCTCCCGCTCATAATGCGCAGTTAGTGAGTCGCTACCTAACTGCAGAATTTCCTGGTAGGTGGATAGGCACACATGGTCCAACGCGATGGCCAGCAAGATCACCTGATTTATCTATTTTGGACTTCTTTTTATGGGGATATATCAAGAATCGGGTATATAGTACCCAGAATCGAACAAAATTGGAATTGAAAATTGCTGTAACTGATGCTTTTTCACATTTACAGCAACATCCCATAACTATTCTAAATGCAATTAAACGCATTACTAAACTTTGTGAACAATGTGTGCATCAAAATGGTAACAACTTTGAACAATTCTTGTAACTTGAAGCCATATTTGCATAATGTTTAGTTTTTAATAATTTTTCGTTTTTAGCAAACAAAATTTAATAGATACATTTTTTTAATAAGTCAATAATTAATATTATAGTATTTTCAAAATTCTTTGTTTATTCTGGTATCCTAGCAACGCGATCACTTAATTTATCATAGCCTACTTATAAAATAATGTGGTTTTTTTAATTTCGAGGTTAATTATAAAGGTAAGTATAGAGTATTATATATCATTGAAAAGCTTGAAAAAATTCTAGTTCAATAAAAAAATAAAATATAGGTGGTTCCATTTAAAAAAACCTAAGTTGTGTTTATAACTCAAAAACCGTGATGACAAGAAAAATTCTACGTGCATCATTGGATTCTACGTGAAAAAATCTATTAGAACCCGTTTTTACTTTTTTACTAAGTTTCCGGATAGCCGAGATAGCCGAGACTCCCTGTATATCAAAAACGAAGAGGTCTATGAAAATTTGGTTTGTGGCATTGTAAGTTTCACAAAAAAGTAGCTCAGGTTCGCGAAAACTGCAACTTTCTATCTTTCATAATAACTGAGATACCCTGCAAACCCATCGAAATTTGGACACCTGTACATTAATGCTCTTCTAATGTACGGGTTTACTCGATTAATAAAAAACGATATTGAGTCAAGTTGAAATGAGTAATGTTTTAACTCAAACAAAGTTCTGAAAAAAGGGATGAAATTCTCCATATTTCTCAATAAAATATATAAAAATAGAAAAAGTAAAAACTTTTTGTGAGAAATAATTAAATATTAAAATTTCATAAGTTTATTTCCAATGTTTCTAAATTGTTTTTTATTTTTAACAAAAAGAAAACCTGTATAGAAATAATTTATTTTTTAAGAATAATTGCTAAAAATTTACTTAGATATTCCCAATCTACTTATATTTTTGTATTTTTCCATCATTTTGCATATATTTTAAAGTACTGAAGATGAAACAATCGTTTCGAAACATGTCTACTCTTTAATAATAAATTTTAATATTTAATTATTTCTCACAAAAAGTTTTTACTTTTTCTATTTTTATAAAGTTCTGAAATTTAAACATTTTTGATAACTTTAATTAAATAGGTTCATGTCAAGATGTTTATTCAAGTACTTTAAATACAGAAAGATAGAAAGCTACGGAAGATCGCAGTCTAGCTTAATAAACAACATTAACTGAATTACAATGGAACCTCGTATAACGAGCATAATTCGTTCCAGAATCTTACTCGAAATGCGAAATACACGTTAAGCGAAACAATGTTTCCTATACATATAAATAAGGGACTTCCCCTATGTGTGTCACTCGTTATGCGAAATACTCGTTATGAGAGGTACTCGTTAAGCGAGGTTCCACTGTAATTATTCTTCTTCTTCCAGTAGCGTTACAACTCGGAATGAGGCTTAACCTCCTTCAATTTATGCCTCCAAGAACTCGTCGCAGCCGCTCACCAATTCCTTACTTGAAGCAACTCCAAAACTTTGTTATCTTGCTATCGCGTTCGAGGTTTCTCCTTGGTTTCTTTGTAGCAGATTGACCTGTTACTCTTTTAGGAACTTTTCTTTCATCCTTTCATTCCTCGTCTTCAGCCCACTAAAATCTTCAGATCCCGGCTTCCAGTTCGTGGTTATATCAAATACAGGTAAACGTCGGTTTGCGCCGGTTCGATTTACGCCGACTCACAATTACGCTGGTAGGTGCCTATTGATTTTTTCTGATTTGAAGGCGAAAGAAAACACTGTCGAAACTTTCTTGGCAAGCACTGGGTGGTTCACGAGATTCAATTCTCGAACCAATATCCATAGCACTAAACTAAGCGGCGAAGCAGCGGGCGCTGATGTAGTAGCAGCAGCAACTTACCCTCAAAAGTTTCAAGAAATTGTGCAACAAGAGAACTACCTTGCAAATCTCATCTTCAATTTTGATGAAACATGTCTCTATTGGAAGAAGTTGCCATCGAGAACGTTTATTTCGCGAGAAGAACGTAGCGCTCCTGGATTTAAAGCCACCAAGGATAGGCTGATAAATAATATTAACATAAACGAAGACATTATCAGGCTTACACGCGAATGTGGATTCGAAGACGTAACAACTGAAGATGTGACCGAACTGTTAGACGTGCATGACCAACCACTCTCAAATCAAGAATTAGAAGAGTTGATGGAGGCATATATTATGATAGCCCTCAGTCAGAAAATCCCGAAAAAGAAGAGGAGGATGAGAAAGAAAATGATAGGAAAATCCTAAAAACGGACGATCTAACTCGTATCCTATCCTCTATAGAAAGGTTAACAGGCGAGATCTGAGATAGATGGGGATTACAATCGAAGCGCAAATTCTGCTGTGATTCTGTAAGAAAACAACAATCAAAGCAAATGAAATTGGATGCGTTTTTCAAAAAGAGTTTAATTTAGTACCGACGAACTAGTGAGTTAGTATTTATTTCAAAAAATACATTAATTTATATTAAGAGATTATTATTTATTTTGAATATATTATGTAAACAGGATATGTATTAAATAAACATTGACAGATTGTTCTTAGAATTTTGACATGGAACCTAACTTTATATCGTCCATTATATTTGTGTTCATTTTACGCCGATTTTGTTTACGCCGGTGTCTCTCGGAACGGAACCCCGGCGTAAAACGACGTTTACCTGTACTTAAATACTCCTAATATATCTTCTCATTTGTCCAGAAAGTTTCGGGTTTAGCCGTGCCTCTGGAGATAGTTCTAGGTCTAGTGTTAGTTCTAGTTTTACACTAGCACTGTTACTATGTTCTAGAACTAACACTATACTTAGATTAGAACTAGAATCATTCGGGTTTAGCCGTCTTTAGAGACGTGCGGCTAAACCCAAATGATTCTAGTTCTAGGTGTAGTGTTAGTTCTAGTTTTACACTTGCACTGCCACTAGAACTAACATTAGACCTAGAACTAGAAACATTCGGATTTAGCAATATGTCTCTTAAGACGGCTAAACCCAAATGATTGTTTTATCAATATCTAATTTGGTTAAATAAATTTGTTTTAGGCGTATTTTACTAAACTGATGTATATACTTACAGGCTGCAAATGGACTTACACCACTTTCAAAATTAGACAATTGTAAAAATCGTTTAATTTCAATTTTTGAAAAATCAAATATCACTTAAAATATACTTCATATTGATCCAATTCTGTTTACAAATAATGACACGATATAAAATAGAAGTAGTATTTTTAATTTTAGACGCTAATTACATTGTTAAAAATACAAGATATTGATAATATTTTCTTATGCTCTGCATGTGGCAGTGTTTCGAAATATGCATGATGCACCGGGGGTATATAAGATAATAACTGCTTGATGTCTTCATATTTTTCATAAGTAATAGGCCTGGCTTCTTGGTACAAAGGCGCCAGGGCGATTTTTTCAAATTTTAGCGGTCTTCCAGGACGTGTAGATAATAAAAATTTATATAAAATAGTATATGGAGCACTTTTGAGAAACCTTATCCAACATATTTGCAACCAATTTACCTGTTCTCCATTAGTGTTTTGTTTTATCTATATATGCGATTAAGACAGATAATTTGGGGTAAAATAAGGCTTTTTGTAAGTCAAAAGAGAAGGCAAAGTATTTATCAGGATTTTTTTATGCCAGAATTTTATCTTCTTGTAATTCTTTGCTAATTCAGCATCTTGGAAATGAACATCATGTCTTTGTACAAGAATTGTTTTTTTTCGTCATCAGTGGTTGTCTTAATTTTCATATTTAAGAAATGGCATTTCGCACAGGTATCGTTACGTGGCAAATGTAAGTGTAACTTGAAATCTCGAAATTCATTAACTGAACTCAAGTTATTTTCCTTGCATTTTTCTAAGTATAAATTATACATTTTTCTTATGTTTAATTTAGGATTTAAAAACATCCGCTCTGGATTTTGGGATCGAGTATAGTGACTTTCAAATGCCGGAAAGCTGTGTTCTATCACCGTATTCGTCACTAGCTCACTAGTTCTTCTGCAAGACCCATCCATTTTTCCACGCATGTCTTTCGGAATATTCTCATGCCCTTGTAGGATACGATAAAATCGTCCAGTAGATATTTGGAAAGTATCAATGAAAAATTTCTTACATACTAAAATGTTTCCACCTAAAATGCCCTCATAGTGCCCGAATTATTTCTAGGCCTTCTTCTATTGACAGTATTCTACAATATTCCAGAACTTATCAAAAATTTCTATACGTTGTGTTTCATCTATACATTTCTTCGAACAATTACAATTTTTGGCTTCAAATTTTTTTGCTGGTATGAGTTTTCCTCTTTTTCTATAGTACTTTTGTCCAGTATTTCGCTTAATTTTGTTTATTTGTTGCATATATTTTCCTTTATTTTATTCTGCAGAATCTAAGTTCTCAGTAACAATATCCTCATCTGATGAAGATTCTACCTCTATTATTCTTCTTCTCTTTTTAAGATTCGTTAATTTGTTAGTTGTCATAAAATAATATTGATTTACCATTTGTTCTTACCTATATTTTTTCACCCTAAAACGGGACTGTGTGGGTGATTTCCCCCCTGCTAGATTGCTGGGCATAACGGTGAGCTCCAGAGATCTGAAATTTGATGTGCATGTGGCTGAAATTGGTAAAAAGATCTCAAGAAACATTTTTCTACTACGTAGACTAGTGAGCTCGGTATCTATCGAGGTGGCCAAAACAACGTATTATGCGCTGATACACTCAATGATTGACTATGGTATTATTGCCTGGGGTGGGAGTCCAACAAGTAATTATGTGTTTGGTTTACAACGCAGAGCTGTGAGAGTGTTGGCAAAACTTAGTTATAGGGAAGATTGTCGCCTCGCCTTTGAATCCTTGAATATTCTAACGCTTCCATCATTGTTTATTCTGAAATGTTTGCTGTATATTCATAGTAATGATAAACAGTATAAGACGCACGCCGACGTGCACAGTTACTTTACCAGAAACCGTACGAACATGTGCGTAGATTTTTGTCGGTTGAGTGGAACGCAGAAAGGTCATTTGTATGCTGGTCAGATTTTGTATAATAAGTTACCGCAATCTATTAGAGCACGACAACACAAGCAATTTAAAACTGTTATGAAGAATTTTCTGATGACGGGTACGTTCTACTCAGTCGAGGAGTTTTTAAGGAGTGATATTGTCATTGTATGAATGTATTTTTATTGTATTTTCTTCTCGGCTCCTGCGTCTGCATTTTGTTGTATATTCTGTTTAAAATGACGTGTGTAAGCCTTGGGCATAGAGCAATAATAAAGTTATTATTATTATTATTATTATAGCTATCTGATGTTCATCTGAAGTTATCCATTTTAGGAAAAAAATAGAATAAGTAACCCAAAGTAACCTAAACTAGTAATTCTTGACACGTAATATAAAACAAATGCAAAAAACTAACAGAAGGTTAGTATAGGTTAGTATCATAATCGATGATTATGATAGATTAGCAGGGTAGGTTGAAAGTACAAATAGGGTCAAAACGTGCCCTATTATGAGTTAAACATATTCCCCAAATTTCATTTTTCTAGTGTTTATGGTTTTTGAGAAAAAGAAATTAAACCAAAATTTTCCGCCATTTTTGGAGGGGTGTAGCTCCTTAAGGGAGCCGAAGTTGCCCATAGTTCATATATCAAAGTACCCTTAAAATTCACTAAAGAATCACCCCTTGAAGTTTGTTGCAGTCATTCAGATACACCCTGTATATATTGTATTTAACCTTTCAAACCCTATATCATATAACCTATATCAAAATTGTGCAAAATGAAGATTATATTTATATAGAATAGTATATTTGTGCATAAAATTATTTTTCTTTATTCTATATTTTTATATGTTCAAAATAAAATAAATAAAATTCATTTTTAAATTTGAAACTAATAATAACTTATGGTGTATCTTCGCAACTTGGTCATTGACCTTGTTAGAAAGTATCACTAGAACTTTGAGGAAATCGTTTGCAGATAGAGAAGAAAGTTCTTATAAAGGTCTTATGTAATCAACATTTATCATTTAAAAAGCAACAACCTCTGCTAATAAGTGATTATAAACTGAGTCAATCTTTATTTTTATTAATTTAGATAATAATTTTGACCTTCTAAAATTCTCAATTTCAACTGTATCATTTTTATTATTATTTTATATCATCACTTTGTATCATTATCCTTGAAAATCCATTTATAACACCAACTCACCTACACATATACATAAACAATACGAAAAAACCTCTCATTTAACGCTACAACAATACGTGTCCCAAATATTTACATTATACTCGTATAATTTTCGGTTAATTCTGTTATTAATCGAACAAACAAATTCTATTTTTAACTCTATAGCGATTACTTTTAATTTCATTTGACGTCAAAGAATTCGTTAAATTAAACCTTCAGTTGTAACTTTCATTTCCTCATTTAACCGTTTTGTAATAATCCCCAAAATACAATTTCCGCGTTTTCTTCTGTGTAATGATGGAGAGGATTTGTTCACTTTCTCCTTTAAAGTCAAAAGGGTCAATGCTGCGGTCGACGTCCACAGCTGTTATTGACCTAAACGGCCGTGTATCATGTTTTATTTATTGCGTTTAAACGAGAGGGAAGTTATATATACGTGGCTTAGGCCACGTAATCCATTGAAATTAATGTTATTCTCTTTTCCATTTATGTAATGGTCACATCAAGCAAGTCGTTTCATTTGAGGTCGTTTAGAAGTAAATTGTTTGTATGTAAGAAATAGATTTATAACCAATATTTTAGATGTTTTTGATGGGAATTTTACCAGAAGCTATTTTTTCTTATATATTTTGCGTCTTTAATTGAATAAATTAGGTTAAAATGACAAGGATTTTGATGCCGCGTGGAAATTTAGATTGCAGTCACTAATTAAGATAATTATCTCCTTTCGTTTTCGCAATAACATTTAATTCGAGGCGCCATATTTTAGAATTCTAAACACGATTACTTTTTTTTTATAATTTCAAATTGAGTTGTAACAACAATTTAATTATTCATTAATTTGTTTGTGTTGAATTCACGTTTTATTGCAATTAAGTTATTTTGGTTCCACTATAACACTTATTCTGTCTTACTTGCAAAACAAAAAATGTTACTTCAAATCATTATTTGTTTCGTAAATTTTAGTTGTATTATTTTTTAATTTTTCTTCTTTGTTTTTTGTTGCAGATGATGATCAACATGGGCTTCTGCTGGTTGATTATCCTCACGAAATCCGTTCAACATTTCGTTTTCGGCGATTTAAGAGTCTCCGAACGACAACATCTTAAAGATAAATTTTGGAACTATATGTTTTATAAATTTATCTTTGTTTTCGGTATCGTTAACGTTCAATACGTCGATGAGGTGCTGTTATGGTGTTCGTGGTTTGCACTGTTAGGGTTTTTACATCTTTTATGTCAACTTGGAAAAGATAGATTCGAATATGTACGTATATTACATTACATTACAT
>NW_019280583.1:101677-134673 GCF_000648695.1 Onthophagus taurus | reverse complement strand
CACGAGCGCCCATTCGCCGTGAACGCTCGGGACCCTCGTCGTTTCAGTGTCCGGGCGACATACCGCGCATCTGGCGAGCGTGTGACCGCGGGACTTAAATATGTATTGTTTTATATTGTTCCATATTTCGTTGTACCATTTATTAATAAACTATTGTATGTAGTGTGACAAACTCTTTATCATTACCCGTCGCAAACACAGCACAATACCTAAAGTTGTTTTATTTTTCTTTTTGTAGCTATCGATATCTTCATAACGCAAAATTAAGTTTAGATAGTTTTTGACAGTAAACGTCACGTCAGTTATACATAGTTCGTTTTGTATTATTTTCATTGATTAGTTATAGTTCGTATTGATAGAAGTAAAAGGTTTTTGTAACAAAATGAGTAGGACGGTGTATAGTGATATGAAATGAACCAGATCATCATCAACTTGTGCCAATCGGAATAAAATTTCCAACAGGAAGCCGCCACGCCGCTACCGCTCCGAAAGGGATACCGAGGATGCTTCTAGGTTCGCAAAAAAACTAAAATCTACATACGAAGATGATATCGAAGCCGATGGTGCATATGGCTACCAAATTATAAATTTTATTCATATTTTTACCAAATTCTAGGATGTAAGAATTGCGCCGGCAGTGTTAGTTTCTCGGAGTCGTGCAAACGGGGTCTTGGATTCAAACGCGTTGTCAACTGTGAAATGTGTGGAAATAGTACTATTGACAGTAGCCCTTTAATTATTGCCCACGCTTATGATATAAATAGGCGCATCACCTTTGCTATGAGACTAATCGGTGTTGGGATGCAAGGAATAAACAAATTTTGCGCGTCGATGTGTCTTCCAAAGCCGGTGTATCAAAAAGCATATGGTGATATTGTAAAATGTATAGGGATAACTACGGACACTGTCGTATCTAAAATTTTACGTAAAGCTGCCGAGGAGGAAAAGAAGATATCCGAAGAAAAAGGACAACATGAAGGACTATCAGTGTCGGGCGACGGCTCATGGCGAAAACGTAGCTTCTCTTCTCTGTTTGAATTTGCTAGTTTGATCGGATGGTATACAAGGAAAGTAATTGACATTTGCCTAAAATCCAAATACTGCAAACAATGCGAATATTGGGAGAAAAAACACGACACGGCTGAATTCGAAGAGTGGAAAAATTTACACGAAAACATCTGCCAAGCTAATCATAGCGGAAGTCCAGGAAAAATGGAGGGCGACGCTATAGTTGAAATGCTCACCCGTTCAGAATCGACATATAATGTTCGATACGCTTACTACATTGGAGATGGTGATAGTAAAACTTAAAAGAATATCCAAGATGCCAAGCCGTACGGTGATTTTTCTGTGACTAAAAAAAATGCATAGGACATAAAATATGCAAAAAAGGATGGGAACAAGATTGCGCAATTTGAAGAAAGAAGTTAAAAATATTGGTGGTCGAGGTAAGTTAACTGGAAAGTTGATTGACGAACTGAGTGTTTATTATGGACTTGCTATACATCGAAACACTAATTCAGTAGATGATATGTGCAAGGAAATATATGCTACATTGTTCTATAAAATCTCAATAGATGTCCCGAAGGCGAAGATTCTTGGTGCTCATGGCAAAGAGCTAAAGCCTCAAATACTCTTGAAATATATAATCATAAACCTGCTATGACAATGCAAGTATTCGACGCTATTCAACCAATATATAAAGACCTAACGAGAGAAGATCTTCTTTCTCGTTGTCTCGGAGGATTTACCCAGAATGCAAACGAAAGTTTAAACTCTATTGTTTGGTCAATAGCGCCGAAAACAATATCAGCTAATTTTATATTCGCCCTTAACGTATAATCACCAATTCTTTCATCATTCTGATATGCACTACCAGTTGGTTTACAGGATAATGTAAAAGTCCTGTTGGAATATATACTATCATATGTATACAGTGCGCGGCAAAATTATGGAACATATTCACTTCCTGATAATCATTTTTTATGAGTTATATGCATTTGTTTACAGAATCTGAAAGTATATTTTTCTGCGACCAACGATGTCAATATCGATATGGGTTACAATTTTATTATTTTTTTTCTGAATGTAAAAATAGCATCCATGAGTAACCATGGAAACGCTTTNTTTAGTATACTATTTAATTTATTATTAAATGTTACTTATCTTTTGAATGATTATTTTAACTTAAATTTAATTAAATTTTTTATTACTTTAATGAGAAAACAAGTCAAGAGACGAAATCGTAAATAATTTGTGTTATTGTGTTAGCCCAAAATCCTGGTAAGTTTACATCTTCCATAGCCAACTTAAAATTTTGTTTTTTATTTGTAGGTAGCGCTTTGCCGCGCAATGTAACATATTTTATTTTTTTACGCAAAAACTATCAATTTTAAGAGAAAAACTAAAGAGACAAAAAAGAACCACTAAAGAATGAGCTGTACAACCCATATTTTTCTATGTTAATATTGCATTGCGTTAAAAAGTTCTTCTAAAAAGAACCAAGGGGGTGGTGAATTTCATCCCCTTAGAGGGCGCTAGGGAAGCTTAAGGTATGCTAGAAAACAAGATGTTAACCAGTAGTAAATACATACCAAATTTCAAATTCTTCGGTTTACTTATAGCCGAAATAAATAATAAAATGTAAATTTTTAGCTCAACTTTGATCGCTCATAGCTCGAAAACAAAAGAGTTGCGACCCTATGTTTATATAAAAAACTTGTGTTATTTTGGCAAGTACTACGTCCTAGTAAAGTTTCCCGATTAAAAACTGAACCACCCTGTATATATATTTTTTTAGAATTATATGTTTTTTTGTATTAAATAAGTTTTATAAAAGGAAAAATAAATACATACATTAGGTAGATATAACCTAGTGTATCTATTTATTTTGCATTTCTATTTTATTTTTTATTGCATTATTCATTGGTCTCACAATAATAGGCCAATGACATAAATCGTTTCTTCTGGTCTACTTTGCAACCATATGTACCATATGTATTTCATTGTATTACGCGATACCACTATGGTCTCACACTGACAAATGTAAAGTTGTTTAATATGAGACCGGGGTGGACTCACGCAGTTTCTATGTTCCAAAACAGCGTGAGACCAACAGAGCCTCATACGGCACTCAATGTGTTAATAGAGTAGCTGAAACTATAAGATTGCAATTCCCGTTAGTAAATGAATTAATAAGATATGGAAATCAAATATTTGTTGAATCTCCTTTAAAAGTAGAATAGTTTAGAGACAGGTTACCAAATGCCCTATTACCCCCACAACCAGTTCTAACAAGATGGGGAACATGGTTAGGTGCTGCTGTAACAACAGAAATACCTTTGACACTTTCAAAATAATAATAAATGAATTTCCGAGATTCATGTGATCTTCATTGTTAAGAACTGTTAACCGCCTAAAGCATACCTTCGTGACGTTGTGGGGCAGATTGGCATAACGAAACGAAATGTTATGCGTTAAACGGTTACACAGGTTAGCTTTATAGATTTTATTGGTTGATAATGATTCCATTCCAAATCCATTTCATTTGTTGGCTTTCTAAGAGGATCGTATCATTTATCTTATCAAACAATACAGATTATTTTATTTGATAAGTTACATCATACATGGTGACATCTTGTGAATAAAGAAAAGAATAAGGGGTTGAAGGAACAAAACCACGATAGGTTCAAGATCAACGTGCATTGCAGCCTTTCGAAGGAATGTATATGAGGAAACTGGTGAAACGTCAAAATTCCTAAGAACTGCTTGCGAAGTTTTTTGCATACTTTAGTAACAGAAATGGAAAAATTTAAACTAAGTATTTCAAACCAACGTTATTTTAAACAAACGTTTATCTCAATGAGAAGGAATTTCCAAGCAGATTTACGCGAGTCTTTACTAATAGCTGTTAACCGCTTAAAGCATACCTTCGTGACGTTGAGGGGCAGATTGGCATAACGAAACGAAATATTATGCGTTAAACGGTTACACAGGTTAACATAGGTTTTATTGGTTAATAATGATTTCATTCCTAACCCATTTGATTTGTTGGCTTTCTAAGAAAATTATGTAAAATTGTAATCTTTTTGGTTTCTTCCTTTCAGATAGTCCTTTTTTGAGCCTCATAAACCAGATTCCCACCTTAACAACAAGTATCAAGGGTAACTAATCTAATTATAGTTCTAACCTTACAAGTTTCTGAACAACTGCTAATAGCTCGCAAAATGAATTGATACCAACAAAATCTACCATCCATTAACCACTTAAAGCATAGCTTCGACGTTTAGGGGCAGTTTGCATAACATAACGAAAATGTTGTGCGTTAAGTGGTTTATGGAGTGGTATCAAAAACATAATTGTGACAACAACAACTTATTTCGTTTCAACTTGTCTCATATTCTTTTGGGGAAGTTTTTTTTGTGTTGATATTTTCCTTGTTTCTTTACTTATCCGTGCAAAGCTTCTCTCCTGAAAAAAAATGATGATTTATTATTTCATAATATAATAGGTGCCATTTTCTTTACATACCTTTTGTAAAGGTACAAAGTTAGTCCGACATGGCGATGTACGAGAATGCATATTCTCTGTCGTGGAGAGTAAACGCAAGGTAGAGGAGAGTTGCCACCTATCACCAAACGACGAGATGGTGGTGTACGAGGAGAAGATTAAAAGACAAAATAAACACCACGTTCAGTGTAATAAACGAACATTTTGTCTATAATTGTATAGCCATTCGGATTAAAACGGGCTCCTGCGACATTTCAACGGCTTATGAATACCGGTTTTCACGGAATTAAGTGTTTCATTTATTTGGACGATGTGGTTGTTTACGCAAATAACTTAAGGGGTAATACCACTGTACATTTTTTAAAAAATCAAAAAATATTTTCTTGGCTTAAAAAATCCTTCGAACCTTGTAGAATACGGGAAAATAACTTTAATACGTAAACAAGTTTTTTTTTTCGAAATTTCGAGTTATTTACTGAACTCGTCGGGCGGCTTCGAAATGACTAAGTATTTTTATGCAGAAACATGTTGTTAGTACGCGTCGATATTGTATCAGTATCGGTACATATATGAAAAAGACGATTTCCTCTTTGAAATCAATTCAGCGTTTGTTTTTGCGTGTAGGGATATTTTAGTTTTTATGTAATTTCGAAGTGTAAAATGAGTGGTAGAAAAGTTTATATGCGGCAGAAAGGTACGAAAGCATCGCATCAAACACGATTCCGAACCAACGCGGCGAAAAAACGACCGATGAACAGATACGAGGTTGAGGGTAATCCGAAAGGAATCAGTGCTTCTGCCAACAAGTTAAAAACGTCTCATGAAGATTTCGACGTAAATTCTGAATTCGGCTATAGAATTATAAATTTATTTGCAGTTTTTCAACGATTTCACAACATGTCAAGTGTAAAAAGTGTAATTCCGACATTACTTTTCACTTGCCCTAAATGCCCAGAAGTTGTAATTCCTAGTTGTAAAATGATAAAGAATGCATATGAAATTAATCGAAGAATAGTTCTGGCAATGCGATTAATTAACGAATTAATCACGTCCGATTTTCCAATCTTTCTACGACAAATTAGTAAATGTAATTTTGATCGCAACTTCATCAGTAAGAGACGCCAGCATGAAAGAAGCAGGACAAAAAGAGAAAAAGATGAATGAAGAAAATGGACAATATCAAGGAATAACGGTTTCCGGTGATGGTTCTTGGAGAAGGCGCGGATTTTCTTCTCTTTTTGGAATTACGTCATTAATTGGTTGGTGTACTGGACAAATAGTTGATGTTGAGGTAAAATCTAAATATTGCAAAACTTGCGAACACTGGAAGAGTAAATTGGAAACATCTCAATATGACGAATGGTATAAAGCACATGTTGATGTATGTGAAGCAAACCATGAAGGATCATCTGGCAAAATGGAAGTTGACGCAGTGATCGAGATATTCAAATGCTCAGAACAGTTACACGGGTTCAAATACTTAAACTACATCGGGGATGGTGATAGTAAAACCTTCAAAGGTATCGTCGACGCTGATCCATACGAAAATTTAGTAGTGCAGAAGAAGGAATGCATTGCGCATGTACAGAAAAGAATGGGTACGCGACTACGAAATCTAAAGAAATCATCGAAAGGCCTCGGAGGGAGAGGAAAACTAACTGCCAAATTATTAGACGAATTGACAATTTACTATGGTTTGGCCATTCGTCGGAATCCACAGAAATCCACGGAAGAATGAAATCTGGGCGACCTTATTTCACAAGCTGTCAACTGACGAAAATCCACAGCACGAGAAGTGCTTGGGATCTTGGTGTAAGCCCAAATATGGGCTGTGAACTGTTAAGGTATTAAATAGGCAATGAACGTGTTAAAGCACTTTTATGATTAAAACAATTTTTTATAATAAAATACGAATTTATTTATACGTGTTTTTTCAGGTCATTACTACTCGCGAATTTCATTATAACAAAATGCTTACTGGAATACAATGTAACCTATTACGACCATAACCCAGAAATCCATTTCAAGAAGTTAGGAGAAATGCGTCTTTTCAATAACAAGTAGAAGTTAATAACATATGTAAATATAGATAGCCTTTATGATAAGTTTAAGCATGTAGAAAATTACCATAAGACGATTATGATATGCGATGCTTTTAAAAAATCCACTAAATATAGTTTAAATCAAGGACAGTAGAAGCTAACAGGACTGCTACATGCATTGTATTTTTGTAGCCCGCTACGGGTTGGTTGCCCGCAGTCTACGTCACAGTATTTGCCACGCCTGGTAACTGTCTGTGTTTTTAGAGGTTATATGATAGACATTAATACGTCTAAAAACATAAAACTTCAAAAATAATAGGAATACGTCTAATATAGGATATAACCTTTAAAAATACACAGCAAACGCATAGACCATAACAGCTGGGCGTGGAAAATGGTGTGACGTAGTTTGCGGGCAGGTTGTCACAACAATGGATGTAGCAGTCCTGTTAGATTCTACTGTCCTTGGTTTAAATAAGATAAGATTAGAATTGCAAACATTACATGAATTATTAGGTCATAGCACCCTTAAGTAGAAATTTAATATGGGGGGATCGTTTAATATTGTGGGTAAAACCACTAAAATATTATTCGGAATCTTAAATAATGACGATGCACAAGATTACGAGAACAAAATCTCTGAATTTGCAAAAGACCAAGCTTCAGTACCCGACCTCCTAAAACAACAAACTAAAATAGTACAATCTACTCTAATTAATTTTAATAACACCATAGGCACATTAGATTTCAATGAAAATGTCCTATGAGACAATATCGAAAGAATCTTAAAAAGATGAAATAGTAACTTTGCAGAAGTAGAATTTTTTAAACTTAAATTAGATTTAGAAGAGCATGTCACAACTACCAATATGATTTTAAATCAACTAAATCAACCCAACCCAACCCAACCCAACCACTGCAATTCTGGTAGCCAAAATAGGTATTGTAGACCCTCCTATTGGGATTGGAATTTTCCATACAGGACAGCGGCGAAGATATAACAAAAACTGCATACGCTGACGACCACGCGCCATATTAGTAGCGGTGAGGAGAGTAGATGAGTTCGTGGACACCATGCAAAGAACGATAGACGAGTCGACAAAAAGCCTGAGATAGATAGGTTTGGAGATGGCGGAAGAAAAGACTGAACCAGTAATATTTAGAAGCAGAAGACACGCGGAGGAGATATCTTTGAGAATTAGTAATCTTAAGGAACAATCCCCGCATTAGCAATATGGAGAGGGAGCCAGGTGAAGGTGGCGCATGGCGGCGTTGAAGGCTGACAGGAGTAGGCTACATGGAGTACAGTATCCCTTACTGTACGTAGGACATGGAGGAGAGTGTCATGGAAAAATAGATGGGGATGTGGAGGACAAAGAAGTTGATTTCAAATATCAGGGTGTGGTGCAGGATGATGGGCTTGCTTTAATGTCAACCTTAAACAGTGAAATTGACATATGTCAAACATATTGACATATTGATTCAAACAGCATTATTTCGAGAAACAGCGAGGTGGCGCGGATATTGTGGAGAAGATGATTTATGGAAGTAAAGAACCGATGGAATAGACGGTGTAGTGTTGGAGAAGCCCCGCCAGATGATGCCAAGAGGCACCTTCAAAGTGGCGAAAATATGGTTTTTTAATGGGTGAAAGACCCACACAAAGGGGTTACCCCGGCTACCCTGAAGGCTGTTTAGTTCTCTCTGAACTATTATTCATGATGGCTCGCTCACCCTATTTCGGTATAACAAAGTTTAAAATAATTTTAACATCATATTCAATAATTAATATTATCAAACATGTAAAATATAAAAGATACCAAAATATTTCGACTTTGGTGAATAGCAATGAATTGTCCATTAACATTGCAATATTTCTGAAACTAAATGATGTTACAAAATTAATAGTATTTCAAATATCAAAGTAACAAAAAAAATTACCAACATAATTTTGCTTTGTTAAAGCATTAAAGGTTATATATATAGACTAAACTAGTACAAACACTTTTAACGAAAGTAATAATTTTTATTCATTTTATTCATATCATTTTTTTTCATCATGTCATCATATATCGAAAAAATAATTTACTCGCGACAACAACGTTATTTTTTTTCGATTTTAAGGTGAAGAAAAAGAAGAAGTAGGGAAACATTTAAAGCAATTTAAGACAGACTTACACTTGTAATTCCGCTAATTCTTTCAACAACTCCGTTTCCGCTTTAATCTTCGCCACTTGATTAATTTCTAGCTGTTTTCCTTGCGCCTGTTGAGCTTTTAACTTTTCGATCGCCTGCAATTTCTTCTTTAAATTCTTTATTTTCTTATCTTTATCCGGATCGCCCGTCAAGTTTACCTCGATCTTTGCGATTTGAAGCACGTCATCGTCACCGGCTTCTTCAGCTTTTCTCGCTTTCCTTGCTTCTCGCTTCTTTTTTTGTTTTAAAGCGGTTTTCGATGGCGCGGCATTATCTCCACCTGGTTTATGGGGTTCTTCTTCGTCGTCGTGTAATTTAAAATTAATAACGCGATTCCGTGCGGACGGCGGTCGATAAACTTGCTTTGACGCTTGCGGTTGACTTGAAGTGATTCCTTCGATTTTTTCATCGGTTATAATCGGATCTTTAAATTCTCCTAATGGGAATTTTTTCCAACAGGTTTCGTATAACTCTTCATTTTGATTAACACTTTTTTCAAACATTAAAACACCGGAATAATGCCAGATTTTGTACCCATTTCCGATTCTTAATCTCGGAGCGGTTGTTGCTGTTAAGAAATGTGTACCATCAGGTGACCATTCTAAATAGGTCGTATCTGAAGCGTCGCATTTTCCGATTAGTTTTTTATTATTCGTGTCCCAAATGTCAATCTGGCCCCTTAAATTACCGAAACCACCCAATAGTAATATGTTGCCTTGGGGATTATAATAGATTGAATTTCTGGGTCCAGTGCCTAATTCAAAGACTGGCTCGCATTTTAAATTGAACAAAGTCGCTTTTGCAGGGGTAAACCCGTAAATAACACAAAACTCTTGACTTTTTGGTGACCAAGCGACATTATAAATCGGCCCATCTTTACTCATATTAACCATTGCGGTTTGGTTTGTATTCGATAAAAAATACAAACCTTGCTTGCCGTAGTAGGAACCCCCAGTTTTATCGACTTCCGTTATCGTCAGTAACAGGGCGCAATTTCCATTCGGGTTCCAATAAAACTCGACTTTGTCAGCTTGGAAGAAACTTTTACTGGCTAGTGCTTGTTGGTTTTCGAAAGCGGGATACTTGAACATTTTGCCAACCGACGGTTGACCTTGTCCACCGCCTACAGTTTGACACAACACATGATAAGTATCGATCATGGGTGAGATGCTGTAAGAAACAATTTTCGAAGAATTTATTCGGTTTACGATTCGCTCGAAATTCGAATTTTCGTAGAAAATTACGTCCGTGTTTACAATCCGGGCGCACAAAAACTCGTCCACGCTCCATTGCGGTTCCCTAAATTGAAGAAACAAAATACATAATTAGAAACATAAATCTATTTGATGCTATTTTAATACTACTATTATTTAGTCAACCACGTTTACTGGTTTCTGCGACTATTTTTACTTTATATCTGATTTCAATACGAAAAAATCCCACGCCAAAAACTTTTTCTGTATGACAACAATATCTTAAAAAAATATTTTTATTTTCTAAATCGTTTTTTCGATTTGATCGAATCATTTTTTAAATAAGCTATTTAACAATTCTCTTTAACTAATAAGTTTCAAACTAAATAGAATCTCGAATTTTAATTCGATCGTGTCAAATAATGCAATCAGAACTGCAAAAAATGAAGGCATTTCCTTCACATTACCTCTAACGTCAAATTCTGAAAAAATCAGAAACGTTTCTACGAACAACATAATATAAGTAATATTTCAATTTTGAATTAGGGTGAAGCGCACCTGTATGTATTGTATTTTCCTTTTGAGAATGTCTACTTCCAATATTTCAATAATGTCAAGAATTAAGATTTATTGTAATGAACATAAAGCAATGCATAGTAGCTTAAATATTAGTTTAAACACTTATAAAAGACTATAGAAAAAGAATCCAGTTCCTCTTATAGTGCTAGTCAACTAAAAGGGGCATTCGGAAACATAAATCAAAGACAATGCAGTATTCAAAGTGGTTCAACGAAGTTCAATGCTTGATTCTTCAAACACATTTACGACGTACTAGAGGCTCAAAAAACAATTTTCAGGGAAGATTGACGCAATCAATGATGAAAGATATGAAAGTATGTTACTTTAAATAAAATAAAGACGCCCTTCAAAGACGGCATTCCTTAATCCTTTTAAAGCACGCAGCTATCCTGCCACGTTCACTGCCAGAAATGGGTGATATGGTGCGTTATATAGGCCTAAGACAACTTTAATGAAAGGAAAGCGTGCAGAAATATTTATGATTTAAGAGTTTAGTTGGATTGCTCATTTTATCGAAAATTGGCAAAATTCTGACCCATGATCGTTCACTCGTAGTGGGGTTTTTAATTTTAGAAAAGTGAAAACGCACACATAACACGGCAACGACACTTGGGATGAAGAAATTCTGTTGTTGTATGGTAGGAACAAATCCAACAACTTGAGGAAGAGTGATTTCGGAGAAGTTTTTAATAGAGATTTGACAATAAATAATATACGTAGTGTCTTCAGGGCTACTAGGATCAATCCGTTCGACCCGTTAGGGTTCGGGCAGCAGTATTCCATACAACAAATAAGACAAAGTTTTTAGTGTTCGGTGCTCCAAGAGAAGGAGACTCATCTTTTGACTTCAGTTAATCTGAAAACTATCTAGGCGTCCCCTTCTTGGTAGAAATACCATTAGAAACAGACAATGCTCATGATCAAGAGACTCCATAGTCAACTCATAACAGTTTCAACCAGAATGACAACCCAGCATAATACGGTACGAATTATTTAAGATGTTGAAAACATTTCAACGTGTCCGATGCGGAATAACAATTACAGCTATTGGAGCCGTGCTAAGGACTTGGTCTTAAACTGCAATCACAGTCTAACTAGATCCGAAATCAGCAATAAACGCAAAAAACAACACATTTAAAATATTATTTATATATTTTTTCCTGGTTGAAACTGATTATTAAACACTTAATTAATTTCTGTTCAAAGAAAGCTATATTTCATATTAGTGTCGGTTAGGATGATAAGTTCTGTCCAAAAAAGACTATTTTACTCTTATTTTTTTGTGTACGAATATTTTGTTTTCTGTTGGTTTCCTCATATGATTTCATTTAATTTGTAAGAAAATATACAAAAAATTACACTTTTTGTATCAACTTCAAATGCACACGCAAAAAGTGATGACCATGAAAGTCGAGCAAGACACCTTTTTAGCAAGGCTTTTGGGCCCTTCAGAACCTAAAAGAAAAGGGAAATCTAGTCCCAGGTCCTGTACAGGAAACCGTGCTGTTAGTGGTACTTACTATGTAATAAACCTTCAAGGCATAAAGATGCAAAAAGTTTGTAGGTCCTGTAAGTTTGTTGTTTTCAATGTTTCAAGAAAAAGGCTCCAAAATTTAAATAAAGTTTTGATAGAAGGTGGAATACCTAAAGAAAACCGCGGCAGTGATAGAAAGTCAAATAAAACAAAGGATAAAAAAGGATAGTCTCAGAAAGTCTTTGAATAATGGTGCCAGTGCTGGTAGCCAGTGAAAGCCACTACAACCGAAACAAAAGCAAACGCATATATTTATCTTTAGAATTAAATTCCAAGAAACTAAGACAATATTATTATGATTCGGTCACAGCTGATCTCAGAGTTTCACACACAATGTTTTATGAAATTTTTTACAAAGAATACAACATTAGTTTTAAAACCCTGCATCAGATGTCTGTGGTACTTGCATTGTTTAGAAAAATAAAATAAAACTTGAAAAAAATCCTGAAAAAAAACAGCAATTAATGGCGGAGAAAAGGAGTCACTCTATGATTGTCAATGCATTTTATGCTATGATTCGTCAGGATGTACCAGACAGTATAAGTTTGTGTTTTGATATGGAAAAAGTGCAACCGTTACCAAAAACTCTTATGCAAGATGCATACTATTCAAGACAAATAAGTTTATATAACTTATGTGTTGTAACATTGAATTCACAAAATCCTACATTCTTTACATGCTTAGAAACACAATCTGGGAGAGGGTCAGTTGAAGTAGGATCTACATTATTCACCTATTCAAAGGACTTTTTTAAAAATTACCCCATCCCGATAAGGCTTTTTATGTTTTGTCAAAACGTACGTTATGACATAAGATGTTTCAGCTGCCATTTTGGATTGATGTATAGGCCTTTTTAAACGAAACTTGCTGTGCGGTTAATTGAATTTTAATGTTATCGATCATTGCCATAATTTTCTGCTAAATTCTTACTACACATTTTAAATTAAAAGATTTGAAATGGACAAACGGCACCTGGTCTAAACAAAGAGATTTGCTGCCCAGATGGTCGGAGAGAGTTTTTTGTTTTAGTAAAGTTATAAAACTTTATTGCTCCCGTTGTTCAGCTTTCGACGTGAAAAGGAAGTTTCCGCTGAAGCTGGAAGGGTCGACGTTCTATAGCTCTATTGTTTGTCCTTCAATAACCGGAGAAACTCTCTTTGTTGGTTTATTAGTTAGGCTATATAAACCATCCTGACCTTCTCGAATTCTAAAGACTTTCCACGGATTCATTTCTGTTGTCCAGATCTAAAAGTTAATTCTATTCCAGGTACGAAATTTGGCACGGTATTTGTTTTATATGTGAAGTAAAAATGTCTGAAAATAGTTATACTAGAAGTTAGGAAAAGATTTTTGTTTATATCTCAAAGATGAAAACTGCTGTCGTTATATGTTAAATGTTATATAAAAATACGTAACTGTACCTTATTTTGAACTTTTTCCATTCTATGACAATATTAACATAAGTTTAAGTTATTTTCACCGAAATCGGTCTGACACAGTTGTGACACTTCCCTTGTTAGTACAGAATCAAAAATAATGTAATGTATAATGTAATTTTTTCTCGAAAATTTTTTCATGTAACCAATATTAACATTGACTGTATTTGATTCAGAAAAAAATCCTCTTTCATATTTCGTAATAAAAATGAGGGATTGCCATTTAAAAAAAATATCGATGACGTCATAATTTTCTTAAAAATGGCCGTTTATAACGACTTCATCGCCTATATCCGTTACTTTTCGAACATACTGTATATTTAAAAAATAATTAAAAAGAATGTCATTTGAGGAGCCGCGTTGCGTTACCAAGAACTTGTATTTCGTAAAGCAAAACATTTGTTTTTCATTATTGAATATCTGCATATTGGATCTTGTTTCCAAATGGATTTTTATCGGTTCATTTTTATCACATAACAAAATTTTGATTGGTCTAAAATGATGAGACTGCAAGTTGGGGAAAGCGATTTAAAAAGAATAGTTAAGTTAAAAAAAATTAGGGAACTTTTCAAACAGAGCATTGTTGCTAAAAAATCGATAATTTTTTTTAATCGATGGGAAATGACCTAAATAGACCGCCACAATAAAGAAAATAAAAGTGCAAAACTTACGGACTATTCAATAAAAGTTTCAATGTGACGTCACCAAAGAAACAAGGTTGCTCTTTGGTTTTCAACACACAACGACATAAAACGTCTTTATTTACCATCTACCTGTTTATATGGATCTACCTGAATGGCAACGTTTTTTTCATCCCCCCCACTACACCAAAACCAGCCCAACATTTGGGCAATTCGTATATAATTCAATTTATATAACTTATAAATTATTATATACTATTATTTTTATTACAACGTCTTATTTGGGCGATATACCATCGATTAAAAAAACTTATAAATCAGTAAATAATGTGGATCTGAATATTAACCCCTTGAGTATTGATTTATTTCTAACGTTATTCATATCGATGACGAGTCTCACTAGTCAAATAATGTACCCAAGGGGTTAACGCAAAATAGCACCAGAAATAAAAAAAGACAAAAGGAAGAAAAAATATTTGATAGTTACCTGAATAAAAATCGAGCAACCAAAGCTGTCAAACGGCTACAACGAAAGATAGCCTCTCAACGAGAAATATATCCGGATACATCCGCTGATTCCACAGAGTTTTCCAAGAACGGGATTCAAATCCGTGTATCACGAATAAAACTCCCCAAACAAACTTCACAAAAAGGAATTATCTCAGATTAAATCACGTTTCCACCTTGAAGAGGAAGATCTACTTATTATGAGCAACTACTACCCCAACTGTCGACGATCACTCGACGAGTGTTGTACCGGAAAAGGAACGCCACCACAGGACCGTGCGCCCTCCATACGCCTTGAACCCCGCCACCTAGCGTTTTAATAATGTACCAATCACGGTTCGATTCCAAAAGATGCGATCATAAACAGGAAAAGAAAAAAGTTTTAAAATCCAATAAATAACACACAAAGATTTACTTTTTGTTTGTGTATCGATTTGAATGATTAATAGCTTATTAAAAAGATCTCGTAGAGTAGAACCTAACATAGTTTTGTCAGCGGATATTTTTGGCGGGAAGATCTTAAATTCCCCGAAAAACTGTAAAATACATAAAAAAATTCTCTAACTTTAGGTCCCAAAAATGTAGAACTAATTACCATAATTTAATTGAAAATATTACCAAAATACAGATGGGCTGCCAATGCGTTCCCCGCTTAGTGGAATGATGGCTGATTTGTTTATGAATGATATATAACCATAATTTTGAGCATTGGAGCATCAACTATTTCCTCAATTGCAGGGGTAGTAAATCTTGTGAATGACACGCAGATTGGCCTACTTTTCCGGTTTTGAGAAACATTTTTCATCGAATTGCAAGATATCATTTGAGATTTAAAAAACAGTTTGAGCAGGGATGCTTTTTCACTTAACGCTAAAATTATAAAACATATAAAGAATTTGATAATAGTTCTATTATGTAATCTAATAAATCAATGTAAAGCCTCAATTTTTCCCAACTGCTTGAAAATCTTCAGGGTTGTTCGGGTCTTTAAAAATGGAGATAACTCCGAGTCATTAAAGGAAAAATGTCTCTATTGTATTTAAGATGTTCATAATGAATTCAAATGCAAGCAGCAATACTCGCAGATGGTCCATGATATCTGCAAAAATAGTTTGGAAGAGCTGTGATTTTTGTAGACATCGACCTTAAACTGTAATTGTATATGATACAATAAAAATGTGCAATGAATTTTTATATACAATTTAATATAACAACTAAATGTAATTACAATTTACTTAATATTTCTGTTGAAAGCCACAATGAAGCATGACGGAGGACACGTGATGGTATGGGGTTGTACAGGGCCTGGTGTAGAAAATTTTAAATTTATTGAGACAATTATGGACCGCCATGTCTATCTGAGCATATTGCGAACTAATTTAAAGGAATCGGTCAATAAATTAGGCTTGGGATCACAGTAGATATTAAAACACAATAATGATCCCAAGCATACAGTGCACATTGCGAAGCAATGGACATTATATAATGTCCCTAAACAGCTACACTCACCACCGCAGTTACCCAACCTCAACCACATAAAGTACGTATGGGAGCTAGCTTTTTAACCGCAAAATTCGGAAGCTACATATTAATAATAAAAACAACTTGAAAGCTGCACTATTACGGGGATGGCAGAGTATTTCACCAGAAACTACAGCTAATTTAGTTGATTCCATGCCTCGACGCTGAAAATCGTCAGTTCTTGCTGCCAAGGGAGGGCCTACCAAATATTAATTTTAGTGTACGAATTTTACAAGTTTGTACAATTTTAGATTGTTAATGATGTAGTATGTATAAGAGTAATCTACTGAGGTAGACTTTTTTAAGTTAGAGATATGGTTATGTTTTATGTTCTCTATGATTAATAATAACTTATATAGTTTTTATGTAAAATTTGGAAATATCTTACATATTTTGTTAAAACATTTTATTTAATTACATTTCAGAAACTGAGATATTTTCATTTTCTGGGGTGTATGTAGACTTTATTGTATAACTTGATTTGTTGTAACTTATGGATGTTCAGCTCACTTTTTAAATTTGCTTCGCAAAGACCTTAAAGCAACTAATTGCAAAGAACACATGATCAAAATTGTGTAATATTTTAGAATCCCCTGGTTACAGCTCAGTATATGCAAGCCGATGGAATGGATTTAGTCCTGCCAAATGATGTAAGGTGGAACAGAATTATGGAAAAATTGTCAAAAGTATGAGAAGAAAATAAAAAGGAAGTTGATCCTACAATATACCAAAAAGTATCTAATATTGGCCTGAACGATCTGCGGAAGATTACTTAAATATCTTAAAGCAAGTCCCCAAGATGGACTTGACAAATTGCAAAAGAAAAGGTGTTTCTCTATATGATGCTGTAGAAGGAATTAGGAAGTGCATTTGAGGAAAAATTGATATGACCACTGTCTCAAATACAAGTTTATCCGAAATGCTAACTAAAACAAAATATAAATTGACAATGGAAGAGAAAGACGAGGCTATGAAATCCGTTTTTTTTATAGCAAAATCTTGTAGTTTAGGGTCTGAACAATACCTGTATGAAGTTTTAATTTAAAATTATTTAAATTTTAGAAGTTATAAACCTTTAACAAATACGGTGTAAGTTGTTATAGCTTTCCACATCGAGGTGGGTTTTTATAATTCCGTCCCTTGCCTGCTGTAGTAATAAAACGGACAAAAACTGGATTCTTAACTCAGGGCCGCATCAAGGAACACACCATACTTGCAAATTATAGAGAAATAATAGGTTTAAAATAATAAAATTTAAACAAATTTAATTTCGCCCCCGTCCTTGCCTGACCGGCTTTTATTTATGACTGTGATAAAAACCGAAGTTGTTTGAAATTGTGGTACACTATCGCAATTATCACAATTCAAAGTTCGGTTTGGTTACTAAAGATTGCTCTAAGAACAAGATTAAACTTGTCTGTATTATTTCGACGTGTTTGCGAGTACAAGAATGAATAGAAAACATTCAAAGGGAAGTTCTAAACGAGCAGATAGTTTACCTCAATTTCGGAATTGGTAATGTGTAAAATATGTAAAAAACAAATTAGTTTTGGTGAATCCAGTGTTCGTGGATTAGGATTTAAAATATCGATGGAATGTGAATGTGGTGTTCAATATATACTATCTTCTCCTATGATTGAAAATAAATCCTACGAAGTAAATAGAAGGTTAGTGTTGGTCTTGAGATTATTAGAAATTGCCAGAGAGGGGTTAAATTTATTTTGTGGTTTCATGGATTTATCGCAAGGGTTTAGTTCGACATTGTACTATGCTGCTTTAGAAAATATGTACATAGGATCAAAAGCAGTATTTGATGCATTGAAGAAAAAGGCAGTAGAGGAGGAAAAAAACAAAAACACTGAAAACGGCAATTCGGCAACAGAAATTACTGTGTCTGGTGATGGAACGTGGAAGAAGAGGGGATTTAATTCATTATTTGGAATGGCAACTCTTATCAGAAAGTATAGTGGAAAAGTGATCGATCTTATAGTAAAATCGTCGTACTGTCAGGCTTGTCAACTATGGAAATCAAGATCTGGGACTGTGGAATATAATACTTGGATGGATGAACATGAAGAGAATTGTTCGGCAAATCATGAAGGATCAGTTGGTAAGATGGAGGTGGATGCTATAACTTGACATTAAAAAAAAGAATGCGTCAGTCACGTTGAAAAGCGCATGGGCGCACGACTGAGAGAAGTGAAAAAACATAAAAAACTTGGTGGAAAGAATAAGTTGACAGACAGATTAATAAAAAAAAACGAACGATTTACTATGGGTTAGCTATAATGAGACATCCAAATTCTGTTGAAGATATGTATAATACTGTATGGGCAGCAACCTACTACCATAAATTATCGACAAACAAAAATCCGCAACATATGTACTGCCCAATCGGACCAGAGAGTTGGTGTAAATGGCGTAAAGCCGAAGCCACGGGAAAACTGGATGAATTCGATTACCATCCAACACTTCATCCAGATGTTGCAACCGCTATAAAGCGAATATGTGAAGACTTGTCATTAAAAGAATTGTTAGAAAAATGTTTGGGTGGTGAAACACAAAATAATAATGAAAGCTTTAATTCTGTTTGGAGTTTAGCCCCCAAAACATCTACACTGTGGCTTAAAAACAACTGAAATATCCACTTATATAGCAGCCAGCATTTTTAATGAAGACTGTTTCGCTATTTTAAAAGTAATGAGAACAATGGGAATTGAAATTGGTAAGCAGACTAAAATTTATGCCAACTCTCGGGATGAAAAGCGTTTGGAGCAATCGGCTCGACAAAAGAAGCTCGTACTCAACAAAGATTGCATTAACAGGAGAAAGAAGATTTCAACGAGCAAGAAGAAGGAATAGTGTACGGCCCTGGTATAGCAGATTAGCCATAAGTCTTGAATATAAATTCACAAATTGTACTTAAAACTTTAAATGCGTTTTTCTCGAAACGTACTTTTTACAACTGGTTGACATGATTTCTAAATAACTACTCAATCGATTGACTTGAAATTTTAATTGTACATTCAGAAAGCATCTTTCTATCGTTTGACCTACAGAGAAATGGATACCTTATATACGTATGCTTTTTTTGCAATAAACTTACCGATTTTAAGAGCAAAATCGGTTATTTTAATTTAACTAGGCGCCATTTCGTCAATAATTCTTTTTTTTTTGCTTAATTCTAGTTCAGACGATAATCACATGGATATAGAAGAGAACACCATTTGATTTTTCTGTTTTCAATCGTCTTAAGGGTGGATATCGTGTCAACCAACGATTTAGACACTTCACGTGACAATGTTGTTGAAAGACATAGCAATTTCTTATATAGATTAAATTGGAAGAACACATAGTTTGGCAGCCAAAAATTCCGAAAGATATCACTTTATTTAATAGAAAAGAAGAGATTCCCCCCTTAAGCTAGAGGCGAAAATGGACCAAATCCGTTGTTACTGCTTTGCAGTAGTGGATTTCACAAAAAAAACCTTGATAATATTGAGAAACCTTTAAAATATTTTTTATGTTTGTTCTTGAGCAGAGAGGGATCTTTTCAACATTTGGGTTTCTCCACTCCAATTTGTGCAACAAATTAGGCGTTAAAAAGCCAACAAATTAGTATTTTTATATAAACTTTATGATTCGTAATTATTGTTTTTGTCTGTCTTAGTTCTTAGTTTACTGGTTTACCAGTTTTTATATAAAGAATGTTTAGTTTCATTTTCTTTTGATTTAAATTATTGATTAATATAAAAAAATTACTTGATTTTACATTAAATGGTTAAATGTTATAAACCATGTGAAAATAAATCAAATTATATTTTCCAAGTAAAACTTTTATAACTATATTAATCACTTTTCAAACATTTTTTTCTTTGATAACCTGGTATTTCCACCAAGACCACTGACGAAAAAAGGAAAAATCATAACTTTAAGTATAATCAGTAACAGCTGAAGATGTACTTACAATTGTTAGGGTCATATATGCATATTATAAAAATATATACCAAATCCTAAATGTTGCAAAGTTTCAGAAAAAAAATACTAAAAAAACATAGTCCAAGTATCCCAGACTTATCTTATACTAGAATAACTTTAATAAATGTGTAATAAATCGGATTGGTTTTAAACTATCACAATCTTCAATTGAAGGGCTTAGTGTGAAACAATGACAAGTCACATTTTTTTCAAATATGACTTTTGCTTATTTTCGAGTTCTACAAAAGTATAATAAGTCGCGGAATAAATAGTTTGAAAATATTCCAAAGCATAGGACCACAAATTCGTAGTAATGATCTTGCGTTGCTACATACGCATTTGTTTTGTGAAAATAAACAATGACAAGTCACACAAAAATTGTAACGCGTCGTGACTTAAGTGCATGTGAATCGAATAATTTTAATATAATGAACAGTGAAATGAGTGATGTAGATTCTCCAGTCGATGATAGTGATATTGATAGAGGTTATGTACCTAGTGATGCAGAAAAGGTAGATACAAATCAACAGGTAAATGACGTTTTTCATTTATGTGGCATGTTATTGTATTGCCACTGTTAATTCTATGCAAGCAAATTGGGTTGTCATTGGGTGGCTAGTTTAGTATTGCTTTTTCAATATAGAACGATGGTATAAAAGAATCAGATGGAGAAACAGGGAGCAGAACATTAAAACGGATTAGGGCTGATACACCTGAACCTGCCCTTAGAAGTAGATGGAAACACCGAAAAGAAGACACATATCCACGATCAAAAAGAAAAATAAGAAGAAATCTGGGACAGCAGTATATTAGTGACAAAACCAAAAAGACTGTTGCAGCTCGGGAGTTAGGACCTCCTTGTGAGTGTAAAAAAAGATGTAGAGAGAAACTAGATGGTAATGAAAACCGTATTTTCAATGAATTTTGGAATTTGGGATCATGGGAATCGCAGAATGGGTATCTCTTTGGATGCATGGCTATAGCAAAGAAAAAGAGATTTTACAAAACAAGGCAAAAACGACAAGAATCAAGTAGGACTTCCAATGCGATTTATTCTGTCAATGCTAATGGCCAAACAGTAAACGTGTGTAAAACCGAGTTTCTGAATGTTCACGGCCTGAAAAATCAAAGGGTAGACTGAACAACATCGTTTCAAAGAAAATAAGAGGAACTCCTGTACCAGAAAAAGATAAACGTGGCCGACATTCGAACAGATCCAATCAAATTAGTGACCAGCAAAAGCAGAGTGAAGTCACTATAGCAGGGCTGAAAATCTAGGGAAAGTATACCTTAACTGTGATATGACCATATCGCGTCTTTATTCCGAGTATTATGTTCCGTGGTGTCAACAACAACATATCAAACCTGTTCTGGAGCACACATATAGGCAGATATTTTGTACAGAATACAATATTGGCTTTAAATTACCCAAATCCGACACTTACAAACTGTGATCAACTTAACATCAGGATAGACTCTGCAACAAAATTAAATGAAAATCAGGAATTGTCTCGGCTAAACATTGACCTGACGACACATAAAACTAAAGCGAAAGCAATGCAGGAATTGTTAAATAACACGACTCAAGAATCAAAAAACACCAATAGAACGTTGGTAATTTCATTTGACTTACAACAGGCATTACCAATCCCGAAATTAACAACGGGTCCAGCGTTTTATTGCGGAAAAATCTGGTTATACAACTTAGGCATTCATGATTGTACAAATGGCACAAGGCACTTGTTTCTCTGGACGGAAGATATAGCAAAGAGAGGAAGGGATGAAGTCGCTTCAATCCTCCTAAAATTTCTTATGACGAAGACCGAAATTGACCACCTAATTATATTTACAGATAATTGCCCAGGGCAATATAAAAATTGGCTAATGATGAGTTTATGGTTACAACTGGTAAAGGAGAATAAATTTTATTAAAATTTAAATAAAACAATAACGCACCATTTTCTCGTAAGTGGTCATACTCATCTTCCTTCTGATAGGGACTTCGCACTTATAGAAAAGCGACACCGAAGGTATGCACCACAAGTTTTGTGGTGTTTGTCCAAATGAATGGTACGATTTTATACGGTGATCAAACAAACAAACACCTTTTGCAGTCACAGTTATGACGCAGGAAGATTTTTTAAACTTTACACCTACTCTTACAAACATAAAAAAGAGTTCGCGCACCAATACTGGCCATAACTTTGCTAATGCGTTTTCATTTCGATTTAGTAATAAAAATACTCAAAACTATCTCAAAACGAGGAAGACCAGTATACACTACACTTGATCAGTTGGATAGAAAGTATCTTGAACCAATTAAAATTTCAAAAAAACCTTACATACAGGCTGTGAATCATGGTTTTTTCCAAAATTTACAGCCGAAAATAACTGAAGAAACAGAGGAACCTGAAATTATTAATGAAGCAGAGCCATTTTCTTGGTTTAAACATTATTTCTTTATATTTATTTTCTTTTTTGAGTTATTGACTTATTTAGTTTTTAATTGAAGACGCGAGTGGATAAAGGTGTTATGTAACAATTTTGAGAATTTTAGGATTTTTGGCTTTTTAAGTGTTTTATGCAGTAATTTAAACGTCTAAAGATGTTTTGCAGATTAATTCTTACTTTTTTGCAAAGTACCGGTTGATAAAGGTGCTATGAGTTTTACAATCTAAATTAAGGTAATGGATAAAGGTGCTATGTGACTTTAACACCTTTATCCATTTTGTTTCCTTCGATAGTGCAGATCAAGTTACCGTGATTTGTTTGTATTTAACTAAATTTTAACAGGTGCTAAATCGTGTAAGTAAAAATAAATTCCACATGCTAATTTATGTTTCAAATGGCTGAATTACGCCCGGTTAATGGTGGTATGCGTTTTCCTCTTTTTGTATGGTTAAGTAACATGAACATTGGGTTCATTTATCTTTAGATTCAGGTATGGGATTTGAGTTCTGTATTGGCCAAGACGAATGTATAAGCACTGATTTAAATAAACATAATATTGCGGTACAAGAGAATAATTCAAGTGATTTGACAATGAAATTCAAAGGAAATGTATTGGCACACATTGGCACACCTAAACACACAATGGGAGAAGATACCCCAAATNTTCAAAGAAAATAAGAGGAACTCCTGTACCAGAAAAAGATAAACGTGGCCGACATTCGAACAGATCCAATCAAATTAGTGACCAGCAAAAGCAGAGTGAAGTCACTATAGCAGGGCTGAAAATCTAGGGAAAGTATACCTTAACTGTGATATGACCATATCGCGTCTTTATTCCGAGTATTATGTTCCGTGGTGTCAACAACAACATATCAAACCTGTTCTGGAGCACACATATAGGCAGGTATTTTGTACAGAATACAATATTGGCTTTAAATTACCCAAATCCGACACTTACAAACTGTGATCAACTTAACATCAGGATAGACTCTGCAACAAAATTAAATGAAAATCAGGAATTGTCTCGGCTAAACATTGACCTGACGACACATAAAACTAAAGCGAAAGCAATGCAGGAATTGTTAAATAACACGACTCAAGAATCAAAAAACACCAATAGAACGTTGGTAATTTCATTTGACTTACAACAGGCATTACCAATCCCGAAATTAACAACGGGTCCAGCGTTTTATTGCGGAAAAATCTGGTTATACAACTTAGGCATTCATGATTGTACAAATGGCACAAGGCACTTGTTTCTCTGGACGGAAGATATAGCAAAGAGAGGAAGGGATGAAGTCGCTTCAATCCTCCTAAAATTTCTTATGACGAAGACCGAAATTGACCACCTAATTATATTTACAGATAATTGCCCAGGGCAATATAAAAATTGGCTAATGATGAGTTTATGGTTACAACTGGTAAAGGAGAATAAATTTTATTAAAATTTAAATAAAACAATAACGCACCATTTTCTCGTAAGTGGTCATACTCATCTTCCTTCTGATAGGGACTTCGCACTTATAGAAAAGCGACACCGAAGGTATGCACCACAAGTTTTGTGGTGTTTGTCCAAATGAATGGTACGATTTTATACGGTGATCAAACAAACAAACACCTTTTGCAGTCACAGTTATGACGCAGGAAGATTTTTTAAACTTTACACCTACTCTTACAAACATAAAAAAGAGTTCGCGCACCAATACTGGCCATAACTTTGCTAATGCGTTTTCATTTCGATTTAGTAATAAAAATACTCAAAACTATCTCAAAACGAGGAAGACCAGTATACACTACACTTGATCAGTTGGATAGAAAGTATCTTGAACCAATTAAAATTTCAAAAAAACCTTACATACAGGCTGTGAATCATGGTTTTTTCCAAAATTTACAGCCGAAAATAACTGAAGAAACAGAGGAACCTGAAATTATTAATGAAGCAGAGCCATTTTCTTGGTTTAAACATTATTTCTTTATATTTATTTTCTTTTTTGAGTTATTGACTTATTTAGTTTTTAATTGAAGACGCGAGTGGATAAAGGTGTTATGTAACAATTTTGAGAATTTTAGGATTTTTGGCTTTTTAAGTGTTTTATGCAGTAATTTAAACGTCTAAAGATGTTTTGCAGATTAATTCTTACTTTTTTGCAAAGTACCGGTTGATAAAGGTGCTATGAGTTTTACAATCTAAATTAAGGTAATGGATAAAGGTGCTATGTGACTTTAACACCTTTATCCATTTTGTTTCCTTCGATAGTGCAGATCAAGTTACCGTGATTTGTTTGTATTTAACTAAATTTTAACAGGTGCTAAATCGTGTAAGTAAAAATAAATTCCACATGCTAATTTATGTTTCAAATGGCTGAATTACGTCCGGTTAATGGTGGTATGCGTTTTCCTCTTTTTGTATGGTTAAGTAACATGAATATTGGGTTCATTTATCTTTAGATTCAGGTATGGGATTTGAGTTCTGTATTGGCCAAGACGAATGTATAAGCACTGATTTAAATAAACATAATATTGCGGTACAAGAGAATAATTCAAGTGATTTGACAATGAAATTCAAAGGAAATGTATTGGCACACATTGGCACACCTAAACACACAATGGGAGAAGATACCCCAAATAATTCAGATAGTATCTCGACAGAAAAAAATCAAAAACTAAAAAAGAAAATATTTGAACCTTCAGAAAAGATTGCTAGGAAAAGGACGAGGGATCCAAGTAAGTGGAAAAGGGAAACGGCAAGGATTGCAAGAGATCGAGGGGAAAAATATATTTCTCAAACGGGAAAAGAAATTGCCGCTAAGAGTCCAAATCTAAAAAATGTACTGTGTACGGATCATTGCAGATTAAATTGCGATGAGAAGTTTGAAGTCAACTCAAGAGAAAATATATTTAAAAGTTTCTACAAGTTAAATCAGAATTCCAAAAATATTTTACTTTTCAAAAGTATAAAAATTGGCCCAGTTCAGCGCCATAGATCTTCAGCTAAAAATCCAAAACAGTTTTCATTTAAATATTTTATAACTTATAATGCAACACAAACGCAAGTTTGCAAACTTGCTTTTATGTCATTATATCAAATTGGTAGAAAAAAAGTTGCTGTTATTCAGAGAAAGCTGAAATCAGGTGAGGTAGCTCCAAGTCCAGACAGAAGAGGCTGCCATGATAAAAGGCCCCATAAATTGCCAGCTGAAGTTGTTGAATCCATTGTTGACCACATAAAAAGATTTCCTGCCGAACAATCACATTATTCAAGGAATAAAAATATTAATAAGATGTATCTTTCTCCGCTGCTAAATATAGCTAAAATGTACAGGTTGTATATAAACGAATGTCGCACCAAAAAATTTCCAGAAGAGTACATAGTAAAATTATGTTCATATAGCAACATTTTTTCTACAAAATTTAATTTATCTTTTGGACAACCTAAGAGCGACACTTGCAGCACTTGCGACAGCGGTGAAAGCAATGAAGAACATAAAGAGAGGTACAGAAAGGCGTTTGAAGAACAGAAAAAGGATAGGTTAAAAGCTAAAAGCAACAATGAAATTGTTTATCTCACCATGGATCTACAACAAACCATGCCTTTGCCAAGAATAACCACATCTAAGGCTTTCTATCTGAGACAGATGTGGTTTTACAATTTTAGTATACATTTCATATCAAAAGAAGAACAACCTTATTTTTTTACGTGGACTGAAGACGTTGCCAATAGAGGGAGCAGCGAAATTGCGAGCTGTTTGTATTATTTCGCCCAAATGATTAAAGAAACTAACCCTGAGATTAATCACCTAATAATTTGGTCAGATTCTTGTGCCGGCCAAAACAAAAATTTTAATATTATTGCTTTATATCAGCTCCTAATTTTGAAGGGCATGTTTAGAAAAATTGATCATAAATTCCCAGAGGTTGGACATTCTTATTTGGACTCTGATAGAGATTTCGGAAGAATTGAAAAAACTTTAAAAAAATGTGAACGGGTTTTTGTACCCGATCAGTACAGAGANTCTGATAGGGACTTCGCACTTATAGAAAAGCGACACCGAAGGTATGCACCACAAGTTTTTTGTCCAAATGAATGGTACGATATTATACGGCGATCAAACAAAAAAACACCTTTTGCAGTCACAGTTATGACGCAGGAAGATTTTTTAAACTTTACACCTACTCTTACAAACATAAAAAAGAGTTCGCGCACCAATACTGGCCATAACTTAGACTTTGCTAATGCGTTTTCATTTCGATTTAGTAATAAAAATACTAAAGTTTATTACGTCAAACATTCCGTTCATGGTGAGTACGACCAGGTGTCTATCTCAAAACGAGGAAGACCAGTATACACTACACTTGATCAGTTAGATAGAAAGTATCTTGAACCAATTAAAATTTCAAAAAAAAATACGACAATGTAAAGACATTGCTACCTTACATACCTGGCTGTGAATCATGGTTTTTTCCAAAATTTACAGCCAAAAATAACTGATAGTGCTGAAGAAACAGAGGAACCTGAAATTATTAATGAAGCAGAGCCATTTTCTTAGTTTAAACATTATTTCTTTATATTTATTTTCTTTTTTGAGTTATTGACTTATTTAGTTTTTAATTGAAAATGTTGTCGTTTGTTAGTGCAAAAGTGTTACAAGTCACAGTTTTTCTAATAAAATTCTATTTATATATTTATTATAGTTTTCTATATATTTTTTTTATTATTTCAGTATCCTGGATAGATATATACAGTTGTGTTACTAATGTAAACAACCCAAAAGGTAAAAAGACGGAAACATTAATTTTACAGATTTTGTACAAATTTCAAAGTCGATTTTCCAATAATTTTATATTTGTGCCTTGTCATTGTTGCACACTAAGCCCTTCAATTCTATAATGTGCTAATTTGATCCAAAACTTAATAAAAATATTCAAAATGATTTAATTTTATCTAATATAATCAATAATAGTACTAGGGAAATGTAAGTATTTACCAATTTGTTTGTTTCTTCTGTACAAAGCTTTTAACGTGTTCCCCAGTTTCAGTTTTGTAGATATGCAAATTAGGTGACCCCTGCGGATGATTCTTATTGACAATAAACACTTCCCAGCTCATCAAATAGGTGCCTTTTGGTGAAAAAGCTAGATGGTAAGCTTTAGTACCCTCGATAACAGCAACGTCCTTCCATATATCTGTTCGCACTATCTTAAGACTAACAAGAATTAAAGTAAATTTATGAATTTCAATCGATTTATAAAAATTGAAACTTACACTAAACCGTTAACGTAAGCCAAATAACTTCCATTGGGACTAAACAGTAGGGTACGACAAGATTTACTCACAACAGGTGAGAAATCGACGACGGTTCCAAAATTGGGTGGTCCCAAATTCACATTTATCCCATTAGAGCTGCGAACTAATCGAATAATATAATTAATAAAATTAATAAATTATAAAAGTAAATAAATGTAATACCAGCGATTGGAATCGACGTCGCCATCGTTGAGGTTATGTACCGGGAACACGTGTCAAAAATTCATCTTTCGGGTGATCCACCTTCACCTAAATCATAATAAACGATACGTTTTTATCAATTTTGAGTCGAATATTATATTATAAAGTATTTTTATACAAAAATTATTTTCATGCTCACCTCGAATCTTACTCTTTCAATTTGACAGGCAAGTTGGCCAACTGTTTTTTTTTTCTCAACATTTTATTTCGCCGTTATTTATTTTAAATGATGTTTAATTTCAAAATAAAGTTTAAATTTAATCTTTTTCACAATAAAAAACCATGTAATTAAGATTTCTATAATTATCTTCGTTAAAATTTATATTATATATCCAGTGGGACACAAAAGCGTATATCTACATATGTATGTAAGTACATACACGGAAATATAAACGTGGGCATTAAGTAAACGATAAAATGGACATTAAAACGTATTTGTGTTAAATTCTATAAATCGTTTTGATTTATTATCTTATATTCTTTTATTTTAAATTACATACCTATAGAGTGATATACAGTGTCCTCCAAAAAGTCAGCAACAACCTCTTTTTTGGTTCCATTGAACACACATTTCTGAAATTTTATTTACACTGAATGTCCATCCCGAGAGAGAGAGAGAGAGAGAAAACAAAATTTATTTACGCCACATAATTACAACATAAAAAAATACATATAATATACAGGATGTCACAGCGAGACCGGTCATTAGACGCTTCTGGGGTTCTGGCCAAAATAAAAATTTGAGAATTCAAATTTAAGTATTATTAATTGCGTTCTCTTCGACTAAAATATTTTCAGATTTCTAACACTTCCGATTATACCGGATGTTTAATTTTAAACTTTATTTTTTTAAATGGAATCTGAAACAAGTTTGGATTTACCTGTTTTCAAGGCTTATAAATAACTTTACTTTTTGCAATTTGATTCTGCCGTTCTCGAGTTATTTGTAACAAGTCAGAAAAGATATCTATATTTAATTCGGGGAAGTACAGAAATATTTTGGGAGTGGGGACAACGGATGAGGGACTCGCGAAAAGAGCAGGCAGACAGAAGAAGTTAGAGAGAGTGTGGTCGAGAGTTAGAGTAGAGGCATGGGTAAAGTGTGGGAATGAAAAGTGGAAAAAGACTAAAAGAAATTAAAAGAGAAAAATAAGAGAAGAAAGTAGAGAAGAAAAAGGTGTCAATCAACCCAAAAACCATTATGTGAGTACGAGATAGAAATAATTACTGTTTTTTTTTTGTTTATTTTATTTGCGTTTAAAAGAAATTAAATTAAAGTATCTCATTAATTAATTCAAAGTTTTTATTGATCTTTTGTATTTTGTTTATTGACATCCGCCGCTTGATCCTTTCCCCATTGTCTTTTGACGCACTTAACCACGTTACGAGGCTCCTATAAAGAGTGGACCCGAGGAGAATAATATACTCGGGGGCCTCTTACCACCTCACGCTCGGGGGTGGTAACATATTCAAGCTTTTCTCGAAAAATCTGCTCCAGCAGACATTTGTTCAAAAAATCAGAGAACACTCGATTTTTGAGATATCAATTTAGGATTCAGAACATGCTTAACCCTTCGTTAATCACCTATAGGTCCACGAGACCTATGGGTTACTACATCGTATGAATTACAAAAACTACGAGCCCTAACAACTATACAGGATGTCTCACGTAACTGTTTCGTTATAACTTTTTTAGGTTCCAGTATTCGTACAGTTTTGAAATTTTAAATGGAATGCTATAGTTTTTATTGCACCTTTTAATTGTACGTAAAAAAATATGTTGACTTTCATAAAAGTTAATGGTACCTAGCGTGTTTCGTTTTCGAGTTATTTTGATTTTAAGCTTTTTTTGTCAAATTTCACCATGCTCTTTAAAACCTTATATCCCCGCCAACGTTCATTCAAAAAAGCTCTAAATTGGCACGATTACTCTTCAGATGCTCTCAAATAGATTGTCATATATTGTGTCAGAGTATCTTATACAGGATGGTCAAAAATTGAATTACCGTCTCTCCATATTCAATGGGGAGAAAGTCGAAAATTTTAAATGGAACGCCCCATATTTTATTAGCCTACACGAAAGGGAATTTAATGCTATACAATTTATCTATAAACATTCCTATATTTATTTATTGTAGTTTCTCTCATATTCGTTAATTTATCAAAACATGCAGAAAATGCAGGAAACCGTTTGTATTTTTATTAGGACATTTTGACAGTTTTTTGTTTAATTTATTTCTATTATTATTTGTACTATTAACTACGATTGATAATCTTTTAGTTTACTAGCTTTTACTTACCAAAAATAACAAACAGAAGATCAAATAAATGAAACTATTAGAACAAAAAGTTAATGACAAAAATTAGATTTGAATAAAAACATAAATTTATAATATAAATTTGTTATTAAATTGAATTTGGAAATGCAATAAAATACATTAAATTATTTATTTCGTTGTCTTCATCACTGGTGACCGGAAATATGCGATTTCTTTTGGTCTCGATATATCCAGAACTAATAAATTCTTTATCAATTTTTTGAAATTTTTCCTTGTGATGGGCGTTAGGTTTGTTAGGCATCTCTCATTAAGTGATCGACACGTCTTGTGCGAAAGTTTATTACATTCGCCATCAATACAAAATAAATTTCAAATATCGGCGGTGGAATAATTTACCATGATGTTCAATAACTTACACCCGTCGTCAAATGTAACTAATGGCAACAATAATACAAACATGGACCAAAAACTGTCAAAATTCCATAGCTTTCTAATAAAAAAACCTGTATTTCGTGCATGTTTTAATAAATTTCGCAATATAAGGCAAACTACAATAAATAGGTATGGGAATGTTTATAGATAATTTGTAGAGAATTAAACTCTCTTTCTGATAGGCTAAAAAAATATGGGGCGTTCCATTTAAAATTTTCGACTTTCTCGCCATTGAATATGGAGAAACAGTAATTCTATTTTTGACCATCCTGTATAAGATACTCCGATACAACAAATGACAATCTATTTGACAACATCTGAAGAGTAATCGTGCCAAAGTAGATCTTTTTTGAATGAACTTTGGCTGAGATATGGAGTTTTAAAGAGCATGTTGAAATTTACCAAAAAAAGTTTAAAACCAAAATAACTCGAAAACGAAAAACGCTAGGTACCAATAATATTTATCAATATATTTTTTTACGTACAATTAAATTGTGTAATAAAAACTATAACATTCCATTTAAAATAGCGAAGTTATGGTCTACTTCCGGTAGACCGAAAGTGGCGGCCATCTTGAAAATATTTTAGATCGAAAGTTCCGAATGAACAACCCATGCTACCAAAATTTCAAATCTCTACGAATAGTGGAACTTGAAAAAGTTCTAACGAACCAGTTACGTGAGACACCTGTATATTGGGACAAAATAAAAAGTGTCTATAATTAACAATAATTAACACTTTAATTTGTTTTAATTATTTTTTCAGATTAATATCATTTGATTATATAATTAACAACAATTTTGTCTAATGAACAACACAAAAAACAAAATACACACCCTATTGCTTCTAATTAAACTAGAAAAATGTACATTTTACTTGACAACTTAATATTGGGACAGTGCAAAGTAACTTCCATAAAAATGGAACAAATTAAGATAAGTAAACTGTGGAAATAACGTAAAATGAAATGTTAAAGTGCCGGTATAACAATACGTGAAAAAGCAGACGAACTTAATATTCCTAAAAGCGTAGCGTGGAAAGTAATTAAACATTATGGAGAAACTGGGCAAATTTTAGGAAAAAAGGGTAAAAGTTCAGGTCGTCCAAAGTTAGTTTCTGATAGAAATAAAAGAATACTTGTCAAAATCGGCAAAAAAAGGACGAAGAAATATTTTAAGACAAGTTACAGCTGAATGGAATAATGAAACTGGATTATCATCATATATCAGGAGAATGCTGTCGCAAATGGATTCTTAAAACTGAATTAAAGTTTTACGAGCTTTACTTACAAGCAATAATTAAAAAATGTAGTTTTTAGAAAATTGTTGTTTTATAGGCAAAAGAAAAACCAGTATTAACAGAAAAACAACAAAAAGCCAGGCTCACTTGGGCAAAATCTAAACTGTCTTGGTCAGCAGAAGACTTTTCCAGGATAATATTCAGCGATGAATCGAAATTTGATGTATGTATTGGCGATTACCGTAAACGCGTAATTCGCAATAAACATGAGGCATTTCATAAAGATGGTTTAAATGTGTAAAATTTCCGAAGGGAGTAATCATTTGGGCCCGTATGACAGCTTCAGGATATCAATCACGCCGCAAAATATCAACAAATACTACAAAACAGCATACTACCAAGTATCGTGCAGTTAAATGTTGGCGAAAATTACATATTTCAGCAGGATGGAACGGCTTGTCATACGGCCAAAACTACAAAAAAGTGGTTGGCGATCAAAATATTAAGGTTCTGTATTGGCCAACCAACAGTCCAGATCTGAATGTAATTGAAACAGTGTGGCAAAAAATGAAACAAACTTTGAGGAACGACCCACAACGGATATTGCCAGAACTTAAAGACAAAATAAAACAAATTTGGGATGGATTTACTCCTGAACAGTGTAGAACTTTAGTGAATCCAATGCCCAACCGAATTCAAGCGGTTATAAAATCTAAGGGCGATGTTACTCCATATTAGAAATACAAATTGTGCAATGTCCCAATATTTAGTTGTCAAGCAAAATTTACATTTTTCTAGTTTAACCTTCGAGCGGGCGCGCTGTTATAAAATTTATCACAATCTTCATTTTTTTAATATATTTCCTTATATAATGCATTTGAAACGATTTAACGCTAATGTATTCGTGTAACCATGTATTTTGAACATTATGATGAGAAAATTAAAGAAAAAAA
>NW_019280583.1:48889-93717 GCF_000648695.1 Onthophagus taurus | reverse complement strand
TGTTTCACGAAATCGTTTATATTCCTTCGTTGCTTTTCCTGACAATATTTACCACATATATAGCAGAAATGGTCGGGATTATTAACACAGGACTTGCGTGATGATCCACTCATACTTTTTTATTTTCAACAACTACGTCAAGATGACAATAAAAATGACACAAGAATGAGTAAACTACACCGAATAGTGATCAAAAAAAACAATGTTAAAATTTTAAGGCTATTTGATATTTCGAGGGTTTTGTTATTTTAATAAAAATACCAGTTCCACAATTTATACAATGAAAACAAGTTGACGAGGAAAAGAGCAATAAATAAAAAACGCGTATGCGATCCCAGATGTGTAACACTCTGCTATACCACCAATGTTGCTTAGTAAAGATTTACCAATATAGGTGTTTACTTGTAATTTTATGAAATGTTAGATAGTATTAAAAACGAAAAAAATAGTGAAAGTGAATGTGAAGGCTGTAGTCCTATACGTCAATGGCCATCTTAGGGTGAGCTTGATATTATATTTTTCCCAATCAGACAACTAATTGTCGATTTATGGTAAATTATGTAAAGCTGTCTTTTCATTTTATATAGATCGGTTTATCACGAAAACTAGAGTCAATTCAAACAATCTAATTTATAGCATAAGAACTTCATAATGATGTGCATTTAAATTGGCTCCATAAAATTAGGCCGCAGAAAAAAAATATTGTTTTGTTCCCCTGTGTAATTGTTTCGGTGGTACTAGTTATGTAGTGGGAGACCAAACGATTTGATTCAAATTAAAAACGTCTAAGCCGCCAATAAGTCTTTCTCCCAAACGGTCAAGGTCTCCACATAAATCAAAATTAAAGTCCCGTAAGTATCACTTTGTCTACAGTAGGGGTAACAATCGACAACTGTGATTCTAGTTCGCAGATGAAAGCCTCTGGGTCACCCCTTCTCTGCGATGTGTAAGCAACACCCACTGCAAAAGCTATCTTACGAATAGTAAACGTAACCCAAACCTGCTCTATGGCGTTAGAAGATACTACTTAGTAATTAAAATTTCTTGTTGATCCGACAAGTAGTACTTTTGGAGATATTATGAACAGACTCAACAGTATGAAATAAAATGATACATGTCCGGTAGGACTTGTATGTATGTAAGAGAAGGGGAGGGCCTTGTACATCCTCCCAACACTCACTCCGGTTATGGGTTATACCGACTAGCCTAAAGAGTTACCAAACGCTAGGATACAGCTCAGAGATGTGTCTCTGAGCTCTCATTCTTCCCCGAACACTCTTAATCTAAAGTCCGGAAGGGCAGAAAAGTCACACAAGATGTGATAAACCGTCTCGTCGTCCTGTTCACAAGCACGACAGAGAGGGCTGTCAATATAAGTACAACAACTTACAGTAACCCGTAACAAGTCCCGTAATAACCGGTCAGGCGCTCTTACCCAGCCCCACAAATTTCTGTGCTGCGTCAGCTGAGGGATAAACTAATAGCCGCTTAGCTACTAACTGGCACCTTTTAACTCTATCCCACCAGTCAAAGAATTTTTTGCGCGTCAGGTTTTTAATTAACTCAATATAAGATACCATAGAAGGGACAATTGTCGGAAAAGGGGAACAGGGCACTTTCCCAGCGACCCTTCTTCCCATCCTATCGGCGTGCTTATTTCCCGACCCAGTAAACAAATTTGCGTTTCAGAAACATTTTTGATACATATGTATTATTGAAACATAAAATGTTTCTTCGACATATTTCTGAAACATAGTTGAAACGTGTCTGAAACTGCTAATGTCCGGCCCTTTTTATGTTTCATTGAAACGTTTCTATTAAAACGTTTCTGCAACATACAGCTGACAATGTCGGTACATTACTAAAATGTTTCATTAACGGTTTTGAATTATTTCTGAAATGTTTTGTTTACGTTTACATTACATTACTAGTATGTATCATAAACATTTAAAAATAATTTCTGAAAGGTTTCGTTGACGTTTCAGAAAACTTGAAGGTATAATTTCGTTGGCGTTTAGCATCTGCATCCCGGACAACATGCTCATACATGCTTCCTCAGAAGATATGCATATGCCGAGCATACCACCCGGGGCGCAGACGGTAAATGCTGCAACAAAATCATACTTTAAGGTAAGAAAAGTAATAATAGAAGTACTACACTTGTTACTTACGCCTACTGTATCAAATGTCTAAATTATCAATCAATAATTTTTACGATTGTTTTCTCATTGATTAGGACAAATAAAGTAAGTATAAGAGTAGATATGCATTTAATATAAGTTATGTGTCACCATATCTAAGGAGAACCATGAATCATCCATTCAGCATAAATCTTCTGAAAATAGTATAAAAGGCCACGAAAATCTTAATAATTAATTCATTTCACTCGACGCCGTTATAGAGTTAGTTTGAACTTTGTAATTAATTCTAAAATAAAAATAACTTAATTTTTGAAAAGAGTTTTTAAAAATAAAACTTCTAACTTGAAAAACAAAAGTTAGATTTATTAGTAATTATTTATACAAAATATATTAAATTGGTAAGTAAAATAAAATTCTTATTTGTAAACAATTTAAACATAAACATTCTAATAATTTATGTAGGTCATTTATGATTAATTCATCATTCAAAGTTAAATTTAAGCCATATTAGTGGTATTTTTGATTTTTTTTATCTCTGTTTATGTTTGAATAACTTAAAGAATTTTTCTTCTCAAACGAGATTGTTTCAATTAAAACACATATATTTGTGATGTTTCACCAAAGATCCCCAGCTTCTTCAGACTACAAGTAAAGAACACCTATTTCACTTTTTGTCTTAGTTATAAGAGTATGTTATAGGAGGATATAGGTTGTCTTAGTTGTAAAATTCTTTTTATAAAGAAAAACTATCAGTATTACAAAATAACTGACAAAAAACAGTTACATGACAATTTTCATGTCAGATAATACAATAAAGCAAGTAATGTACCACAAAAGATGTACTACAGTTGTGGAATTGTTTTTTTTTTCGTTTTTCTTATTTTGTAATACTGACACTTTTTTTCTTGATAAAAAGAATTTTACGACATGTGGTCTCACTTATAACAATAAGATTTTTTTTAAATAAATATGTGTTTTAATTGAAACATACATACAGGCTGGTCCATTTAACGTGAAACAAGCGATTATCTCAAAACCAGTTCATTTTACATAAAAATGAACCAAATAAAAGTTGTTCTGTGCGAAGGGGGAAACCATATGACGATAACTTTTTTTGACCTTGACCTTATTTTCAAGGTTGTATGAAGGTCACGACCAATTTTTTAAATTAATATTTATTGGGCTTATATAATAATATAATATATTATAAGCTTTAGTGATGCAAGGAAAGCTTATTGAGTAAATAACAAGGTAACAAAGAAAAGAAGAATTAAGTAATCAAGATCAAGAAGATAACAGCCTTTAGATAAACAAGATATGTTTAATGACGTTGATCCTGAAGATGATTGAATGTAACGATCGAAACCGGTAGAGCTGAAAATAAAAAACCATCCATCTATAAATACACAGTTTTATTTCAATTATATTAATTTTTTAAATGGCACCCTATGTTTTTGATTGCAAAACCTGAATCTATCGATTGTAAGTATACTAATTAAAAAAAAAATTACGGTGTAGTTTTGCCAGTACGACGGCGAAACATCTTTTATAGACGAAATCTAAATAATTTTTTTATTCAAATAGTTTTAAATATTGTTTATTTATACAAAAATGATTAATCAACAAATATAAAATTTATAATAAATGTTCAAATACATTTCAATACATTTATTAACCCTTCTACTAAAACTTTCTTTACATCTTAAAAGGTTTTCTTGGCTACTATTTCTGCATGCATTTCTTATCCGCTCTTTCATGTTTTCTAGCGTAGTTGTTCGCGAAAAACATTATCCTTAAGGACGCCCCACAAAAAAAATCAAGAGGCATTAAATCAAGTGATCTGGCAGGCCAGGAAATTGGACCTCCCCTGCCAATCCATCGCCCAGCATAATTCCGATCTAAAGCTTCACGTATAATATGTGAAAAATGTGCTGGACACCCGTCATTTTGCAGCCACATATTTTGTCCTTCTTACCTGCTCAAATCTACAAGTAACGTTGGTAAGACGTCATCTAAAAAATTTCGGTACTTCTCCCTATTCAGCATACCACCAATAAAGTATGGACCGATCAATTCATCACCAATTATACCACACCTAACATTAACCGACCAAGGTCGTTGATGTTCTACTTCACGCAACCATCTCGAATTTTCAACGCTCCAATAGTGCATGTTATATGTATTGACTTGTAATTTGTTTTTAAAGTAGACTCATCCAAGAATAGCACGTTACCAAAGAAATTGACGAAGAAATTGAATCAATTTTCAAAATCACCTCCATAAAGCTGTTGATGCAATGAAATGTGGTATAGGTGATACTTGTTGCGCTTTAATATTCTTAAAATGCTGGTCTTCGATATTCCGGCGTCAATTACAAGTCGTCGAGTGCTAACTTGAGGATTTACCTGAACGCTAGCTAATACCGCAATTTCCTTTTCTTGCGTAGTTATAGTTGCTCGCCGAGTTCTTTTTCTTGATTCCACATTTCCAGTGTTAGTGAAATCATTTACAACTCTGTAAAAGGTAAAAACGTAAAACGTAACTTCTCGATACAAAGCTATACTATCAGCAACTTTTCTGCCACTTTCTCTATAAATAAAAATCATTTCGACTTTTTCTGCATCACTTAGAGTATCCATGATTTAATGACTTACAATTAGTTTAAACACTTTGCCTTAATGTAAAACTATGGAATGAATTCAGAATTTGTTGCCAAGCAGTTTTTATGCAAATTTAGCTTTACCTGTTACATTTTAAAACAATTCAACCAATTAAGTCTCTGAAAGCGATATTCTGAAAATGCCGACATAAGCAGTTCCACGAACTCTTGTTTCTTATGCGTTATTCTATTATCAAATTGACAAAGGCGGAGAAATGTCGGAACCTTTTAGACCTCTTTCTAAAGGTATTGAGTCACCCGATGTACCTCTTCTGGATTTTTTTGTTGAGCATTCTTAAATAGTATTCTAAGAATTAAGAACTAAAGACAATGTATCGAAGCGGGTAGGAAAATGTTTAAAAATACATAAACCCTATTTGTTCTTGCTAGATTATAAACGTTAGTTAATTGTTTCTGAAAAAATTTAAATTTTTTTCGAAAGATGTTTTGCCATTGTACTGGCAAAACCACATAGTAAAATTTTTTGATTTTATTGAATTACTTTACTTTTATCCACAGATTCAGATTTTACAATAAAATATATAGGATGCCATTTAAAAAATTGATCGTGACCTTCATATAACCTTGAAAATAAGATCAAGGTCAAAAAATGTTATCGTCATATGGCTTCCCCCTTCGCACAGAACAACTTTCATTTGGTTCATTTTTATGTAAAATGAACAGTTTTAGAGATAATCGCTTGTCTCACATTAAATAGACCATTCTGTATATGGAGAAATGGCATCACAACATTTTTCAATTGTTTCATATTTGAGCTGCGATTCTTGCACTACGTTTTCAGTATTGCGACGAGTCGAGACGAGTTTCGGACGAGTAGACGAAAGAAAGAATACTAAGGCCTTCTGCACACGGAGCTGCTCGTCATAGACGCGTATTAGACACGATTGTAAGAAGGCGTACGCTTCAGTGCATTTCACGTATTTCTAAATGAAAATCTGCAGAGACAATGCAGCGTCGCGATTTCGTCCACCAAAGGCCTTCTGCACACGGAGCTGCTCATCATAGACGCGTATTAGACACGATTGTAGGAAGACGTACGCTTCATTGCATCTCACGTGTTTTTAAATGAAAACCTGCACATGGCGACGCAGCGTCGCGATCTGGTTTGAACATGCAAGCTGCATAGCGGCCGGCGTACAGCAGTGTTGGTCGCTTGGCATAGAGGTAACGCCGTATAAATAAAATAATAAGTAAAAATGGAAGATAAAAGCGATCAAACGGTGAAATTTGTGCAGTTAATACTACAATATTCGAACGATTCGAACTGAGAACAGGACCAGACATGACAAGACGCTCGCGCGTCACCGCGGCTTGGTACATGCGCGTACGTTCACAGGCTTTGTTTACAATGGCTATGACGCGGTTATGACGTGCGAGTGCCAATTCGTTCGCCCTATGAGCATACCTTATGTTTATCTACCTTGCATAATTCTATATTATGCAGATGATAAAATAAAGCATCAAATTTGATCAGAGCTTCTTTATTTGGNGCAGTCCCCAAAAATCTGATAGTTGCTAAATATACTAAAGCATGCCACCTGTCGAATAGCCTGGCCAGATTTACTTGCCCTGACTTCCTAAGGGCTCTTTTATTCACCTCCATATTAAGAAAATTCGCCCTGTGTTAACGACGGCAGTCCCCAAAAATCTGATAGTTGCTAAATATACTAAAACATCCCACCTGTCGAAGAGCAACCTTTCCGAAGAAACAACGTCGGTATCCCTAATGATAGCAGTATCAGAAACAAAAATGAGATCGATAATTGTTTCGGTGGTACTAGTTATGTAGTGGGAGACCAAACGATTTGATTCAAATTAAAAACGTCTAAGGGTGTCTAAACGTCTTACGTTGGAGCTGCGATAAACGATAATAGCGGCGATACTACCAAAACAACGAAATTGTTGTCATAGTTTTATATGCAGGTATTTATATTGGAACAAGAGCTGCGATAAACGATAAGAACAACAATGAGAGCAGCGATAAGAGCTGCGCAAAATGAATTGAAAACGATTTGTCAGAATAAATCTGTTGTGGTAATTTTTATCTTTTTGGTGCCACAAGGGGGATCTAACAAAAATTTCACTAATTAAACAGTCGATATCCATGTCAACCACACCTGATAATAGCAAAGAAAATAGGGAATACAATAAGCGTCGCTCTTATCGTTAGTCGGTTGTCAAGCGTGTGACAACGCGTCACTCCAATATAAACACCTGCATATAAAACTATGACAACAATTTCGTTATTTTGCTAGTATCGTTTATCGCAGCTCCAACGTAAACGCACCCTAAGCCGTCAATAAGTCTTTCTCCCAAACGGTCAAGGTCTCCACATAAATCAAAATTAAAGTCCCGTAAGTATCACTTTGTCTACAGTAGGGGTAACAATCGAGAACTGTAATTCTAGTTAGCAGATGAAAGCCTCTGAGTCACCCCTTCTCTGCGATGTGTAAGCAACACCCAGTGCAAAAGCTATCTTACGAATAGTAAACGTAACCCAAACCTGCTCTATGGCGTTAGAAGATACTACTTAGTAATTAAAATTTCTTGTTGATCCGACAAGTAGTACTTTTGGAGATATTATGAACAGACTCAACAGTATGAAATAAAATGATACATGTCCGGTAGGACTTGTATGTACATATGTAAGAGAAGGGGAGGGCATGCACGCACGCAGCACTTAAACCTCAATGGGCCCCTTGTACATCCTCCCAACACTCACTCCGGTTATGGGTTATATCGACTAGATGTGATAAACCGTCTCGTCGTCCTGTTCACAAGCACGACAGAGAGGGCTGTCAATATAAGTACAACAACTTAAGTAACCTGTAACAAGTCTCGTAATAACCGGTCAGGCGCTCTTACCCAGCCTCACAAATTTCTGTGCTGCGTCAGCTGAGGGATAAACTAATAGCCGCTTAGCTAACTGGCACCTTTTAACTCTATCCCACCAGTCAAGGAATTTTTTTTTATTAATTAACTCAATATGAGATACCATAGAAGGGACAATTTATTGTCGACAAAGGGGAACAGGGCACTTTCCCAGCGGCCCTTTTTGACATCTTATCGGCGTGCTTATTTCCCCAGTGAGTCGAATGTCCCTTAATCCACTGCAGTGTGACACTGTTTAGTGTTGGCACCTCCTCAAGCGCCAAGTGACAATCCATAATTAGCGCAGAGGTAATTTTATCCCTGCTTAGAGCTAAAACAGATTGTCTACTGTCGGTAAAGATTGTAAAGGTCTTACCACTGAAATTGGAGTTAACAATGTTGTCAGCAGCAAGTTTTATAGCGACAAAGGTAGGGTATAACAGTATAAGTCAGATAACCGAGGTTAACAATTGATACACCTGGGTATACATATAACTATATTCATACATAATGCGAACGAATTGGCTCTCGTACGTTATCATAGACGTATAATGACGCAGTTATGACATGCGAGTGCCAATTCGTTTGCCGTATGAGCATACCTTATGTTTATCTACCTTGCATAATTCTATATTATGCAGATGATAAAATAAAGCATCAAATTTGATCAGAGCTTCTTTATTTGGTTATGTACAGAAGCTGTTACAGTTCAACATTTAAAGTATTCAAGTCTATCATCAAATAGTCAACATAAAACGAAGATACGTTTTAATAAATTGTTAAATAGAATCAAACAAACAAAAAACTTAAATCTACATTCAATAAAAAAAACTGTGCCTTTTGGAAAAACAATCAATGAGAAAACAAACATAAGAAAATCAACAATCGAAATCGATAGGAATAAAAAAATACTAAAAAAATTAACAATCATAATAATGGTAACGTTAATAATCGTAATAATAAAAACGGGAGGTGGTGGTAATGGAAATTTGAATAGTAGGTTTCGAAATCACCGACGGAACGCCGACAATCACTTTTCCTTCTAAACTCCTTTCGGTGAAAATAATTCTGCTTTATCCATCTAGAAAACGGTAATCGATGGTCGTTAATGAAGACGTCCTTTTCGAAAGCTTTTTCAACTTTCACGGACGACAACATGCTTCGTTCTAAGCCTAGTTATTTCTTCTTTTGGGCCTTTTCCGCGGCCTTCGTTACCTTCCCCGTTGTATCTTTAAACGTTACAGACTTTATCACGCCAACGGCAACGGTTTGACGCATATCGCGAACGGCAAACCGCCCCAATGGCGGAAACTCTTGAAACGACTCAACGCACATTGGTTTCGACGGAACCAACTTAACAATTGCCGCATCTCCGCTTTTTAAATTTTTCGGCAATGTTTCGATTACCTTTCCAGTACGACGATCGCATTTTTCTTGGATTTCGGTAAATTTGCAAGCAATGTGAGCCGTATGGCAATCCAAAACGGGAGTATATCCGTTGGCGATCATTCCCGGATGATTCAAGACGATTACTTGAGCGGTAAAATCGGCGGCTCCTCTGGGAGGTGCATTTTTAGAATCACCAGCGACGTATCCGCGACGTAATTCTTTTACGGAAACGTTTTTAACGTTGAAACCAACATTGTCGCCAGGTACGGCTTCTTGGAGAGCCTCGTGATGCATCTCAACCGATTTCACCTCAGTGGTCAGACCAACTGGAGCAAAAACGACTACCATTCCTGGTTTTAAAATACCTGTTTCGACTCGACCAACAGGAACTGTACCAATTCCACCAATCTTGTAGACATCCTAAAAAGATTCGTTACATTATTTTGGGGTTAAAATATTTTTTATTGTTAATTTTTTGTACAAACCTGTAATGGAAGTCTTAGCGGTTTTTCCGTTGGACGACTCGGAGGCAAAATCGCATCTAAAGCCTCAATCAACGTTTTCCCCTCGGCCTTGCCACCTTCCTTTCTTTCAACGACCCACCCTTTAAACCACGGCATCTTGTCTGACGGCTCCAGCATATTATCGCCGTGCCAACCGGAAATCGGAACAAAAGCCACCGCGGCCGGATTATACCCAATCTTCTTAATATACGACGAAACCTCTTTCTTAATCTCTTCAAAACGAGTTTCCGAATACGGCGGTTCCGTTGAATCCATCTTGTTAACTCCAACAATTAATTGTTTAACTCCCAACGTAAAAGCCAAGAGAGCGTGTTCGCGGGTTTGTCCGTTTTTAGATATCCCCGCCTCGAATTCTCCGGTTCCGGCTGCAACGATTAATACAGCACAATCCGCTTGAGACGTCCCGGTAATCATATTTTTGATAAAATCGCGATGTCCCGGGGCATCTATGATGGTCACGTAATATTTCGCCGTCTCGAATTTCCATAATGCAATATCGATGGTGATGCCACGTTCGCGTTCCGCTTTCAATTTGTCCAATACCCAAGCGTATTTGAACGACCCTTTTCCCATTTCTTGAGCTTCTTTCTCGAATTTTTCGATGGTACGTTTATCGATGCCACCGCATTTGTAGATTAGGTGACCGGTCGAGGTCGATTTACCGGAATCTACGTGGCCAATCACTACGATATTTATATGAATTTTTTCTTTACCCATGTTTTAGGTTTTTGGGTTTTTCTGTGGTGTTGAATTTATTTCAGTCGGGTTTGAATACTTAAACCTAAAATTTAAATTTCTATATTAATAATACATATTAGTTTTCTATCTAAAGATATGTTTATTAGTGTTTAACAAAAACGAATATCAATTCCGGAATATCAAGTGTTTTACACAACAATAACGTTATATTTTATCAAAAATTGATGCTGCTATCAATTCATGATTGTATGTTAACGGAGACCAATCGTGACAATAATAATAATAATAATAATAATATTTATTGATCACAATGTACTACACTTCAGAATAAACAACTAAAAATGGTTTCCAATAAACAACTGATCAATCTTATGGTGAGATTCAATATATATTGTTCTTCCACCTCACCATAAAGTATATAAAGAGAAAAAAAAACAGTATAGCGTGTTAAATATAAAAAAAAAGAATCGCGACAACGGTATAAAGCTATAAACAAAACAAGAGTTTTAACTACTAAGTTTTAACATATAATACTTAGGTGAATACTACCAAAGGCCACAACAAGTCGTTATCGATACCATGTCAGTACTCAAAAGGGTTCCCCAGAAATTAAGAACAAATTTAGGTAGAACAAAAAGATTACAAAAACATTCAAACGCAAAAGCAAGATCTGTGACTATTAAGAGATTTACAGGTATTGCGAACACTGCTGCCCAAACAGAAAATCAGCATAGCGCCTCCTGGCGTGCTAATCGTGCGTTAAGCTTGGTAGCTTTGTTTGTTGTTACGTTATAAAGAAAATACAGTTTATAAGGCGTTAATCAAACGTTAATCGACGGATAGCGTTACGTTAACATTAAGCGAAAGTGAATCTTCCAAAGGTAACGTTGAGTTTTTAGTAAGGAATTTATTAATCGAACGTCCGCGTTGATTAACAATCATGTTAAATTGTTACACGAAATTATTAGACTAAGACCGGCTAAAAAACCAGGCTTCATCTAGCCCACATGGTAGCACCTTGTCAAGATACGGCAAGGTATTGTCAAGGCTAAGATGAGAATTAGAGGACGTCGAGAAAATTATGAAACGGGATAAAGTTGATATTGCTGTTATTACGGATACAAAGTAGAAAGGAAACTGTTTCAAATATACAGGAGAATATATTCATATTATTTAGTGGAATCCCTAAAAGCAATCCTTCGAAGTCACTTTGAACTTGTTTCTGAAGAAGGTTGCAACATGGCATCCCAAACATTAAACATTTTCTCAAAAAATGGCTTAACTCGAAAGTTCCTAGTTCTAGTGTTAGTTCTAGTTTTAGTTAAATTAACACCGACCGTGAAAGCCTTCGTAATTATATTAAGTAAGGAAGTATCCCTTTTAATCAGTAAAAAGACTAAAAACAATTTATCCGATTGAGAACCATAAATGAAAGAACAGCGACTTCAAATCTTAATTTGAGGGGACCCGGGACAACGGTCATTGGTATTTATTTATTTACTTTATTTTACTTCCGAAATTACAGGGTTGCCCCTAATTACAAATTTCAGAACTTAAGTCTACTAGTACATAATATAACCAATAAAAACAAGCAAAACAACCAAGATCAGGCATAAATGTTAATTAACCCATCACAGAACGCGCGGAGGATATGTTGAACAAAAACTTTAAAAAATGAACAGAATTACATCACAAATTACAGAATTCAATGACAAAAATCAAGTTTGGCTACTGGGTGGCTGCAGCACTTATCAAAGGTGTCAAATGTTGTTTAAACGATCTAATACCAATGCCAAACAGAGGTATGAAGGAAGAAGCCGACAGTGTGTTGTACAGTGAAAGGATTCTAATAAGAGGAGAATTTCGTCTCAGTTCAGTTGAAAACATAGAAACCAATATTTTCTAATATTAATGGAGCATTTATACTATTATTCAACATTTTATGTAGAAAACAGAGTGATATAATTTTTCTTCTGAGAGACAACCTGGTGATCTTAAATAATTTGCGTGCAAATTCGTACGATCTAAAACCAATGAAAACACGGAATTTTTTGTAGTAGAGATACCTAATGAATTTATTTTGAATAGTTTCTATTAAATTAAAATAAAGAATTGACCCGGGATCCCATACTATTACCGCATATTCCAGCTTAGATCGCACTAAAGAATTGAACAGTAATTGCAGTGTCTGTAAGTTTGAGAAACTGTACCCATTTCTAATGACAAATCCTAAGAGACGCAAAGCTGTGGTTGCTGTGGCTTTAATATGTTCAGCAAAGCATAAACCAGGCAAAAACAACACACCCAAGTCTCTCTTTTTAACAACACACCTCAAATTCACATTATTTATTTTATATACAAATTCTATCGACCTTTTCCTCAATGTATACGTCATTGACTCACATTTAGACACATTAAAATGGAGCTTGTTGAGCCGACACCAATTAAATACGTTATCTAAATCAGACTGTAAGGACCGGCAGTCAGTTAAGTCATGTACAGTTGTGAATACCTTCATATCGTCCGCAAAGAGTAAGCATTTATAAATAACAAGAATAACAAAGGTCCCAGATTACTACCCTGCGGAACCTCTGAATAATCTGATACTACGTTTTTATAAGAGACGTAATAAAATCTGTTGGACAAATATGAAACAAAAAAACTAAGAGTAGAATAAGAAAACCCGTGTTGTGCCAGCTTGTGCAGAAGCGTATCATGTTCCACCCTATCGAATGCTTTTGCAAAATCCGTATCAACGAGAAAATATTCTTATGGGTGAATTTAATGCCAGTACAGGAGAAAAGATAAATAATAGGACCACTGGAAGGTATGGAGAACATGTCCTGAATTATAATGGACAAAAACTGATACAGATTTGCAAACAACTTCTACAAATTTTAAATGGGATTGATAAACTCAAAGATACACACAAATACACATGGCACCAACAAACTGGAAGCTTATAATTTATAATTGATTAAGTAATTGTAAAAAAATATCAACTAAACAGTCAGAGTAGCACCACAATTTGGTACGAACCCATGATCGTATACCAGTCAGAAGGTGAAAAATACATTATCGAAACCGCCTCTATCAAAAACTAAACGATAGCTTACTACAACATAAGTCCAGAATAGTGCATAAACACATAGTTGAAACATTGTATTCAGCAGCTGAAGAAGCATTAGATATTTTAAGTATATCACTTACACCAAATACAGGGTGCGGCAACATAACTTCCTTTTTCGAAATGTACGCCATTTGGTCGGTTGATGTAGCGGAGCGCTAGTGGTTTCGTTCGAGAGGGTGTATTATAAAGTTTTGTTCTGACAAAGTTCAGGCGCCATCATGCGTTGGAACAGTGAAGAGCGTGCGTTTTCCGTTGATGCCTACTTTGCGAGCGGATATTCTGTGATCGCAACCCAGTGGGTCTTTCGGAATCGCTTTAATTTAGCCCCGTTGGCTCCTGTCCCGGATCGGTAATCAATTGTTACGTGAGTCACTACGTTCAGACAAACTGCAAGTCCGACAAATCGAAGAACTGGAGTCCCATTAGAGCACCTCAGAACATTGAGGCAGTGAGAGCTTTAGTAGTGTTGCGATCACCACGGCTAGATGAGTTGGACTTAGGGGATGTTTGGTTCCAACAAGCCGGTGCAACGGCTCACACTTCGAGAGCATCGATGGGTGTTTTGAGGGAACACTTCCCAAAATGCCTAATCTCAATTAGGGTCGCATTGGAGTGGCCGGCCCGGTCTCCCAATTTGGCTCTTTGTGATGTTTTCCTATGGGTTTTCTTTTGGAATGCCGTGTTTATGTAAACCGTATATAGGACTCTACAAGATTTGAAGACCAAGATCCAGGAAGAAATTGCCGACATAACCCCTGCTATACTGACAAGAGTAATGACAAACGCCAGAAATCGGTTTACTGAGTAAAACGCATTTGTGGCGTTTGTCTTGTATGGATAGTGGGGGACGTAACCTACCTGATTTGATCTTCAAAACTGTGTAAAACAAAACTTTATGTATGTGCCTACATTACAAAAGACAAATCAAAATTTTCGGATTCATACAATAGGTTTTATTAAGTTTTGCAAAAAGGAAGTTATGTTGCCGCACCCTGTATAATAGCCAGTTGACTTAGAGTGACAAAACAGAATAAAAAAACGAAAAAACAAACAGCAGCTAAACAAGAAAAATGAAAATAATAAAATAACATGCCGATTGGCAACGAATGGTGAATCAAAACGAAAATGAAACAAGTGTAAGGAAATAGTGTCATTCATAGGACGAACGAGGTTAGAATAGAGAATTCCATACCTTGCTTTCCAGTGGTTACCTGGATAAACGGCATTTATGAGATAATGTCAGAGAAAAACCTGAGATCGGGAAGATAGAAAAGGCTGGGAGGTGAGAACCGGAAAGCGTAGGACGCTATAAAAGTATTCTGTATAAAGCTGGTAGTGATAGCGAGGGAGGCGGCTGAGATGAGGGCAATGATGCGGTTGCTAGAAAGATATTTTAACCGGAAGGATTTGGAAGTGAATGTAGACAAAACGATGAGGGTCTGTAAAGGGGGTTGAAGGAGGACTGACGATAGGAGATGGGAGGGTATGATGATCGAGGAAGTGAGGGAGTACACATACTTAGGGTACAAATTTAAAGAGAACAACAAGGAGGGAGGACATATTAGAATGTTGGCTGTGAGGGTGAATAAGGTTATGGGACAGGTTTGGGGATGGAATGAAAGGGTTTTTGGGAGAGATGTGGGAAAAAGAAAATTAATGTTTGAGAGCTTGACAAAAAGCGTAGTGATGTATCAGGTGGAGATATGGAGATGGAAGAAGTAAGGGCTTTTAGAGGATGTACAGACCAAGTACTGGAAGTGGATGTTGGGGTTAGCTAGGGAGACTCCGAGATAAATAGTTAGGGAGACACACAGATTGCGGCAAGTAAGGGGCGTTATGAATGTAAGGTGGGTATTCAACGGAAGAAGTGAACAGGAAAAGAAAAGAGAGGATTGAGATGTGGAAACAACTGGAGTGCAGACAGGGACTGGTATGTGGAAATGTAAGAGAGATGGACGGCGATAAGGAAAAGCAAGTACAATCCAAAATATAATAAAATTGTAGTAGAGGGGTTACCTAAGAACCTGATGACGGAGTGGGATGAGGAGGGGAAGAGTACCAACCTCTGCCCCTGCCAACTTTACGTGTGGGAATGAAGAGAGGGCCAACATATATTGGATGGAAGATGAGGACAGGGGGTGCAGGCTGTGTGGGGAGAGCTGGGAGTCTCTACACCATCTGCTGATAAATTATTATTATTATTATTATTTAAAACTAAATAAAGATCTCTTAAAATAATCGATAACTTGTTAAATGTTGTTAAGAATCTGGTAAAACAGATAAAAGTTATACCGTGATTTTCATATAACTCGCATTGGGTAGTTACAGGTATCTTAGAAAGATGGCGCTTGAAATTATAAAGGGAATATCTCCGTTCTACAAAAAAAGTTATGCAGAATTTCATTCTCTTCAGCTTATTATTTAATTTTTTTTTGTAGAACCACTAGGAGCGAAGATTCATAATTTCAGGCGGCATCTTTTCAAGATGCCTGTAATTATCCAATGTCTGTACTGAAAGCTATGTTGCAATTTATGTGGGACAATGCAAGTGCATAGTAGTTTCGTAACTATGCTTACTGCGTTCATATATTGCGAGTTATATGTAATTGCCGGTATAAAAATTATTCGTTGCAAGTTCACTAACAACTAATTCAAAGCTATTGAAAATTTGATAAAAGCATTAAAAATATGCAGAAATCTGTTGAATATGGAATTATAAAAAACTTAGGAAAACAAAAGGAAAGGAGAAAAGTAAAATCAAGTAGAGAAAAGAAAAAATGAGTATGGACTGGCTCCAATACCATTTATCTCGCTCTTGAATATAATAAGGAAAATGGATGATCCACCCTGCTGATTGATACAACCGTATAATAGCCTGCGTAATTAGATAATATCAATATTGTGAGCAGAATCACACCATATTAACCACATTAAAGGAAGCGGGAGTCTATCGGCTATTATGCAGTTGCAGGAAGTATTACGTTGGTTAAACTGGAAGTAACATCGGGGTCGCATCAAGGAACATGACTCAACGAAGCCTTCTCCAGCTGGATTTGACAAAAATAAATTAATTGACAATTAGACTGTAATTCATATTAATTAATTGATTCTCATTAACTGGTGATTCGAGGATATAATTTTACTATAATTTTAGATAGCTAAGGTGGTATCAATCCAACAAAATAAATCGTAATAAAACCTTGTGGTACTGTCCAATCTATTATTAAAACGAAAACAAACGGGTAGTGTCATTAATAAATTCAGAAATAGTCGTCCAAAAACCTTTAACAATAGGGACACAACTGCATCAACTCTGAAATCGCTGTAAGAGCTAAGAAACCAAATATGTTACGATGTTACAAGAATATTAAGATCAAACGGGTACCATGCAAGCATACAAGGCTTAACGCGTATGTACGTTAAAGCGTTTTAAACAAGAAATAATATCGAATGCACACATTAACGGTCTTTTAAATTGCAACCTTACGTCACCCTTTCGGTACCTCCAAAAGATTTAGGAAATGCTTATGCCTACATTCTCCGTGTAATACCACGCATCGGTTATTCGGTAGAATTTCGGTAAAGTCTAAGTGGGGACCACGTTGATGAGACCCCTAAAACCATCAACACTTGTAATGCCTCGCCCGTTACCGAACCCTGACGAAATCGATAAGCCGAAGCTATCTACCGCACTGTCGCTTCTGCAGAGTGGCGTCCTTTACTCAGTTTAAGCAAAACACACAGACATGTTTCCGGTCGCAGTTGTGGTGGGATCACGGATGTTGTGGTGGCAATAACTAAATTCAAATAAAGGTTTAACGGTACGTTCTACCATTCAACGCAATTGCCACTGCACCCAAATACAAGGGCCAGAATCCAATTTAATAGGTCGTTTCCGACCTGTCAAAAGCCACCTCGGATACTAATATGTATGTATGTGCATACTATTAATTTAATATCGATTGTAATGTATCCATGCTAAACCCAGCCTTTTTTTGTATTTGGACGAGATGCAGGAAAAGGTAAGGAGATTAAGCTTAAGGAATTAGGTTTGAAAGGCCCGGAACTATGATAAATCGAGTTGCGGGAGACTGTTGCGCCAAAAAAAGAGAAACATATATATTTAGTCGGTAGAACATATGTCAATAATGTAAAGAAGTCCACCGATATGTGAGGACGTTACTTGACATGAACGACTCTGAAACGTGAATCCTAACACTCCTTTTATAGGAACAGAAAATCTTGGTTCACATCAGGGATAAAACTACTAGCTACTAGCCCAAGAAAAAAGTCGGTTTAATATATAAATCCGATAAGACGCCAAGAAACTACATCAACTATATAAACACAAGGAAAAAAGCAAACAACAGAATAAGGGAGATAAATAGAGAACATTGAAAGAAGGTTAGAAGAGAAATTAAAAATGACCTATATGGAACCCAAAAACGAATGTGGAAAATGGTCAAAACAACAAAAAGGGACAAAATAACATCAGCGGACAAATGATCAGCCACTTTCAAGGTCTATTTACAGAAAGAAAAGGTTAGGTTACATCAACACTGAAGGACAAAAAGTGGAGAGAACAAAACCTGAGGAAGTTGAGACAACAGAGCAAATCATAACGGAGGAAATGACGCTGGAGAAGAAACAATTAAAAAACGGCAAATTACTAATTCCAGATAATATTTCCAGTACCGAATAATTTACAGAGCTGTATAACAAAATAATGCAGTATAAACTCTAGAGAGCAGGAAAAACAGTATTATTATTCCATTTTTTAACAAATGAACATCCTCAGACCCAGAGATTTACTATAATATTCTCTCCTAGATACATCCATTAAGCTAGTTTCCAGTTTCCGGCAATACTGCATTCTGAAGCACATAACAATAATCGAGGAACAATAGAGTTACAGAAGTATAGAAGAGTGAGTCACAGATCTTCGTAGTTAACCAAGTAAGGAAGAAAGCAATAGAATGTAACAAACCAGTATAGCATACTTATGCTTTGGGTCCGTGATGCAATTATAATATGCCAGAATCCGTTTTTTATAAGTACAAATATATTAATAAATTGAATTGTTTTCTAGAGCTGCCATGATAGCAGGCATAATCATTCTCAATCAAAAAGAGGAAAATAATTATCTTTGTGGCTAAAGCATTTATCCATGACAGGATTTCCCTTGAAGAAGGAAGAATTGTTGAAATCGATTAAACACAATGTAAATACAGACAAAAGACGAACACCCCTCAAAGACGGCAAGAACAAGGGGTTTAAGACATTTTGTAGACGACAAAATATTGTCTTTCGGGAGCCCGAAGCTCTGTCAAAGTCACGCACAATAATTACAGGGAAGCAATACGAAAATTGTTCAGATAACAAAACCTCTTCTTAAACGCAAGTAATTGTAAAGACATTTTTGAAGGTTCTTTTTGAGGCTTTCTATGTGTCCTAAATGCGGGAAGGTTTTGGCACCAAAAATATATATTAAATAAAAAACGCGAGTGAAAAGGAAAATATAACTGCACTACTGGCTTTTTCTGCGAATGGTCAAACATTATATCCAATGGTAATTTTTCCATAAGTTCGACCTCTATTGGCAAATCTACTACGGGCTGGATGAAAAGTGATATTTTTTACGAATATGTGGTTAATGGTATAGATAGATGTTGATGGACACACATCGCATTTACTGTATCACCTAAGCAAATAGTGTGATGAACATAACATAATTTTGTATGCTTCGCCTGTCAATACAACCCATATCATGCAGACAGCTGATCTGAGTATAGTTAAGCTTTTAAAAGCTGATTGGAAGGCGACCATTCATGAATGGCAAAATGTAAATGAATATCTGAACAAAACATTAACACAAACTGATTTTACAAAATGCGTTCAGAATCGATTAGAAAATACAACACCGTGAGCAATCGGTTCGAGCATATAAAATGCAGATAAAATTAGTACTGTATTAGACAATTTGTGAGTATCACAAATTCGAAGGACCTCAAATCTAGCGACAGTAAAAACATATGCTATACAGACTGACTGATGGAGCATTAAGCTTAATTTCTGAAGACGTTTTAAACCAACTTGCGGAAGTAAATTTTGTTGAATTTGAAGAAGATTTGTTACTGATAAAATTACTGAATATCCACAATTAGAATCGAATCCCATTCTTCCTCAAGATATTAACGAAAATTCGAATATCGACAAAATTAACGATAATCAGCCAGAAACTTTAAATCAGCCTATGCGGTTACATTGACTTTGAAAACCACTTATACCGGCCTGCACCTATTTGTATTAACAGAAAAAATAAAGAAAAGTATTGGTTAAGATTCCATTACTTTGAACAGTAATGAGGCACGAATGCTGGCTCAAGACAGAAAGAAATGGAAAATATTTATAAAAGCGTAAGAGATGACATACACCTTAAATATGGTACAAATGTGAACGGATTAAACAGGTGTTTCCGTAAGTCGTGGCATAATTTTAATCACAAATACTAAAGCGAAAATGACAACGATTTGTGTAAAAATTTTTGATCAAAACCCATAACTGGCTAAGATTAGGCCTTCAAAGTTAAGAGATTTTTAAACATTTGATAAATATTTTGGAATATGGTTTGCCTTATAAAGATTAAATTTGGCAAACATTGCAATGTTATCATGAGAAATCGTTTAAGATCACTTTTGAAAACATGCAATCACGGGATCAATGCTAAACAGGTGTGTTCACAAAGGTTCATCCGAACTAGAAGAAAATATTTTGGATTTTGCGGAAGATCGTAGTACTATTATGTAGTACTGTTGATATAGGAAGACATTTGGAGTGTTGCACGAACAGCAATTGTATCCACCAATTATACCACACCAAAAAATTGGACTGATGAAAATCCAGATTTTACGATACGTTTCATAATAAATTTGACAGAGCTTTACTACTTTATTTACGATTTGTTTTCACGAGCTTAAATTTTTTTGAGTTGGGTTAATAACTCGAAAACGATGTGAAAACAATTTTAAAATAAAATAGATTTTTAGAATCAGTTGGCACATTTAAGAATTTACGACATAATTAAATAGTTTTAAGGAAATAACCTTTATGAACAGCTTGTATAATAGTATTGATCCCGTGGTTGCATATTTTCAAAAGTAATCTTAAACGATTTCTTATGCTAACATTGCACTGTTTGCCCAATTTAATCTTTCTAAGACGAACCGTACTGAAAATATTTAAGAAATTGTTTAAAAATTTCATAACTCAACGTCCATAAACCACTTATGCGTTTAGACCAAAAGTGTTTACACGTATCGGCATCATTATGACTCTAGCATTTATGATTAAAATTATGCCACGACTTACAGAAACGTCCTGTACCTATATACTTTGAACAGTATTATTTGTGATTCCAACAAGTCACCTAAGATATATTTTTAAGTTGACTTGTTATGTTTATAGTTTTTGATGTTATAGTTTAGTTTTTACTATTCCTGAATAAAGTAATTATTTAGTTAATCAATTTACCGAAAAATTATAATTTTGCTCTTTACGATTTTAAATACAAATGAGTTATGAACAATAAACTCACTGCAGGCTGAAGAAATACCGGTCTGGACTTATACTGGTCGACTTATGGTACATTAGGTCATTTCGAAGCTTTCATAGAATACCGCATTTTCTCGAATTGATGACTGAACTAAGGAAACTCAGGAGTAAACGAGTTGAAGCTCACTTATAATACAATAAAATAATTGTAAAGGATAAAGCAAACTATGAGAGGAAGATAGTGGATGAAGAAGCTGGCAGGAATTATAAAGGTACAGTAGTTAAAAATGATGGGAATTAGTGAAGCGAAAAAGGGGGGAGTAGGAATAATTATAAGAGAGGAACTAAATAAAAGTTTAAATAAGTATGCACCAGTAGATTCAAAAAATCTGGAATTAGGAATTGACCTAAACGGAAAGGTGAATGTAATTCAAATCTACGCACCAACGGAAGGAATTGAAGAAGAAATACGAGATTTTGACTTAAGTCTGCAGAAAAGATTCGATAAATCCAGAGAACAAGGAGAGGAATTAATTATAATGGGAGACTGGAATGCGAGAATATGGGGATCAGGGAGAGGCAGTGAACAATAGAAATGGACAAAGAATGTTGGACTTTTGTCAAATAAACGACTTATTGATTGGAAATACTATGTGGAGTCAGAGGAGGCAAGATAAATATACGTTTGTAGCAGAAGAAAAGAATGCTAAAGAGTATTATTGATTACATCACATACACCCGGAATCTTCAAAACAGAGTCGAGGATGTAAAGACTGAAGCAGAAGCAGAAATGGGAACCAACCACAGACTAGTCATGGCAACCATTAATAATGTAGAAATCGAAAGAGAAGAAATGAAAACCTAGACGAAAATAAACATCCATGAACTAAGGCACGAAGAAGAATTTCAAAGACTAGAACAAACAGAGAATTTAACACTGGAGAAAAGGTGGGGAATTGTTAAAGAGATAATGCGAAATAAAGCTGGGGAGGTTTGTGGAATGAAAAAATATAATTAAAGAGAACACTCTGGTGGCATGAAGAGGTCCGAGGCAGTCAAGAAGAAGAAAGAGTTATGGGAGAAATACATAAGAACGAATTCGGAAGAGGATAGAGCAAACTACGAATATGGTAAGGCGAAAAAGAAAAGTTAGAAAGAGTTCGGAACAAACTTTAGTGAAATATACGGATCGAGTAACAGGAAATTCTGGAATCAAATAAGAAAACTGAAGGGAGATCAAAGGAAACAAATAAAAACCGTCAAAGATAAAAACAACGAGATAAAGACAACTACAAGGAAAATTCTGGACATATAGAAGTCATAGAAATGACATAGAAAAGTCAAGGATGGAAAACGAACACAAACAATGGAGGAGGGAAGAGAAGATGAGATAAGGGAAGACAGTACAGATAGCAACTGAAGAGAACCATAGAAGAATTAGGAGAGGGAATGATGAAGATGAAAACAGACAAGGCTTGCGGCAAAGACAAGATAGATCCGGAGTTGATAAAATACATATTTGGAAATAATTACAAGGGATGTTACAAGGAGTGGCTTCTAAGGGTGTTCAGAAATTGGCGGATAATCTACACGTAGCGACATTCTTCGTTCGAATCTACAGCGAAAATCTTACTTGTAAAATGTTATACCATGTTTCATACGTCTTCAGTTCGGATGATTTGTTCAGAAATAATCATGAATATTGAATATCTGTTGATAAGTCAGCTGTAAGTTAGAATATAAAAAACATTTTGAAAGCTAGCTTTTTTGTTAAAGTTATTTTCTTTAGCTTCGTGAAAAACACATATGGCAACATAGTAGAACAACATTTTAACATTAAGATTTTCGATGCAGAGTGGATCGTAGAATGTTGCTACGTGTACATTATCCGCCAATATCTAAACACTCTGTATAAAACTGCATGGCAGTCGGAAACAATCCCGAAAGATTGGAAACATATAATATCATCTTACCAAAACAAAAAAAAGGAAGATCGAACTGTGAACATTACAGAGCCATATGCCTATCATCTACAAGTTACAAATTATACCCAAAGATAATAAAAAAAGGTTAAGAAGACTAATGGAAAATAAACTAGAAGATGAACAAGCAGCATACAAAGCAAGCAAACAAACGAACGGTAACATACATATAATGAAAACTATACCTAATATTCTTGGACCTAAAAACAGCTTTTGACACGGTTAACCGTAGTATTGTATGGAAGTGTCTAGAACAACTAATGGTATCACAAAAACTAACAAAAATAATTGAAAACCTGTACAAGAAAATCAAGGGCATAGTACAAATGAAGGGAGAAACATTAAAAACTTTTGAAATGAGCAAGGGAATAAAACAAGACGATAGCCTAAGCCCCTTGTTCTTTATAATATTAATGGACAGGGTGATATATATAAAAATATAAGAACAAGAACAAACAAATATCAAACAGTAATAGGTTATAAAAGTTTGGAACCAGTAAAAATACATAATTTGAGTTGTTTGGTTTCAAATACCCTTAAGTCCAAATTTTTCGATTTTGAGAAAACGGCAAAAAAGTATTTTGGGATGATTTTGGCGTTAATAATTCAAACATAATTTATTTGTTATTAGAAGACTTACTGAAGTTTCAAAAATTCTATAACCACGTCTTTTGAAATAAATATAAAAATCACAAAGTGGATTTAAAAATGGTGTTTGGTTGCGTTTGCTACCAAACTGTGGATTAAGGCTCATTTGAATCTGAACAAAATGGATTAGGCATGAATTGAAAGTGAATCAAATCTCTTTGTAGCTAATAACAGGAAACTTTATTTTTTGAAAGATATGTTATTTAAAAACTGTACTTAAAAAACTCTTAAACTGTAACATCAGGTATATTTTCGGTTGATTCACATAAACTAGGCTCTTCGTCCCCACTGTCTTCTCGAGAATCGCCAGGAATATTATTGTTCTGAAATTTTCCCAACACATCTCTATAATAAGCCAAATTTTCTACCGCTCTCCAGTTCTTTCCATAATGTTTGCTTAACAAGTTATTTACATCTCTCATTTTCAGATCTTTTGGTTTCACTCCGGTAGGAATTTCTTTTGGCTGAATATTCATGGCTTAAGGATTTTTTGACCAGCACCTTTCCAATCACTATCGGGAACATCTTTTCCAAGTTTAAAAACAGTAGCATGTTCTTGAAAAATATTTATGTATTCTTCTGGCATTACAATTTTTCGATAGTAGCAAAAACCCTGTCAGGTGGAATGTAGGAGTGCCCAACCACTGGGAATACCAGCTCGATTGTTCTACTAGAACTGCTTAGCCATTTGAACAACATACATATCATAATGGTATTTTTATTTTGGCCGCCGCATCCATCGGCGACCAATCGAAGTGTATCTATTCCCTCTAAGTTACTATTGTTTAAAGTGTAAAAGACGCAGCTTGCGATTTCGTTGGCGCCCTTGGCATGTTCATCTTCAGTCCACGTGAAAATTTTAACATTATCTTTTGTTAACGGAGCATGTGAGTGCCCCACTACAGTAGTGAAGTTGTAAATGTACAGTTGTCTACTATAATAGGTACTTTGATCTGGTATTTTGGGCAATACCAAGTTTTTCTGACAATCAAAAGAAATTGTCAGAAGGCCGTCCCGTTTCTCTTTTAGCTGTTCAAAAAATGCTTTGGCCCTGAACTTATGTATTCGGTATTCTGTAGTTAGCACTGTTTTAATAGATGCAACCTTTTCATTTTTAATTTTTTCCCGGAGTTCATGACACTTAGAGCAAACATCAGTGCTAGGAGATCCAAAGCCGATGTTGAAGGAAGTATTAAAAATAAATCGAAAGTAGCTCTCTTTAATATCTAAAGGCTGTCTATTTGATTTGAATTTTTAAGGGATTCGCGCGTTTTTTAATACAAATCATTGAGTATTTTATAGAAAACAACTTTTTCTAACAGATGACGTATATATCTCATTTTTGCCCAAAAATGGATTTAGGGGATATTGAAACCAGACAACTCATTTACTATATGCTGGCGACATAGTGCTGATGGCAAACAACCATAAAAAGGCAAGGAAGTTGGTTGAAATATGAACAGAAGAAATTGAAAAGATGGTCCTAGAATTGAATGTAAATAAATGTAAAATCGTGATAATAAATAAAAAGGAAATAAGAAATAACCCGAAAGAAATATTTATTAATGGAAAAAAGATAAAAGAAGTATCATCGTATGAGTACTTGGGCAGTATAACAAGATGGAAGGATAGATTTAAACATAAATACAAGAATAAGGAAAACAAACAACGTATATCATACTCTAAACAGAACAATTTGTGGGAAGGAGATAGAAAGATAAAATTGAAAGTGTACAACTCGGTGGCAGTCTCAATATTAACACATATGCGCATCATATGTGTGATATATACAGTGTGTCCCCGGATAGGTGAAACGAGTCTTATAAATAATATTAATTATCATATTTTGGGGTTTAGCCCTGCTTGATTAAAGACTAATTTTGAACATATGCACAATTTTTAAAAAACAAGTGAGCCTTGACAGTGAAAGGAAAACTCTTTGTGTGGCAGGTAAAGTACCTTTTCTGTTTACAGTACGTGAAACTGTTACTAAGAAGTTTTGTTCAGAATGAAAAATCATGGCCATATGCAAATTTTCGGAATGATCGACTTACTTTAATAAAAATCCATATCAAAAAATTTTACTTCTAACAAAGACTGCCATGGAAAAACAAAATTGCTTTCCTGTCAATGTTAATCTTACAAAGTGTATTTTAGTAAACTTAAAGTATTTTTTAAATACAAGGTTAACCGTTACAATGTTATAAGAGGTAAAAGTTTACGTGATTCAGCGGTATGAAACCGAGGGAAAACCGATAAATAATAACCATATTTATTTAGTGAAAAATTTCCAAATACTGGAATTAAAAGAAGTACTTGTTGGCGTTTAATCAAAAGATTTAATAATAAAGTAAAGTACTAGTAATAAAGTACTATTGACGAAAATAATAAGCAATGGGTTTTATTAAAATAGGCCGATGATTTCGAAAATTTCCATATGGCCATAACATTTCATTCTGAATAAAATTTCTTAGTCACATTTTACCATACTGTAAACAGAAAAAGGGACTTTACCAGACACACAAGAAGTTTTCGCTTCAGTAGCAAGGCTAAACCCCAAAAGATGACAATTAATATCGAAAATATTTTACATTTTATAAGAGTCGTTTCACCTATCCGGGGACACACTGTATGATCATAATATGTGAATTATGATCACAGCAATGGAAATGAAATTTTGACAGAAAATAGTGGGGAAGTCGATGTGGGATAGGATAAGGAATGAGGAAATAAGACTGGGAGTAGATCAAGAGGAGATAATCAGCAAAATAGAGAGAAAGCAACTAAACTGGTACGCCCACATAATTAGAATGGAACGTAACACAATAGTAAAAATGGTATTTGAAGCTAAGAATAAGAAAAAGATGGGAAGACCTAGGAAGGAGTGGGTGGAAAGAACAGCAGAAGTTGGGAAGAAGAAAGGGAACACTAGCTGATATAAAGGAATTAGCCAGGAACCGGAAGGAGTGGCAGAAGTGGGTGGAAGAATAGAAAGAGATTTATCCGACGACATCAGGCATAAGGATAACGAGAAGAAGAGAAGTATTTTCTCGAATCTTATCCGCACCCGATTGTAATCCACATTTGATTTTAAAGCATATAAAATTTGTAAAAAAGGTGCAGATTAGATACGGTAATTTTATTTTTATTTTGTCCTAGCATGAATCGGTTGTAGATTTCCAAAAGTAAATGTTCTACCTATCTTAATCTTAATTAAAAGAAAATTGAAATATGTCTTAAGTGGTCGACCACTGGCGTGTTCACCCTAAACATTCGTTTAAAGTACCACTTCCGGTTTGCTTCAAATTTATTGTAAATAAATGTTTTCATTGTGCAACCTGATACATTAATATCAAATTTCGTTTTAGCCCCAAGGTCAAAAAATAATTTAAGACAAACATGAAAAGCTTTATTAAGAATTTAATAAATTCCTAAATTTTATTGTTGTGAAATTAAAAGGAAAAAATCGAATTGTTTTCATCATGACATTTAATCCTAAGCGATTAAATTGATACTAAATATTTAAGTATCAAAATTGAATGGAAATATTGATAAATCACTTTAATAAGGTGTTTTTAGTTTAAATTCATTTAGAAAAAAATTCTTTGATTTGACATTTTTGGGGCAAACGGGCGTTTCAAATCAATAAAGCCCTCCTCTTTCATATCGATCGAATGCGCGAGAAACCGTCACAAGATCATCTTTAAACCGAAAACCGGGGAGGAGTTCAAAACGGAAAATTTTAAACCTTAATAAAAATATCTCTTTTTCAATAACCTTTACGAAAAAAAAAAAACAACCCGACTTAATAAATAAACGTACAAAAAAGAACTTACCTTAAATTTTTAGTTAAACTGTGGTTAATAATATTTTTCGGATAAAAATGACATTTATAAATGACACTTATCAAAAAAAAAAAAAATAGACAACAAATTTACCGGCCGAAATCGAGTTACCGGTAAAAAAAAATGGTCGAAATAGTTTGAAAATGTCCATTTAAAAAAATGAGGTTATAATCAATAAAAAAATGATTGATTTAATCGATTACTTACTTGTGTGGTCAAGATGATCTTATTTTGGAACAAATCAGGATTGATTCTTCGCAAAAAAGGTTAAAATCTCGTCGAGCAGTAGTCAAAAGCACCTTCGCAGGGCGAGAAGACCGGTTTGATGCCGACCGTCGATAGAGCGGAAGTACGAAGGGGTAATACGACGGTGGGAGGACGTATTGATTTTAATAAAAACACTTTTTAAATACTTATTAAACCGAAAGATCGTTTCAAAATGTTTAATAAATCATTCAAATACAATTCACATAATTGCGTTGGGATTTTACACAATCGTTTCGACGAAAATAATTCGCGAAAGCGAAATAGGGGAGGTGAGCAAAAAATAAACCTGCCAAATGGCGGCGGCTCAACGAACTAAAATTAAAATTTTTTTTGGAGCGGTTTTTTTGAATTTTTAAATTCATTAAAAAAATAATCATTTTTGTTAAAAATATATTTCGATTTTTATTTATTTAAATAACTTTTTTACAATATTTACAATGATTTTATTTAAATTAATTAATTTATTGTTTCCAAATCGGTAAGTAAGTAGACCAAGATTTTTCACCTCGTGCAACTGTAGATAATTTTTGACTCTCTTCAGGACTCAACTTCAAAATTGTGTTTAATACTGGAATAAGACGTTCTCTCTCATCTCCTTGACCTAGTGTTATAAACTAAAAAAATAATACACAATTAAAAAAATTAAATTAAAGGATTTACAATTTTTTTTATTCATCTTACTTTAAAAATAACATTTTTTAAATACTCTAAGTTTTCAGCGTGTTCTTCTCGTTCCAACGATCGTCTTTGTCGTCGAATTTCTTCCTTTAAAACTTGATTCATTTGAACGTGTTTAGCTAAATCTTGTTCTGTATCAGACAACAAAGCTGTTAAATGATTAACTTTAGCTTCGTTTTCATTTAGTTGCTTCTTAATAGAATAAGTTTCCTGTTCGTTTTCGTTGCTTAATAATTTTTCTAAGGAAATCGGTTTTGAAGTGTTCCCTAACAAGCTTTCAACACTCTCTGAACCTTCTCCTTCTTCACGAGGTGGCATCACCGGGGTGGACGTTGAAATCATTTCCAACGACATATTGGTGGATAATCCTCGATCAATTTGTAATTGTAAATCGAGGATTTCGCGATGGTGACGATCCTCTTGGTCGGATAATTGTTTTCGGTAGCATTGGGCGAGTGTGTCACTGTTGATCTTAAAAATTGAGAAAAAAATATCGATTAATATTAAAAATTAACTACTGTTAACTTAATATTATGTTTATCAATTCATTTTTAACAATTTTTCTTGAAATTTTGAAAATTATTTTAAAAATAGTTTGCCCAATTAAAATTCTTGAAAGAAGTACTCATTAATACAACTCATTTGTATCATTCAATGACAAAATGTATGACAATATCACCAAACGTTTTTGATCATATACAGATGAATAAATTATAATCATAACATATTTGCGGACGATCAGAGAGAAAGCAGACATTATCTACCAGCAAAGGACACGAAAGGATATGATGACAAGATGGGAAGTCTCCTGGCTCTAGCCACCTACAAGAAAATTAAGAAGATCAAATCTACAGAAACTCCAGCAGAACAACAAAGAAGTTTGTTTGTACAGGACCCAATAACACCATGAATTTATAGATAAAAAAATCTATAAACCAGATATTTATTCATTTATATTCAGATTTATTAGATTTAGATATATTATTTTTGTAGAAAGTAGAAACCAAAGCTATGATTTCGTTACGTGGATGACACCTAGGTGATCTGGCAGCATAGAAAGAGCATCTTCAGAAATTACCAGTTACATTTCCTGGATGTTTTGGTCACCAGGAAGATAGAACTAGAAATATTTATGTTTAGCCGTCTTGAGAGAGGCATGGCTAAACCCTATTATTTCTAGATCTAAGTTATATATTTTGAATACCTCCAACTCCAGTTTTTCAATAATACAGATTATCGCGCATTACCAAACCGTAAAGACCATATAAAAATGTATCACACATGAATGCATGAATAACTAAAAGTAAGAAAATTATAAAGTAAGAACTTATCGTTGAGGCATATGTTGTTTCTGTCCACAATGTGAGTGATCATGAGCTCGTTTCTTGCAAGTTCAATTTATCCTTTGAGCCAACTGCCTCCTCCAGGTATGTTAGATCTCTGAAATATTTTGACCTGTCCCTTTTTTTGGCCTTCTTGCGGTCTCTTCCTTTTGACAATATATTTTACTTACGTGATATTGATGAGAAAGTAGATTTATTTAATTGTTTGTTAACTTTGGCTATTGATAGATTTGCCCCGCTGGTAAAGGTTTCTGGTGACCACGTCCCATGCCCGTGGCTTACTGATAGTGTTCGGCTTATGCGGGACTTAAGAAATAAAGCCCTTTCTAAATTTAAAAGAACAAAGAGTCTGGCCGATTGGAATTATTATAAGGATTTGAGGAATCTTGTGAATAATTCTATTAAAAATGAGAAGCGTGCCTATATGACTCAGGAAATCCAAAATTCTACTAATCCGTGGAAAGTGCTTCGTCGAAATAATTTACTAAAATTTCAGGATCATTCCTTGCCAAATAACTTAAAAAATTGTTCTGAATTAAACGACCATTTTTTGAAGACCCAGTGCTCTGGTGATTGTAGAGTTGATAATCTGATAAACGTTTACAATAACTCTAAGTTTGGCCCTAATATCTTTAAATTTAGCCTCATTTCCGAAAGTTCTATCATGAATGTATTGCAGGGCGTAAGGTCGAATGCTGTCGGCGCGGATGGTATTGGAATTCATTTTATTAAACTGGCTTGTCCTGTAATTTTATCTCATATAGTAAACATAATTAATACTTGTCTACTGGAGGGTGTTTTTCCTTCACTGTGGAAAAAGTCGATTGTCATTCCGGTACCTAAAGTGTCTAATCCCATTGATTTTTCTTCCTTGAGGCCCATAAGTATATTGTGTTCCTTGTCCAAGGTCTTGGAAAAGATTGTTAACAGCCAGCTGATAGACTTCCTGGACTCCGAGCGCATAATTCCGGTGAACCAGTCTGGCTTCAGGGAGGGACATGGATGCGAGTCTGCTCTGAATAACATAGTTGATGACATTGTCATAGCTACTGACTCCAATAAATTGACCCTGTTAGGATTGCTGGACTTTTCGAAGGCATTCGATACACTTAACCATAATTTATTACTGTCCATTCTTAAACATATTGGTGCCGACCCTGTTGCGCTGGATTTTTTCTCCAATTACCTTAAAGGTAGAATTCAATCTGTTTGTGTTGACGGTAACGTCTCGGGACCTTTGGAGATTGAGTCTGGGGTGCCGCAGGGCTCGGTATTGGGGCCCACCCTGTTTAAGATTTATACTATAAATTTTAATAGTTTTGTTGATTTTTGTAAAATTCATTATTATGCTGATGACACTCAGATCTACCTGTCCTTCCCTGAAAGCCATTTTGAAGAAGGACTTAATGAGTTCAAGCGTGATCTGTTTAGTATTGTCAGTGGGGCTCGGGAATACTGTCTAAGAATTAATGAAAGGAAAACTCAAATGATCCTATTTGGTCCTACTAAATTGAAAAAAATCTTTATCGACAGATTCTACCACATTTCGCTGGGAAATGTGCCTCTTCCTCTGAGTGGATCTGTTAGGAACCTTGGCCTGATTATTGATGAGTCACTAAACTTTAGGGAACATGTTAATATGCTGTTAAAGCGGGCATATGGCTCTCTGAGATTGATTTTCAGTAATCGACATTGCCTTGATAATTCTGTTAAAAAACTCTTGTGTGACTCTCTCGTCTTATCACATTTTAATTATTGTGATAACATTTATGGTTCATTTATTGACTCCCGCCATCAACAGAAAATTCAAAAGCTCCAGAATTCCTGTGTCCGGCTGATCTTTGGGTTGAGAAAGTACGATCATGTCTCTTTTGCTTTTAAGAAACTTAAATGGATGAATATGAAGTCGCGTCGGTATGTTCACAAAGCATGTTTTTATTATAAGATTATTACGGAGCGGAGCCCCCCTTATCTATTCGACAGAATTAACTTTAGAACGGACGTACACAATGTCAATATCCGGTTCAGGGGTAGGTTAACTCCTCCTTCCCATCGTTTGGAATTTTTTAAGAGATGCTTCTCATATCAAATTACATCTGTTTATAATAATCTTCCTAAACATTTAGTGGGTCTACCCTTGAACCGATTTAAGAAATCTTTGCGGGACTGGGTTTTGGGTGTGTGACTGTGGGCTTGTGCTTGGTGGCCTCGAGGGATGAGACTCTTGTATGATATTTTTTGGACACTCTATAGTATAGTATGTGTGGCTAACTATTGTGCATGTTCAACATTAGCCTATGACGGTGCTCAGTTGTCATTGAATTTTTTTTTAGTTTATTATTGTTTTTGATTTGGGTTTGAGTGGTAGAACAGGTGTTACCTGAACTCCGCCTAAATTCAGGCTTTAATGTATTTTATTTTACTTTAGCATGTACTTATCATTTTCTTTACCTATGTATATGTATAATATTTTTTTCTTTTTAAGTTTGTACTTGATGAAGCCTGAATAAAGTTATTATTATTATTATTATTATGTTTTAGTGATGCTCCGTGTTTTTTTAAACTTTTCTAGTGGTAATCTTGCGAATTAATTGTTTACAGTTTCTGAGATTATTTTCTTTAGTCTATTGACCACTAGATTGGGACTCAAATGGTATGTCTATATAAGTTTTTGAGTGATTTATTTGAGAGTACAGGCGAGGAAACACGAATCTGTGTCTTCTCTTTTTTTTGCGCGTAGCAATAAAACGAGTTTATCGCTTAATGTATATTTTCCATGTTTATTACCCTTGTTATCACGATATACCTCTCCGTTGCCTGTTCTTATCCTATTCGTTTTGTTTTTTAAAGTTTAGTCACCTTGAACGGCACCGGTGGCGTGAAGTTTGTATCCTTGTCTCTTCCTGTTTGCTTTGCTTTTTAAATTATTTAATTATAGCAAACCAATGTACTAATTATGAGCAAGTAATTAGAAGCAATTCTTAGTAAAAAGTCAACAACCATTCAGGATGTTTTTGATGTACTCAAGATTGTTGTGTCTGAATTATACAGAGGTACAAAAAGTATGGAATAATGGTTCTACAGCCTCAGCTTCATCATGGTTCAACTAATATTAAAAAAAGTTTTAAATAAAAGTTACTTGAAACAATTTTCCGTATATCTTGGTGTAGAAATAAAATAAAAATGATGACGGCAGTTTGAGTTACGACTTTTTAAATGGAACATCCTGTATATTTTAAGGTTTTTAAGAGCATATTAATGACCTATAGCTTATTGCGCAGTTGCAAGATGTCAAATTTGAAGTTGGAGTAGTTTATAGACCTCCCAGGGGGAATTTTGGAATGTTTTTGGATAAGTTAGAGACTTGCATCACCAATATAAGCCTTGATTATGACTACCTTGTCATTATGCAGTTTTCTGTGAACTTAACTTTACCGTTTATCGTGAAAGCGATACAAAAAAAAAATAAAGGCGATGTGCTTTGCTAAACTTAATGAAAAGTAATTTCTAAGTGACTTGGTATATGATGTAAGACATGTGTTCGGTGGGTGAAAAGTTGTTTTCTTAACTCCAATCTGCAATCGATTTACAATTATGTAGCAATTGCAGATGAAATTCATGATACAACCAAGCTGATCTTAACGATCTGGTTCGTGACTTAAAATTATCAAAAAAGCAATCTTAACTATTAGGATCTACAAGTACCAAGACTTTCAAGGCTGGTGCCAATTAAACTAAAACTAGAACCGTTGACTGAGAAATTTAACAAGACATGTCATACGATAGTTTTACGCGTCGCCGTAAAATATCTCCACATTTAGATGGCGCTACCCAAGTTGAAGTAGCTTGAGGACTTGTGCGCAAGTGTGCGCTTAGCCCCCTAAATTGAAATTTTATTCTTCTGTTGTTAGTGTTCTCGGCAGTTCTAAGTGTAATTTTTATCGTATGCATTAGTGCCCTCAAGAAAATGCCGCTTAAAAATATGTGTTATTATATTAATTGTGGAAAACACAGGTTAAAAGATAATGGAATAAGTTATTTCAAATTTCCTATAAAAGAAAAACAAAGAGCAATCGAATGGCAAAAACGATGCGGAAATATTGAAATTGCTTTGATGGACGTCGAAGAGTTAAAAGAAATAAAACTTTGTGAAAGACATTTTTTTAAAAAGTGATATACTTATCAACTCGCGAAGAAAAACATTACGTCGAAACGCCCTGCCCGTGGCTTATAATAGTGATGGTAAGTAAATCTAATAAATCTATATTTCTAATACTAAATCTATATTTAAGAAAATTCTAACATTTTATGTACTACTTGGTTAGATAGTTTCATTCTAAATAACTTTTATTCGAAAAAGATTTTTGTATTGTTTATAATTTTCAAGTAAAAATTTTTTTTTCTTTTTAAAAACTTAATATTTAAATAAATTTGAAATTTATAAGAACCTAAAGCTGTTCAGGATAAATATTAGGGTAAATATTTTTTATGGGATGGTGAAATATTTAAGAATGTTTCTGACCCAAAAATTTGAATAGCAGGTATCCTTGTGCCTTGGTCATGTCTTATGTAAACACATTGATGTAATTTACAACTTTTGGTTACAAGCTTCTTTGAGGGTTTTTTTGTGTGGAATAGATATACAGGGTATGACAAAAGTATGGAATGTAGCTAATTTATCTTTATTTATTTTTTGAGTTAAGATTTTCTTTTCATAAATTACTATCAGATTTTTTCTTTTAAAACATAAACTTAATAATCGTTTTTCTTATGTTTGTGCAGACGTTGATACTCGCACCTTTGCTGTTCCAACTAGCCCAGTCCGAACACATTCGCTTGTTAAAACGTATGGTAGGAAAAGACAATTTGCTGACAATTCTAGCACAACATCAAATTCTGATTCGGAGGAATTATCAACTCTCACAGTCAACTATGATACTCCAGACGAAAAGCAACACCAGAGTACTTCTAGTTCTTCTAACATGAGTGTAGTAAGTGATCGAATTATGAATATGCCTACCAAAAGGAAAGTGTCATCAAGAAGTAAATGTAAACTTTTGACGAATAAAATGCTACAATTACGATTAAAATACCGAGCGCGATGTCAACAAACATACCGCTTACAGAAGAAACGTAATAGTAGTAGTTTTTGCCCTCAAACCATTATTGACAACCTAATTAGATACAAGAGCGAAGCTGTCAGAACTTTTATAAATATGCAAATTTGGCGAAAAAGAAAATCTAAATAGAGTAAGGCTGAAAAGCAGATCGCAATGTCTCTTTTCTACAAATCATCCAGCACGTACAGTTTTATGTTAAATAAATTAAAGTTTGTTCTGCCAGCGGTCAGAACTATACAGTCTTGGTTGAAAGTTTTAAATTTAAAAACAGTGATCAAAACTACACTGACAAAGAAATTAGCTTCAAAAGTTAAAAGTATGACAGATTACGAAAAATATTGCGTGGTAATATTTGATGAAATTTGGTTAAAAACACAGCTGGAATATAATAAATTCCAGGATCTAATTGAAGGATTTCAAGATCTGGAAAACTATGGCAAAGAGTCCAAACTAGCCAACACGGCTCTTGTATTTTATCTGCGGGGTTTGCTCCATAATTACAAAATACCATTAGGATATTATACATCCGCTGGACCTGTAAAAAGTTCTACGCTGCATCTAATCATAAAAGATGTTATCAGAGAATTAAGGAAAATGAACTTAAATCCTCTGATGTTAGTCAGCGACCAAGGATCCAATAACAGAAAAGCGATGAAGCTATTAGGAGCAACTGTAAATAATCCAATGATTTTAATAGATAATAAAAAAAATTTTACAAGTTTTGACGCTCCACATTTAATTAAATCTTTAAGAAACAATTTCATAAATCCGAAACTAAAGTTTGTAGTTAATGGAAAAACAATTTGGTGGAACGACGTTGTCGACACTTACAAACTAGATCAAAAAAGTACTACTACAAGAGCAATGCTCAAAATCCGTGAATCCCACATTAAACCAACAACATTTGAGAAAATGCGAGTCAAATATGCAACACAAATATTCTCGCACACAGTTGCAGCAACAGTTGCTACAGCCAGAGGAACGATGCAATTAAAAAGTAATACAGCGATAGATACCGCCGGTTTTATTGAAAGTGTAAATAATATATTTGATACTCTAAACAGTAGAGCGTTAAATGATAATAATCCCAACAAAAGAGCATTATCGATTTACAATGATAGACCTGAAAATATTACCATTATTATACCAGTGTACTGATATTGTCTGGATCAGATAAAGAGCAATTGATGGATGCAGAAAAAGAAATCCAAGTAGCAGAAGAACAGAAAATTGCCAGGTGTGTCTTGACTCTTCCTCAGAAAGATGTAAATGTCGACGACATCAACGAAGTAATTACATCTAACAGTGGCCAAAAAAAATTACATTGGAAAGTTGTACGACAGCGTATGCAGGTTATGTATTCCACAAAATTTTTGACAAAACAACGTGCGAACAATGTCGATCTGATTTAATAAAAGATTCAAATGATGCGTTTGAAGAAAACGAACTTTTTATTTTGAATAAAGATTATGGCTGTTCCACTGATATACAATTCTTAAGAAGACCTACTGAGAGCTTTATTAACACCACCACTTTAAATACATTTAAATAGATTTAATGCCCTCTACGAACAGTACAAATTAAGTGAAAATGGTGTAAAAAATATAGAAAAGGATTTAATGGACGACTTGCCATGGTTATATGCCGAAGAAAATTGTATAGACCATAAGAAACAAATGGTAAAACTAATTATAAAAATGAAAATTTTTAGAAAATGGGAATCTGATGGTAGAAAGAAAATTCCCATATCAAGTGGAAAACCACATAGGAAAGTACGAATTTTAGGAAATTAACTACTGCCACAAAAATCAGTGGACTTATTTTCTCCAAGTATTTTTAATAAAGTGTTTAACAATTAATTTCAATAATTTTTAAACTTTTTTAGTAATTAAAATAATAAAATAAATCAATTTTATAAAATATTACAACTTTTCGTATTTTTAACTACTTTATGTGATTTTTAAAATCTTTAAAATTCCCTATTTTTTCAACTTATTAGTATGATTTTCAATTTTTAAATATTTCTTGAGAAATGTAAAATTCTCTCAGCTCGGATGTGGTTCGGTATATTATAACGGTGGCGCCACTTTACAGAGTGAATGCGGTGGAACTAGTTCAGTAGTAGGGAGGGTAGGGGGAGGGGAACACGGTTGCAGCTGCGACGCTTATTTTCCCTGTATTGCGTGTTTTGTTAAATTTCTTAGTCAACGCTAGAACTAAGTGTTAGTTCTTGGGATACCATGTTGCAACCTTCTTCAGAAACAAGTCACTTCGAACTTGTTTGCTGTGTTGAAAAAAAATTAAAGCTGTCAACGGCGTTATTTCAGCGCCTACTCTGCTTGTAATATGCCGATTTAATATTTTCACAAATGACGATGGTTTTTATTCTAGACATTTTATACACCCTGTACAGTCTACAGTGGACATAACACCTCTTTGTTAACTAAAAATAACTAGGAAGCTAATTTCGCCAATGAAAGTTGCCCTACAAATCGATAACAACTATAACCCTAAAAAAACTCCTGGAATTGATGAAATTTCACCAGGCTTATACTTGTTTAATGCATGCTTGAGACTGAAAGATGTCTCGATACGTTTTAAGTCGGCACAGATAATTAAGCTCAAAAAACTTCTTTAAATGTTTATTCTTAAAACGTCTTAAACTCCTCACCAGGTTTCCTATTTTGTATTGCGTAATCGCCATTCTAGCATAAAGTGACAACCGTTTTTAGAATACATTTGAAAAACAGAAATACTGTCCTGCAGTTTTCATGAACTTCACATGAATTTCGCAGTCGTTTGATAGTATGTGAAATCATATCACTCTGAAAATGCGTTTGGAGTGTTACATGAAGGAGGATACTCAACATTCAAACCAATCTTCGCTGGAGTTTCCAATTTCAAAAGATGTACTTAAGACATTTCCTGATGACACAGTTAATCTGATAAGTTATTCAACGCAAATGAAGATTTTCAAATGAAATTGAACGGTTTGAAATTGGTTCCCATCAATTTTGAATAAACAGGAGGATGACCCATTTTTCAAGCAGAATGAACAAAATATTTAAGTCACTAACTTGATAGTAGAATGAACAGGAGGCATCATGTTATACAGAAAGGTGAACAGATTAAACTCAAAATGAGACAAATTAGTCGATAGATGCTGCCAATGATCCAATTGATCGTCAGAGGTAGTCAAAACAAATTTCTGCTTGATTGCCAATGCTTACTTGTGTCTACGAAGTAATTCAAGATTTCGTGTGAAGCATAAGAAAGACTGCTTTGATATTCCAACATTACAGCCATTCAACTCCTGGACAATACTCAGAAGCTTAGATGATTGAAGAAAATTAAAATTCACGAAATTTTATAGCATCAAAACGAAATTCAGTTTAAATACGATTTAATATTGGGAATATGCGCGTTTTGCTACAATTGAAGGGTAGTAACAAATTATGATATAAATTAAGAATGCACTGAGAATGCCAATAGGGATATTATTAAAAAAGTTAATGTCTGTCGCAAAAAATCGCAATAAATATACAACTATTATATCAATTTTCATACAAAAGGGACCAACATATTCCTTTTAATATAAGAAATATCCAACTACCATATGCCTATACAGCAAAATATTTGGGTATAACATTGGATGCTAAACTGTGTTGAAAAGCGCACGTCAAAAAGAAAAAAGGACAATTAGACATCAAATTTTTAAAACACGTATTAGCTGCTTGGACGAAACTTCACCCAGTTATTCACCAAGTCTGTATGGTCATGTAGCAAACAGCTATAGCGTTATGCCAGGAAGAGTAATTTAGAAATATTCCAACAATACCAAAACAATTTATTAAGGAGTATTGGTAGTCCTGTCCCCCTATCCTAGATTTTTTTCATTGTTATACTCTTATTGGAATATGTAGAACAACGTAGAACTGATGAAAAATTATTTTGCACTGTACCACTCGAAATAAGGTTCTGTATACTCTGTCATGTATAATATTATTAACAGCTGCTTCGTATAACTTTATGTTTCAAGTTAAAATATTTTTTGTATTTATACGTGGCAGAAATAAAGAGTTAAATCAACTTTTTTAAATTTCCTGCCAATATGCTATGCAAAATTTGCTGCAAAATATTTTTTTAGTGTTCAAAATTTACTATACACTTTTTACTTCCTAAGGAATGATGTGGTCTTATCAAAGTCTTTTTCAAACCGTCCTTTAAAGCGTTATTTTAGATAACTTTCTTAATAATTAATTAATGATTTTTGTGAGATATTAAACATTGAATAAAACTTATTCAACTTAGTAGATTAAAAAATAAATTAACGTACCTTTAAACCTCGAACTGTCTCTGTATGTTCAACAATCATTCTTTGATGTTTCAACCCTAAATTTTCCAACTCTTTCGCGGTCATATCCAACTCCATCTCAACTTTTTCCAATCGTTCCACCATATTACGATTCTTCGTTCCCAACTCACTATTTTCCTTGGATAAACTCTCGCAAACCTCTTTACTCCTCTGCAACTCAACCCCTAAAATATCAACTTGCGCCTGCAAACTCGCCGATTCCTCCTTCAACTTCTCCTCGACCACCCCACAAGCATCTCTCGACGAATTCTGATTCTGTCTTAATAAAACACTTTGAGCTCGAACTTTATAATTTTCATAATCCGATTGAATCTCAATCAGTTCATTTTGTTTCAGTTCAAATTGGTTTTGAATCGATTTCAACGAATTTTCTAACGAAAGATATTTTTGTTTATACGATTCGCATTGTTTTTGTAAAATCGTTTGATTCTTTTCATTTTCAACGATCGTTTTTGAAAGTTGCGTAGACAAGTCTTCATTATCCATTCGAATATTTTCAACGGAAAACGTTAATTGTTGAATTTTTGTTTCTTTTTCGTTCAAAATCGTTTCGAGTTCCACAATTTTCTTTTTATTATTTTCGTTATTTTGGATTTCCCTCGAAAGTTTTTCGTCTAAAATTTTTATATTTTCATCCGCATTTTTACTTAATTTTTCTAGTTCTTCAATGTTTAATTTTTGATGATCTATTTGTTGTTTTAATTTCGTGATGATTTCTTGTTTCTTTTCAATTTTTTGTGTTAAATCTTTAACGGATTTTTCGTAATCTTGTATTTCTAAATTTAAAACTGATTGTTTTTTCTTCTCGGTTTTTAATTCGTTATGCTTTTCGATTTCTTGTTTTAAAGCGCGATCTTTCGCTTCTAAATCGAGATTTAATTTATTAATTTGTGCCTCGTATTCTTTTTTAATCATTTGATTCGTTTCTAATTCTTTTTTTAACGTCTGGACTTTTCCCGCAATCTGCTTTTTCCATTCGTCGACGTTTCTTTTTTCGCTTTCTAAGTTATCAATCGTTAATTTTAATTTTTTAATCATTTCCTCATTCTCTTTTAACATCTTCTTATCATTACTTACCTGTATAGAGGTTGTTTCTAATTCTTTCGCGGACGTTTTACATTCTTTCCATGACGTTTCTAGTTGATCTTGCAACAAATCGATTTGTTGTTGATATGATTGTTTCGTTTTAATCAATTTTTGCGATAAATCTGATTTTTCACTTTGCTCTTTCATTATTTCTTCGCTTAATTGTCGAATTTTCGCTTTTAATTTTATTGCTAAATTCCTTAACTTTCCGTAACGTTCTTCCCAAGAACCTTCAATATCTTTCATTCTCGACGATTCTTCAGTTTTCGTCACGGAAACTGTTGAAGTCGTTTCGCTATCGGGGTAATTAAATTCGCTTGATTCAACGAAATGAGAAGACATTTTTTCTTTTAACTCGATTATTTCAGATTTTAACCGTGATATTTCAGAATTTTTTTTAACAATTTCTTCGTCAGTAAACGAACTTGCGAAGGTTTCGTTTTCATTTTTTAAACTTAACACCTCTTTTTGTAACGTTTCAATCGTTTTTTCTTTGCGCATCAGAGTTTCAACGTTGGCTAAATTTTGAGCTTCGAAAAGTTGCATTTTCTTTAAAATTTCGTCGCAATACGACTGTTGTTTTGAAATAACTTCTCCGCGTTCTTTTAACGCTTGGTTCATAACATTCATTTCCGATAATAATTCGGCGTTTTCGCGTTTTAAAGATGATAGTTTATCTTCTTCTTGTGTTTCAGTTTGAATAATTTTTTCTTCATTACTCTTTGAATTATTTTTTATCGCATCCATTTGTTCTTTTAAGTTTTTGATATATTGATCAAGCTGTTGATTTCTTTTAACGTGTTTGATGATTTCTTCGCTGGTTTGTTCAGCCATTTGTTGTTCTTCACAATCTTTTTTTTGAATTTGTTTGGAAAGTTCTTCGATTTTTTTCTGTAAATTTTCATTTAACCTTTGTAATTCTTCGTATTTTTTTGATTTATTGCTTAAATCAACGTTTGTTGCTTTTAAATTAATAATTTCCGTTGATGTCGTTTCAGCTAAGTTTTCATAACTTTTTACTTTTTTAGTTAAATCATCTTTTTCATTTGAACATTTATCAATATCTTTTAAATAACGTTCAATTAAAATTTTGTATTCTTCAATGTTTTTAATTAAATCTTTATTAATCGATTTTAGTTCATCTCTATTTGCAAGTAAACAAGAAATTTCTTCGCCTAAATTTTTTTTACATTTTATATTTTTTGATATTTCTTCAACGGTCGTTCTATATTTTCTTAATTCCTCAATTTCCAATCGATAGTTTTCCTCTTTCGTTTTTAATTCATCAATTTTCACTTTTAATTCTTCATTACTTAAATTAGTTTTATTCAAATCAGCAATTTGACCTTTCAAAACATCGATTTTCAATAAAAGCTTTTCTTCGCGATTTTTCAAATCAACGATTTCACTCGACATTTGTTCATTTTCTGCAACCAAATCATTCTTAACCGGTAATTGGAAAATTGATTTAATATGATTCATTTCTTCTTCGTTATTTTGATTTTTGTTAACGGCGAATTTAGATTCTGATTTTTCCGAATTGTCACTATTTGATTTTTGAAGTTTTTCAATTTCGATTTTAAGCGAATCATTTTCTGTCTTAATTCGTTCACTTTCGACATAATTCGTTTCGATTTTCTTTAAAACAACGTTTAAGAGATCTTTCCAATCTTGAACTTGATTTGTATATGTTTTAAATGAGGATATCAATTCGTTTTTAGATTCTTTTAATTTCTTAACGTCACCGGCAAATTTTACGATTTTCCCGTGATAACTTTTTAATTTATCTTTTAATTTTTCATTTGAATTTTCTGAAATAAAACGAATTCTTATTAAAACATGAAATTTATAGTTAACAAGAAAAAAGTTATTAATTCATTTTTAAATTACAAACATTTTTGAAAAATTTCTCAAAAACCATAACAATAAGTTTAGGAAATGTGCAAAGGCGACATTCCTCCGCACATTTTCTAACGAAACATGCAATGAAACCTTAGAATAAAAAGTTTGAAGAGGCTGGATCAGCTCAAAAAACGAAGCTGACAGGATTTACCGGCAAGCGCTTGTGTTCTACAAAATATCGAAGGTGTACGCGTTTCAGCCATACGAGAACCGCGGCGTTCAATTTGTAAACAAACAGCTGCAATTAAAATGTCCCGAGAGAGTGTACCATTCCCTATTTTGTTTTATAATTTCATTAGACTTCATTCCTGATGAGGGGACGAGGAAGGAGACATAAACATCAGATATGGACAGAATAGGTTAGAGGTAGTAAATCACTACAAATACCTGGGGGAGGGACGAGCAATGCTAAATAACTAAGTCTAACAACTATGCTAAATAGTGTTCCTAACATAATTCAAAGTGATCAGCAGAGTAATATACTATGTGCAAGAATGAAACAACTGTATTATGAAATACAAAAACTAAATATAAAGAAATCAGTACGCTATGACCTAATAAATGGAGAAACATTGAAACATCTACTAAAACGGGCGATTACAAAACTATTACATATAATTAATGCTGCTTTCAAACAAAAATACATCCCAAGTATATGGAAAGTTGCTAAAATAATAATGATACCAAAACCTGGTAAATACCCACGGATGTTACATCATATAGGCCCATCTCATTATTACCCTTACTATCAAAACTACTTGAAAAATTACTATTAAAAAGACTAAAACCTGTGATAGAAGAAAAAATCCTTATACCAACACATCAATTTGGGTTGCGGAATAAACATGCAACAATAAACCAAGTGCATAAAATAACGAATACTATCGAAATACATAGTAATGGAAGAAAATAAAGTCTACTCCGCCGTATTTTTGGATGTTGCACAAGCTTTGAACAAAGTCTTTTTAGATGGTTTACATTACAAACTATACCAAATACGACCATCAACGTATAGTCAACTATTAAAATCGTATTTTTCCGATCGATATTTTAGAGTAAAATACGAAAACGCTTATTCACCACTACATAAAATACAAGTCGGAGTTCCTCGAGGAAGTGTGCTTAGCTCAACACTGTACTTACTCTACACATTCGACCTTCCTCAGGCCTACCTCGACCTACCACAAACTTTAACAGCTACACACAGCTACAAAATGGAGTAGTTGCAGCAAATAAGTTACAAATTGGCCTTAAATTCAATAGAAAACTGAGCCAAACGATGTCTAATAAAACTAAATACAAATAAATCGACATACATAGATTGTACTTATAAGAAAGTAAACTGTGTCTCAGTAGACATAAATGACACTGGATGCCAAACTCACATGGAAAGCTCACGTCAAAAAAACGTGAGGAACTTGATATCAAATTTAGACACCTATATTGACTTATGGGCAGAAAATAATATACAAATAATAAACTAATATACAAGCAAGTAGTAAAACCAAAATGGACATACGGAATCCAACTATGGGGTTGTACCTACAAGACAAATGCAAGTATGATTCAAAGATTCCAGAACCCTGGTATATAAGAAACACCGATCTCCATAGCGACTTGAAAGTAGCATCGATGTCATCAGAAATTGCATCATTCGCATCTAAACATGAGAAGAGAATGCACGATCATCTCAACATCGAAGCCATCCAGCTTCTCGACAACGAGAATGTTCTACGTCGCCTTCAGAGGATGAAGCCGTTCGATTTAGTGACCTAGTGCTCTAGTCGATTCAAACGCGAACAATAATGCGAAATTATAACAAAAACAACAATACCCTAAACGCGTGTTACGCGTATCGCCAATTAAGACAATTGCCTTAAGTTCATATGTATATATATCATTTACTTATTTAGAGTGTATTTTTTAATTTACTAAGTGTTCTAGTTACCAAGTTTCATCTCAAAAAATGAAAAAATTATAATTATTATTTTTATTGCGTTTACTAACATTTTTTTGTGTATTTATTTCTTTACGTTGACACTTTTTAATTTAATAAATGTTTTGCGCTTCATAAAATAAAAATAAATATACAGGGTGAATTATTACTATCCTGGCGGTCGATAGTTACTAAACCGTTTGAAAAAGAAAAAGATTTTTATACAAAAGATGTTTGACTCATCACTTTCTATTACGTAAAATTGTTTATCTACAACTATTGAATTATCTATTCGTTATACATTTGATTTTTGATGGGCATTACCCATGACTGACAAAGTGTTGAATAATGAAGCCATTATTCCACAGTTCTGACAAGGCCTACTAATCAAAAAATAAAATATTAACAGAAATGACAGCTTTCTTATATTGAGGTTATGTCTGAAATGTTTATCAAGTTTATTTTTTTTCCTTTTTTTTGATTTTTTTTTCAAAATTAAATAGTTGTAGATAAAGTATAGTATTCAACTTGCGTATAATGGATGTTACCCACTCAGATTACAACAAGCGCTCGCTTCGCTCGCTCGTGTCGCAACTTCATCTTCGTGGGTAATAGCCGCCATTATACGCTTGTTGAATAATATGCTATTATGTAATTCGCG
>NW_019280583.1:0-48349 GCF_000648695.1 Onthophagus taurus | reverse complement strand
TTTTCCGTCGACCGTGTATTTATATGATTTATAAATGTATACAAAATCATTCATTAATGACACCTATTAATAAACGATTTTCTATTAATAAACGATTTTAAGAAAGTCCGACCGAACTAAATAGTAGTCAATTTAATAAATATTCTCCAATGAAATTTGTAATACCGACCCAACCGACCACTATATCTATTCGGTAAGACTACAAAAATAAATTATGACACATTAAAAGTGAGGTTATTTTGCCAGTGACAGAATTGGGAGATTTTTCAACGATGGATTTTCTCTATTTTGTTGAAAAGACGGTCAACGGAAAAATATTGTAACTAACTCGTATATTAAAATGCGATTAATTATCTCAATAATTAAATATCTCGATAATTAATCGCCTACATTAATAGACTTGTTGGTTAAATAACTATTAACACCTGTATATTTTATCATATTATGAATACAACTAATAGTATATTATTATATGAGCATATAATGAGGGTTATTATTCATGGCATAATTAACCTGAGTGAATAATATATAACATATATAGCTCATTATATGTGAGTAGAATACTATCCTTTGTCCATGACTATTTAAATTGATTCCATAAATTTATTTTTAAATAAATTGGGTTTGTGGGTTTGTCCACGACTCCCTTATAATATATACCTTATGAATGAGTTTTCTAAAACAAAAGGGTAGTCATTTTTCACGAAGTGAATAATAGCGGTGAATAATAATCATTATTCACTGGTAATCAACTTGACAGACTAATAATAATTATTTGAAACGTTAACATTTCAAAAAACGTCAATATAATTCAATTTTTTTGGAGTTTCTAAAGGTTTGAGATTAAAAAAACCTAAACAAATTGCTTGTTTCGTATGATTTAAGCATAAATTAATTAATTTTCGTAAAAAAAAACGACGTTCTATAAAATTGACATTTAATTTTGACAAATTGTTGTGAAGTTGGTTACAGTTAGTAATATAGCATTTGTGTCACATTGACGTTTAAACTTTATTCAAAAATTTATTTAAAACATAAATTTATGGAATCAATTTCAATAGTTGTGGACAAAGTATAGTATTCTACTCACATACAGGGTGCCCATTATGTATGGAATATAGTATATATCTTGATATGTATCAACTTTATAAAAAATCACTTTGATAGAGACTACTTTTCTAGTCTCTTTCAAATGAGCCTAACGAAAGGGCACATAGCCATTTAAAAAAAATCCAAATGTTATTCGTTACTCATTTGTTTTCTGAATTAAAAACAATTGAATGCAGTGTTATTGTGGCAAATAAAATATTAAATAACTTTTGTATAAAATGTTTTTTTATAAAGTCAACATTTACCGAGATACATATATACTATACTCCATACATAATGGGCACACTGTATAATAAGCTATTATTCACTCAGGTTAATTACACCACTCGCTACGCTCGTGACATAAACTTAACCTTAGTGAATGATAGCCCTCATTATATGCTCATATAATAATATACTATTATACAACCGTATATGTTATAATTTCACAGCGTTCATAGTTCCTGAGATATTCAATTGTTCTTCCAAAATGTGCCGGATCTTTTTGCAAACGATGTAAAAATGACATTTTTTCCGATTTTTCCATGAAGCTACGTCAGACAATAGTCAAAGTCAATAGGTACATGATAGTATTCAAAGATATTAGATACACTATACAGGAAACCTCAGTTACTTTTGATGTTTTTCAAATGGCTTTTTCTTAAGTTTTTTAAATGGAACAGCTTGTATATTGTGTGCTAGTTGAATTGCTCATCAAGTTCCTTTTAATTAATTATAAGTATGTCATATGTGTAACTTTAATAGTTTTCCTGATATTTAGAATTTAAAGAAAAATGTGTAATAAAATGTCATTATTGTACCTAAAAAAGTGATAGAATGTAATATATTATGTCCTTTTTTGACACTTTTTTTTTGTTTGTCTGTCATTTGTAAATCAGTAATGTATTAAAATACAATTAAAAAAAAACTTTAATAAATAAATAATCAAAACGTGATAAAAATACAATTAAATGGCAGGACAATAAATCTCTTTTTTACATTACTAAATTATTTGAAGGTAATGCAGCAACAAACTATAAACAATTACTAAACGTTGCTCAACAAGTAGGTATTAATTTAATTAATATTTAGAAGTTGTTCAAAATGCTAATAGATTTTTTCTTCTACAAGCATTAATATGTTGTATAAAAGATCAGGTATCAGGTATCTCTTAACATGTGCCTTTTATTTTCTCTAAAGTCGTCAATTATATGGGAGAACAATTGCATGTTTTAAAACTTGCATCTTTTTAAATCTTATAGAGTACCAAGTCGCATTAAAATTTGGTATATGGCAGCAAAATTATTTTATAATATAAAATATTAATGAAATAATAAAAGGAAGAACAAAAAAAAAGTTATAAAAATAGACAGAATATTATTTTATTACACATTATTCTTTAAATTCTAAATATCAGGAAAACTACTAAAGTTAGATATATGACATACTTATCATTAATTGAAGGTAACTTGATGGGCAATTCAACCAGCACACAATATACAGGTGTTCCATTTAAAAAGTTTATCAAAAAGCCATTGGAAAAAAATCAAAACTAACTAAGCTTTATGAACACCCTGTATAGCGTATCTAATACCTTTGGATTCTATCATTTTTCAAGAAAAAATTGGAAAAAATGTCGTTTTTACATCGTTTTTAAAAAGATTCCGCAATGGACACAATTTGGAAAAACAATTAAATATCTCAGGAACTATGAATGATATGAGTTAGTAACATATACGGTTGTATAAACAAATTTAATGCTATTCATAATATGATAAAATATATAAGGTGTTCCATTTAACAAAATCTACATACTCTCCGTTACGCCTAAATGGAACACCTGTATAAGTAAAAATAATTTTGCGTAATAGAAAATGGCGAGTCAAACAACTTTTGTATAAAACATTTTTTTCTTTCTCAAACGGCTTAGCAACTATCGTCCGCCGGGCTACTAATAAGTCACCTGTATGATTATTTGTTTTTNGTTTTATAAAATTGACATTTAATTTTGACAAATTGTTGTGAAGTTGGTTACAGTTAGTAATATAGCATTTGTGTCACATTGACGTTTAAACTTTATTCAAAAATTTATTTAAAACATAAATTTATGGAATCAATTTCAATAGTTGTGGACAAAGTATAGTATTCTACTCACATACAGGGTGCCCATTATGTATGGAATATAGTATATATCTTGATATGTATCAACTTTATAAAAAATCACTTTGATAGAGACTACTTTTCTAGTCTCTTTCAAATGAGCCTAACGAAAGGGCACATAGCCATTTAAAAAAAATCCAAATGTTATTCGTTACTCATTTGTTTTCTGAATTAAAAACAATTGAATGCAGTGTTATTGTGGCAAATAAAATATTAAATAACTTTTGTATAAAATGTTTTTTTATAAAGTCAACATTTACCGAGATACATATATACTATACTCCATACATAATGGGCACACTGTATAATAAGCTATTATTCACTCAGGTTAATTACACCACTCGCTACGCTCGTGACATAAACTTAACCTTAGTGAATGATAGCCCTCATTATATGCTCATATAATAATATACTATTATACAACCGTATATGTTATTATTTCACAGCGTTCATAGTTCCTGAGATATTCAATTGTTCTTCCAAAATGTGCCTATTACAGGATCTTTTTGCAAACGACATTTTTTCCGATTTTGCCTTGAAGCTACGCCAGACAATAGTCAAAGTCAGTAGGTACATGATAGTATTCAAAGATATTAGATACACTATACAGGTTGTTTAAAAACCTCAGTTACTTTTGATGTTTTTCAAATGGCTTTTTCTTAAGTTTTTTAAATGGAACAGCTTGTATATTGTGTGCTAGTTGAATTGCTCATCAAGTTCCTTTTAATTAATGATAAGTATGTCATATGTCTAACTTTAATAGTTTTCCTGATATTTAGAATTTAAAGAAAAATGAGCATCCTGTATAAGTAAAAATATATATATAATATATATTTTACGTAATAGAAAATGGTGAGTAAAACAACTTTTGTATAAAACATTTTTTTCTTTCTCAAACGGCTTAGCAACTATCGTCCGCCGGGCTACTAATAAGTCACCTGTATGATTATTTGTTTTTTGTATATTTTTAATTGAAATTCTTATTAATTTTTTATTAAAATACCTATGAAAAATTTTAAAAATGCTAACTAAAAATTGTTTGCCCATATTCATAGCAGACTACATTTTACAGAATAAGTAGCCCCTAAGGGATAAAATTTTGGCCACACCTGCTCTAGAGTTTCAGACATTGAAGGGAAAGAGATTGTGCTACATTTTACTATTCCTGTATAAATTAGTCAAGAAGAAAATTATGTTTTTATGTGCCCTCATATCAAACATGTGGTGAATATTTGTTTAGAATTAGTAGATCCTTATCTTCAGCACATCTTTACTCTCCTCTTGTTAGAATAATGAATATGCATGACTGTTACTGCAGGAATATTGATATCTTTAATGTTTCTTTGGCTGCTTTCAGACGTTTCTTGAGAGGCGTAGGTGAGGAGGGATCATTGCTACTTTGTTAATGCTTTGTTTTATTATTAAATAAGTAACAATCATTTTTATATACTTTTTGATTTGTTTTTATTTGGTTTTTTGTTGGAGTGTTGCTTTTGATTTTAATTTTGTTTTCTTTTTGATTTACAATACTATTTTTTTTGTTGTACTCTCAAATATTTTGTGATTAATTTTTGTTTAGGTCTTTTGTGGATACTTTGTAGGGGGGTCAACCCTGTTTGCATCCCAAATGTTAATAAATAAATAAATCTAAGGCTGAATAACAATTAAAACCGCGAGAACTAACACTAGACCTAGAAATATTCAGGTTTAGCTGACTTAAGAGATTTACATCTAAACCCAAATGTTTCTAGTTTTTACTTAAAAAAATTTTTAATTAACCTCAAAATCTAAACTATATTTCTCACCTAATTCCGAAATAGTTTTTTCTTTCTGTTTTATATTCTCTTCCAATTCAAATCCATTTGAAATATTGTTTTTCTCCAAAGCTAACAACTGCTCCTGTTGTTCCAATCCAATTTTTTTAAGAAAACCAATTTGATTCTCCAAACCATCTAATTGTCCGATTAAACTTTCGTTTTCTTCGCTAAGTCGACCAACCTGTCTTTTCAATCCTTGGTTTTCTGTATCCAAATCGCTGTACTTACCCTCAATAAACACCTTTTCACTTTTTAATTCTTCCAGGGATGTTAAAAGATCTAATTTTTGCTTGGTTAGTGTTCCAATAATGGCCTCTGTTTGTGGGTCAATTTTTAATTGATTTTCTTGGGGTTTACAATTTTCTTGTAATTTCATATTTTCTTTAAGTTGACGATTTTCTTCAATAAGTATATCTTTAGATTGTTTTGCTTTTTGAGCTATCGATAGGAAACTTTTACACTTGATTATTAGCTCCTCTTTGGTTAAATTTTCAAGAGGCACCTTTTTCGATGCCCCTTCCATTGAAACATCCATTTTTTAACGTAGATTATTCACGCCAAACACAATATCCTTAAATTTACGTTGTTTTCTAAATAAAACATTTAAATAAGAAGCAATTTTCTTTTTGTAATGATTTTTTTAAGTATTTTTGCCACGATTTTTGACAGATGACAAGGATGATAAATGACATTTATAGGTTAGGTTGTTTCGATTGGACGATTCTAAATTTAAAAAGATTTATTGAATCAATTTTATTAATAATAACAATACTAACAAATAAAATATAAAATATTAATAAATTTAATCTGCATTAATTAATTTGTTTTATTTTCTTTTATAATAATAATTTTGACTTAGGCTCGTTCGATTGATTGCTTTTAGTATAATAATGAAAATTCATAATATGGTAGATATCAATTTATTTAGCAGTTTTTATCGTTTGGATCAATTTAGTTATCATTTTCCAAACATATCGGACCGGTTGTTAAATAAACCATAGATTGCGCACGCCTCGTTCTTCTTTCTACATCCTCACGCTCAAAATTGTCCACACAGATTTGAAAGTTTCATCCCTAAAACGGTTCCGCTTGTATTTAGATTATTCAAATATGTTTTATTTAATGTGTAATTTAGTAATATTTTTATCGTTTTGTAATGTGTGTAAACCGAAAGAAGCAAAATTGATCGAAAAGGAAATAAGAAACCGGTAAGTTTTACAACAAAAAAAATAATAAAAGTTGGAAGATTTTGAAAAATGGTTTTGAATAAAAATTTATTGAATTAAGTGTTCAAAGGAGTTTATTTTTGATTGGATATGCTTGATAATGTTTATTGATATTTTTTTGTATAGTATAAACGAAAGTAGGATAAACGGATGCTGAAGCTGGCGCCTCTATGTCTACAAAATATCGATTCACCGTCAGATCTTAGAAATGTAATGTTCATTGTCACAGTAAGATTCGCATGAAATCAATTTTTTAATATACAGTTATAATTTTCTAGAGAATAGAGACATTTGTTGTCTTACTAATTAAGGAAATGGCTTAATTAACTCACTTTTTTAAAGAATTATTAAAATTTCATTAAGTTTTGATAGAAGACTTTACCTTGTTTCATCAAACCTTTTGTTTCAACAAAAGATGTCTTTAGCAGAACTTCTCGTGAGGTTTGGATGCTCAGGATCTACCTATCTACTTTGGAACCTCACACATTATTCCTTAGTTCTATTGTATTGATCTTTTTCTGCCGGAATGTTAATAAATTTCATGCCAGAACTATCTCATGGTAAGCAAAAATTTGCAACAATAACTTAATAAGAATAATGATATTATATCATAATAACTTACCAAATCTTTTCTTCTTCCCGTTCTTCATATATTAAGCAATTTTACTTTTCTTTAATGTAATTTCTCTACAAGTCGTCGTTCTATCTTTCTGATTTATCTTGAGCAATCAATTATATTTCTTTACACCAATATTATCTACCGCACATACGCGTCTTATATTTCCAGAAAATGTACGTCTCACAAATCACAGATCAATCATTTTTTATTCCGCCTCACAAAAATATATACAAAAACGTTAGTATTAATAATAACTCAGCTATACTATATTATCAGAATGTGCAAGGGATAACTACAAGCATTAATCTTTTGGAAACTCAAATGAGTTTATTGAAAAGCTGTAAGTTCCTCGTATAACTGAGCATTGGCAATCACAACAAAATAAGAAAACAATTCAATACCTAGTTTCACCTAGTATCATCATATTTCGCATATTTCGCAAACTATCAGCGCCACCTCAAATAAAAACATTAATGAGCAATGTGAGGACTTTACTTTTTAATGTACAAACGCACAATTCACCTATGCAAAACTAGCTACATAGTAGTGGCTATATACAGGATGTCCCACGTAAGCAATATAGTACATAAATGGCATTAAGGTGCCGATATACGTAGTTCTTCCTTAGACAAAAGTTGTAGGAAATTTGGCATACTATAACTTTTTATACTAGCGGTATACATATTTTTTCCTTTGCTTTTTTTTCTTTTGTTTTTCCTTTTTATAGTATTGTATTTAGTTTTTAAATTTCTCTTTAAGTACTGGTTTTGTAGTTTCATTTTGTGATAACTTTGTTGATTATCAAGTATTGCAGTGATTAAAATACGTACTTTGCGAATTAGATTGATTAATAAAATTAATTGAGTTTTTTGGGTGTAGTTTAAAGTGAACTTTCTCATTTGGAGTATTTTCTGTTTCAATTTGAACCAAGTTCAAAGGTGCCAAGAACCAAGAAAGTTTTGTTATTTTATGGTATACAGGATGTCCCGCAACGATTGTACAAAACTGCATCAGCGCATTCTATGATCAAAAATAAACAAAAAAAGCCTAATAAACATAGGTCCGAAAATGGACCATTTTCGAGATATTCAAAGATTTAGTTTCATAAATTGATATTGTTAACATCATGAATTTAAATTTGTTTTTATAATAATTAAGTCGTTACTATGATTACGATAAGTTGTCTAATCAAAAAAAAATAATAATACTTCACGAAATTATTATTTTACTATTTAATTTAATAAAACTATTAAGTATGGCTCCTATTAATTACTCCAAGGAAGAGATGGCGGATATGGTGTATTGTTACGGACTAGCTGATGGAAATGCGTCGTTAGCAGCTCGTCATTACGCGCAAAGGTTCCCGAACAGACGATTGCCTAATAGTCACACCTTTAGCAGACTATTTCTCAGATTAAAAGAAACGGGAAGCGTAACCCACAGCCATTCCACGGAGAGACATTACACAAGGCCGGTGGAATTAGAAGAAGCAGTTTTGAGAAGAGTCGATGAAAATGCCTCAACCAGCATTAGAAGAATTTCTGCACAAGAAAACATTAACAAAACAACCGTTCACCGCATTTTAAGGGAGCAGTTGCTTTATCCTTATCATTACAACACCGTTCAAGCTCTAACAGAAAATGATGGCGAAAAAAGAGAGATTTTTTGTAGGTGGGCCATACAGGAAGAGGTAGTAAACGTCGACTTTCCCATAAACATTGTATTTACGGATGAAGCAACATTTACTCAAAGCGGAATTTTTAATATTCATAATGCGCACGTTTGGAGCGATGAAAATCCCCATGCAATACTAGAAACTCATCATCAGTGGCGATTCAGTGTTAATGTATGGGCTGGAGTTATAGGTGATCAGTTATTAGGTCCATTTTTTCTTCCAAAGAGATTGACAGCCGATGCCTACATACATTTTTTACAAAATGACCTTACAGAGGCATTTGATGAATTACCTCAACAAATTCTAGAAGATTGCTACTTTATGCACGATTATGCACGCGCTACTCGAGCATACTTAAATAACAGATTTGGCAATAAGTGGATTGGCCGAGGATGGCCACCTCGTTCACCAGATTTAAATCCGTTAGATTTTTGGTTTTGGGGACATTTAAAACAAATTGTTTATTCTGAAGACGTTCAAAATGTGCAGGATTTGAAGAATAAAATTAGTAACGCATTTGACACAGTAAAACAAATTCCTGGTATCTTTGAACGCATTAGAAGTTCATTTAGAAAACGTATCCGTTTGTGTTTAGAAGTAAATGGTGCGCATATTGAACATTTATTATGACATGAATCTTTTCCAATTTGTTAAATATTCGTTGTTTTTATGCTGGTTGAACGATTTTCTTCGACAATCTTTGTTACTTGTTTTGTTAAATTATTAATGAACTGTATTAATTAACTTAATATTATCTTATTATTTATTAAACTTTATCTTAACCATCGTTACCATGGTAATCATATAATTACTGCATCTAAATCGTTAGAATTAATGATGTTTACAATAGGTCAGCTTATGAAACTAAAACTTTGGATATCTCGAAATTGGTCCATTTTCGGAACTATGTTTATTAGACTTTTCTTGTCTGTTTTCGATCAGAGAATACGCTGATGCAGTATTGTACAATCGTTGCGGGACATCCTGTATAAGTATATTTTCTTTTAAATATTATTTTATGATTTTTTCTTAATAGAATGATTGGTTTTCATGTTGAACACTTACTTGTCAGATCGCTACTGGCACACTTCGGTGAATTAAGGGGTTACCTTCTGGGGTCTGCTACCGATTGTTTTGCAATGTCGGAGATTTGGTTGAGTGGTAACGTTGGGGACGATGTGGTTGATATATATGGTTTCAACCTCTTTCAAATTGATAGGCCGACTAGGGTAGGAGATGTTGGAGTTTATGTTAGAAATTATCATGAATGTTGTATGATAGATGTACAGAATGGGACTAGAATTGAGCAGCTATGGGTGGGATTAACTCTTCGTGGTGTTAAAGTTGCACTTGGTGTTTTTTATAAACTACCCTCTGTGGATTTAAATCAGTTTCTTGAAGCATCTTGTGATTCGCTGTTCCATGTTTACCCTACCGTTGACCACATTGTTGATGTGGGCGGCTTTTCAAGCGTTTAACTTGTCTCAGGTTGTTGTCCAACCCTCTAGAGTTTCGGGTGACTCTGAATCATTAATTGATCTGGTTTTTGTATCGGAGGGTCTTTTGGTGGCTCAGAATGATACTAATGATCTTGGATTTTCGGATCACTTTTTGGTTAACTGCACACTTATGAATGAAAAAAACATTCCTTCTCTTAAAACGATTACCTATCCTGACTTACATAATATTAATATCGAGGATTTTAATAATGATTTGAACAGGATGAATTGCGAAACAATTTTTGAGTTAATTGATGAGAAAGTTAATTATTTTAATGGGAAAATATTAGTTTTATTTGATGTTTATGCCCTTATTGTCACTCGGGTTGTAAAGAAAAACTCTTTACCTTGGAATATTAAAAGGATGCTAAAAGTAAAAAATGTTGCGTTTAAGAAATATAAACGTACACGTGAACAAGCACACTTTGTTTGTTACAAGAATCGTCGCAACTTGATTACGAATGCCATCCGTACTAAAAGCGTGTTTTTCATGAACACAACTATAACACAAGTGACTCTCGTAACTTATGAAAGCGCTTAAAAAGATACAATGTTGTTATTCATCTTCTGCTGTTTTGCCGGGTAGCCTAACTGATCCTGAAATGGTCAATAAATTTTTTGTTGATTCTGCTCAAAATGTTCTGGTTCCCCCTAATCAGGATTTGTTGAGTTATTATCGTGACAATAGGATGCGTAGTGTGAATGGTGACTTGACGTTTGAGCCTGTCTCAGCTAATAAAATTGATAATTTGTTATCATCCTTAAAATCAGGGGATATTGGTTCTGATGGGTTTTTTTAGATATGATAAGATTGTGCTGTCCTCGTATACTTGACGTTTTGTGTCACATATTTAATGTCAGTCTCGGAGAGTCTGTATTTCCATCTGCCTGGAAGTATGGTCTTGTAACTCCAATGCCAAAGTCAAAATCTGTAAAGATTCTCAAGGATTTACGGCCTGTGACAATACTCCCTGCGTTGTCCAAGGTACTTGAGAGAGTGATTGTTGAACAGCTTTGTGGCCACTTGAATGAGAATAATATTCTACCTGACAGACAATCGGGTTTCAGAAAACACTATAGCTGTGCTGCTGAACCTTACTGATGACGTCTTTAAGTCTCTTGATGAGGGAAGGTCAACAATGTTGATTCTTTTGGACTTCACTAAGGCTTTTGACATTTTAAATCATGATCTATTGCTGTCAATCTTACATTACATTGGAATTTGTTACATACTTTTCACAATTTTTACTTGTAATCTGTTTTCTCATTTAAGTGCCTTGTCGTATCATTTGTACGCGAATGATGCACAGGATGTGTACAGTTGAGTAACTGGTGAATTGGAGCAACTGTGTGCTCGCATTGAGCAACATTCATTGCTGATTAATCCTAATAAAACGCAAAGTATCTTGTTTACTAAAAAGGGTGTGTTACATGTTGATAGAGTTGACATTCATATTTATATTTTAAATCAGCCATTGATATTTGAAACTTCTGTTAAAAGCCTGGGTGTGGTGGTTGATGAGCAGCTGTCTTTTTCTGGTCATGTGGGTATGCTTTGTGGTAGGGCATTTGGATCGTTGAAAGCGCTTTATGGTAACAAAAACATTCTTTCTTGTGAATTGAAGTGACTTTTGTGTGATTCACTGGTTCTTTCTCATTTTAATTATTGTAGTGCTGTGTTTAGTCCGTGTTTATCGTATGACAGTGCTCGTAGGATGCAAGTAGTTCAAAACTCTTGTTTACGTTTTATTTATGGTATCGGGCGTAGAGAACATATTTCGGATAAGCTATTGCTCTGTAGGTGGCTGAATATGGGATAGAGATTCACTACTCACTATCTGTGTCTGGTCTATTCAGTGTTATTTGATGGGAAGCCTCCTTATTTGGTTAATAAAATAAAGTTCAGGACTGATGTTCACCACCTTAATTTGAGGCATCGTTCCTGTGTTACTATCCCTAGGCACAAATCAACTAAATTTAGGCAATCGTTTTCGTATCAAGTGGCTAGGGTGTGGGGGTCTAATACCGTGGCCAGCAAGATTACCTGATGTAACTCCCCGCGACTTCTTCCTTTGGGGATCCGAAATATGTTTTCTATGCCCGATACCATAAATAAAACGTAAACAAGAGTTTTGAACTACTTGCACCCTTCGAGCACTGTCATACGATAAACACGGACTAAACAAGCACTACAACAATTAAAATGGAAAAGAACTAGTGAATCACACAAAAGTCGCTTCAATGCACAAGAAAGAATATTTCTATTACCATAAAGCGCTTTCAACGATCCAAATGCCCTACCACAAAGCATACCCACATGACCAGAAAAAGACAGCTACTCATCAATCACCACATCCAGGCTTTTAACATAAGTTTCAAATATTGCTGATTTAAAATATCAATATTAATGTCAACTCTATCAACATGTAACGCACCTTTTTTAGTAAATAAGATACTTTGCGTTTTATAAGGATTAATCAGCAATGAATGTTGCTCAATGCGAGCATACAGTTGCTGCAATTCATCAGATTGCACACATCTGGCAACTCATGCGGAAAGAAGCTACAGTACAGCTGCGCATCAACCGCGTACAAATGATACGACAGCGCACTTAAATCAGAAAATAGATTACAAATAAAAATTGTGAAAAGTATGGGACACAAGATGGACCCCTGTGGCACACCAGACGCAATTGCCATAGAAGACGATATTGTATCATTCACGCTAACTGACCGCCGCCTATCCTGAAGACAATTCCGAAACAACTCAACAGCCGCACCACTAATTCCAATGTAATGTAAGATTGGCAGCAATAAAACATGATTTAAAATGTCAAAAGCCTTAGAAGCCTTTGAAGTCCAAAAGAATCAACATTGTCGACCTTCCTTCATCAAGAGACCTAAAGACATCATCAGTGTTTTCTGAAACCCGATTGTCGACAGGTAGAATATTATTCTCATTCAAGTGGCCACAAAGCTGTTCAACAATCACTCTCTCAAGTACCTTGGACAACGCAGGAAGTATTGTCACAGGCCGTAAATCCTACAGAACCTTTACAGATTTTGACTTCGGCACTGGAGTTACAAGACCATACTTCCAGGCAGATGGAAATACAGACTCTTGGAGACAGACATTAAATATGTGACACAAAACATCAAGTATGCGAGGACAGCACAACCTTATCATATCTAAAGAAATCCCATCAGAACCAATACCACCTGATTTTATGGATGATAATAAATTCTCAATTTTATTAGCTGAGACAGGCTCAAACGTCAAGTCACCATTCACACTACGCATCCTATTGTCACGATAATAACTCAACAAATCCTAATTAGGAGGAACCAGAACATTTTGAGCAGAATCGACAAAAAATTTATTGACCATTTCAGGATCAGTTAAGCTACCCGGCAAAACAGCAGAAGATGAATAACAACAATGTATCTTTTTAAGCGCTTTCATAAGTTACGAGAGTCGCTTGTGTTACAGTTGTGTTCATGAAAAACACGTTTTTCAGTACGGATGGCATTCGTAACTAAGTTGCGAAGATTCTTGTAATAAACAAAGTGTGCTTGTTCACGTATTCGTTTATATTTCTTAAACGCAGCATTTTTTACTTTTATCATCTTTTTAATATTCCAGGTTATCCAAGGTAAAGAGTTTTTCTTTACAACCCGAGTGACAATAGGAGCATAAACGTCAAACAAAGCTAATAACTAATAATATTTCATTAAAACAATTAACTTTCTCATCGATAGAGATTAACTCAAAAACTATTTCCTAATTCATCCTGTTCAAATCATTATTAAAATCCTCGATATTAATATTACGTAAGTCATGATAGGTCATCGTTTTAGGAAAAGGAATGTTTTCTTCAATCATAAGTGTACAGTTAACCAAAAAGTGATCCGAAAATCCAAGATCATCAGTATCACTCTGAGCCATCAAAGGACCCTCCGACACAATAACCAGATCAATTAATGATTCAGAGTCACCCGAAACTCTAGAGGGTTGGACAACAACCTGAGACAAGTTAAACGCTTGAAAAGCCGCCATAACAGCTGTCCTAGCATGCGAGTCAACTAAAACATTAACATTAAAGCCGCCCACAACAACAATGTGGTCAACAGTAGGGTAAACATAGAACAGCGAATCACAAGATGCCTCAAGAAACTGATTTAAATCCACAGAGGGTGGTTTATAAAAAACACCAAGCGCAACTTTAACACCACGAAGAGTTAATCTCACCCATAACTGCTCAATTCCGTATAGATTTGTCAGGATTTATTTTTAGCTGGTGGTATGTTGGTAATTCAAAAATCGTATCAAGGTCACCGCTAATACCAGCCTCAGCAATACCACTGCCCGCTGTCGCGTATGAAGCGTAAAGCTGGGTATCATCCGCATATGTACTCATTTTACAGAATTTAATAAATTTATTAAATTGTGAAGTATAGATAGAAAATAAAATAGGTTCCAGCACAGATCCTTGGGGAACACCATTGCACAGTGCGAGTTCACCAGTCATGGCATCATCAACTTTCACCCTCTGTGTGCGATCACTACGATAGCTACTCAATATTGTTACTGCGCCTTCACTAAAACCTAGATAACGGAGTAGTTTGCTCAAAATGGTGTGGTTAACAGTGTCAAATGCTTTTGAATAGTTTAAAAAAACCACAGCAGTACTCTCTCCCACATCAACAGCGGACAATATATCATCAGTTAGATTTAACATTGATGTTGTGCAACTATACCCACATCGAAAACCCGATTGTTCTGAAAGGAGCAAACTATTGGTCTCCATATACTCCACCAATTGAGCCTTCATAACCTTCTCTAAAACTTTAGAAAGAACAGGGAGAATACTTATTGGTCGCAAGTCACTATACTCTCGCGGGTTATCCTTTTTGAGCAGAGGAATAACCTCTGCGCGTTTCCATTCCAAGGGAAAGACATGTTCAACTAAACAACAATTCAGTATGTGGGTCAAATATGGCAAAATGGTGGGGCGATCTCACATTTAAGTGTTCAATATGAAAAGCAATCATTCTATTAAGAAACAATCATAAAATAATATTTAAAAGAAAATATACTTATATACCATAAAATAACAAAACCATGCATAACAGTTATATGGTCAACATAATACAAATAAATACAATAAACCAATAAAAAAATTTAAACAGAAAATACTCCAAATGAGAAAGTTCACTTTAAACTACACCCAAAAAACTCAATTAATTTTATTAATCAATCTAATTCGCAAGGTACGTATTTTAATCACTACAATACTTAATGATTAGCAAAGTTATCATAAAATGAAACTACAAAACCAGTACTTAAAAAAGAAAATTAAAAATTACATGCAATACAACAAAAAGGAACATATAATAGGAAAGTATAAAACAATTTAATTATAAACGATAAGCATATTCACCGCCAACGACGATAACTTAGGCAAAATAATAACCAATGTTTCATCAAAAAAACAATTTAGGATACAACAACGCATGGCACTAACGTTATCTGCATTTGAAACAGGTTTATGATGCGGAGATAACAATTTTGAAACGCAGTTACTTTGAACACCGTATAGAGACAGCAATTGGAGTGAAGTTAGCAACGACTTTTCAGCGACGGATTGTGTCCACCACGGTCGCAAATCAGTCGCTAAGATTAAAACGCACAGTGAAGCGGATTAAACATAGAAAATATGATCATGTTGTGTTAAATGAATGTTACGAAGGTAAATTGGGTAAAATAATGCTAATAAAATAGGTTAAAAACGTCTCGGCTTTAAAAAGAAATAAAACCATCCCCTTAATTAGCCGTGAGTTGCAGGGTTGAAATTTGGTGTGAATATAGCTTCAACATCCCTACTTAAGTTGATTTTCTTTAAAATTAGAGAGCTACACATGAAGGTGTGTCAACCCCTAATAAAAATAGGTGAAATTCGCTATGTTAGGTGCAAAAAAGAATAAAATCCACCCATTAGCCGTGAGTTGCTGAGTTCAAATTTAGTGTGGATATAGCTTCAACATCCCTAAGTTGATTTTCTTTAAAATTAGAGAGCTACACATGAAGGGGTGTCAACCCCTAATAAAAATAGGTGAAATTCGCTATGTTAGGTGCAAAAAAGAATAAAATCCACCCATTAGCCGTGAGTTGCTGAGTTCAAATTTAGTGTGGATATAGCTTCAACATCCCTAAGTTGATTTTCTTTAAAATTAGAGAGCTACACATGAAGGGGTGTCAACCCCTAATAAAAATAGGTGAAATTCGCTGTGTTATATGGACAAAAAACATAATGTATAAAACACATGAATGAAATAACAATAGACGAGAAGCCAACAAATATTTCAAAAAACTTTTAAAAATTGCAAGATTTAATGAAGATGAATGGAGAATGACAATACCAGATCATTATCACCAAAGCATTGGTTATGAGTTATGACTATGGGGCATTCATAATCTATTACTTTAATCAAATCGTCAAAGAAAAGTCATGTATTGAAAAAATAGATTTTAAAAATTATAGATGTTCTCTTCAGGAAACAATTTTACAATATTCTGTGGACATGAACAAATATTGTTTTCTTTTTTGTGGGCAAAACAACGAATACAGTAACTCCATCTGTTATAGTTGTAATAGATTGAATATGCCTAGGGCGTCGAAGATTTTTACAAAAGCGACCAAACTTGTTATCTTTGTGTAAAATTTATCAACAAACACAAACAAAATTCTGCATAATCTACCAACTTTTAGAAGGTATAATAAAAAATTAATTATAATTAAATTATAATTAAAGGTATAATTTCTTAGTCTTTATTTTTTTTACCTTTCATATTTCAGTGATAACAGTACAAACACAATTTGTAAATGGGTGGTACCACAACACTAGTGTGCCATGGAAAACAAATGTTTAATGACTTATTAACAAACGTCAAAGTCTGATTTACGTTGTTTGATGCTTGTAAGTCTAAAACCAGTTAAAATGGATATTAATAACGAAAATAATGTTTATACAAATGAAGAAATCCATAATTTATTTTTTGTGCACGAAAAGTGCTACAAAGTTCTTAGTAGAACTTGCAGAATGTTTAATGAAAATTATCCACATTTATCTCCGATGACAAAAGGTAAATTTAGAAGAATAGAAGCAAATTTTTTGCATTTTGGACGAATTAATCACGTGTTAAACAAAGGTGGAGGGTGAATACAAGGCGGTGAATACCTTGGCTTATTTCGAGCCCAGTCCCAACATCTCAATTCGAGCTGCCAAAGAAGATCTGGGAATCATACTACGAACTTTGTCGCGCTTTTCATGCATAAAAAAATATGTAAATTAAGAATTTCTTGATTTGTGTAAATATAATATATATTATATTTTTTTTCCATATAACATAGCGAATTTAATTTATTTTTATTTAGGTTGCCACCCCTTCATGTGTAGCACTCTAATTTTAACGAAAATCAACTTAGGGATGTCGAAGCTATATTCACACCAAATTTCAACTCAGCAACTCACGGCTAAGGGGTGGATTTTATTTTTTTTTACCTAACATAGCGAATTTCAACTATTTTTAGTAGGGGTTGGTACCCCTTCAAGTGTAGCACTCTAATTTTAAAGAAAATCAACTTAGGGATGTCGAAGCTATATCCACACCAAATTTCAACTCAGCAACTCACGGCTAATGGGTGGATTTTATTTTTTTTACCTAACATAGCGAATTTCAACTATTTTTAGTAGGGGTTGGCACCCCTTCAAGTGTAGCACTCTAATTTTAACCAAAATCAACTTGGGGATGTCGAAGGTATATCCACACCAAATTTCAACTCAGCAACTCACGGCTAAGGGGTGGATTTTTTTTTTTTTTAACCGAGACGTTTTTACCCTATTTTATTAGCAGTTTCAAAATTTATTCTGGAACTCTGGGATATACAGCACGTAGTGACCTTCGTAACATTCATTTAACACAACATGATCATATTTTCTATGTTCAATTCGCTTCACTGTGCGTTTTAATCTTANTTTAAACCGAGACGTTTTTACCCTATTTTATTAGCAGTTTCAAAATTTATTCTGGAACTCTGGGATATACAGCACGTAGTGACCTTCGTAACATTCATTTAACACAACATGATCATATTTTCTATGTTCAATTCGCTTCACTGTGCGTTTTAATCTTATTGTTAAGCCTAGATCACACGTAACGAGTACAGTGGCGAGACAGTGTACTCGGCCGAGTCCTCGGTTGGTATAAACATATTACCGAGTGCTCGGCTGAGCGCTCGACCTAGTACCAGGGCGAGACAGTCACTCGAACCCTATTCTATTTACTGGACCGAGTGCCACGCTACTCTCTCGGCCTAGTGTCATTTTACTGTCTCGCCACTGTACTCGTTACGTGTGACCTAGGCTTTAACGACGGATTTGCGACCGTGGTGGAATTGACAAAATCCGTCGCTAACTTCACTCCAATGAGACAGCAAGCAATAAAAATAGAAAAATATGTAATATCGACCAACGATCAAGCTTCTTCTTTTTTGGTTTCGGCTCTTCTTGTCTGAACCTTTCCATTGAAATCCACCCTAAGAACTCGTACTCCAACTCTTGATCGACTCAATCCTCTTCTCAAACTCGAACTCTTCTTTGTTTCTCTCACTAAAACGCCAGAACCAAAAACTTTTCTCTGAATTCTGTCTCGGATTCCAAGACTCTGTTCTTCAGCGGTCCATCGCTACTCTCAAACTGCCTCTAAACAGTCTTAGTCTTCATAACTGACTGACTATGACTAACTGACTTACTGACATCAGTTCTTTTTCCAGTCTCAAATTTTAAACCCTTTCGTTGACCTTTTTCCAAATAATAGAGCGAGAATGAATCAATAAATTTTAACCGCGGTTCGCTACAATATCTCAATTAGTTCTTAAGAAACAATCTTAAAACATTTTAATTAGAAGGTGTTTATTCCATCGTAGAACTGAAGAATGGGCCAACCAAATCAGCAAGCAGTTAACAAGTCTTAGCGAAATATTAACCAAACGAGACCTGGCAATTAAAGTAAAAAAACATGATAATTCTTTCAACATTATTATAAATCACAATTTTGTTTTTTAGAGTTTCAGAAATACCTCTGTTGTAGAACAAAACGGAACCCTCTTAGCCGAACAAATTTCGCACGGAATTTGGAACATGATGCGTAGCAAGGAAGCCGCTATTAGTGTACTAATAAAAAACAATACTTTTTTTAATTTTTTTAACAAATTTTTCTTTTCGTTTTTTTTTAAATAGAGAGTGAAAACATATGCTGAATATCTAGGCTTAAATCGTGACAAATTAACATCGCCAATGGAAAAATACGAGTTTTACGACTCTACAACTTTGCAAGAAATCATAACACCAGACGAAAAATACGGTGAACCGGAAGATATAGATAATTGCAATGATTTAATTAATCTATTAGATAACCTTTCCAATCCGAAGCTTTCCAACAAAGAACGGAAATTTTACGAACAAAATTTAGTCAAACACGTTCTTTATTATAACAAACCCATAAACTATACACACATTTTGGATTTGGATTACGATCCCCATTTCGACGAGAACGTAAACGTTACTTTTAGTGTAATCAGAACCGTAACGAACGTTTATGGTCGCGAGAAACGCGCGTTAAACAATATCCGTTGGTCGGAAGCGTTAGATTCGATTTTTCGTTGTAATTACAAAAACGATCGTTCATTAACCTGGCAATATTTCGCTAGTTCAGCCGGGTTTATGCGTTTATACCCCGGCATAAAATGGTCCGACGAAGAATACGATGTCTCTTTCGATTGGAGAATGAGATCTTGGTTTACCGAGGCGATGGCATCACCTAAAGATATGATTATTCTAATGGATAGTTCCGGTTCGATGAGAGGCGAACGAAGAATCATCGCTAACATTATTTTGCACGATATTTTAGATTCTCTTTCAGATAACGATTACGTGAATGTTTACACATTTAATAACTCGACAATGCCTTTGGTGCATTGTTTCAATGATACGTTAGTGCAGGCTAACGAAGAAAATTTAAGATTGATTCGCGAAAGTATCCCTAATTATATTGCGAGATTTCCTGGTAATTTAGAGATAGGATTTGAAAAGGCGTTCGAATTGTTGAAAATGGATGGAAAACGGGATTTATTAGGTGATAAGGTTAAATGCAATAAGGCGATTATGGTTATTACCGAAGGTTTGGATTATTATGATGAATCGTCACATGAAAAATTAGCTAAATTGAATACGCCGGATGAGTTGGGATGTAAAATAAGGATTTTTACATTTCAATTAGGTATGGAAATACTTAATTAATGTTAGATTTGATAAAAGTTTTATTTGTGAGTTTTTAATTAGGTACGGATGAATCTGACGCTCAAACAATGCAAAAAATCGCTTGTGATAACTTGGGTTATTACGTAAATGTAAGCAAAGTGGAAGAAGTTCGCGAAAAAGTGGTAAAATATATAACGGTGATGTCGCGTTCGATTAATTTCAATAAAACATTAAATCAACCAATTTGGAGTGCTTTGTATGTCGATTTAACTGATAGAAGATTAACAAATTGGTTGTGGAGTAAGGAACAAGGTTTAAAACAGCGTGAGGTGTTTATAACTCAAGGAAATGCTACTAGGGATACAAATGTATTATTATTTTTGAAATATTTTTATATGTTCACAAAACTATTTGTAGGTATACGCACCTTATGCTATTCCCAGGAATTATTCTTACTTAACAACGGTCTCTTTACCTGTGTATGATAAAAGAAAAAATATGGTAACTCTTAAAGCAGTTTATGTTTTATCCAAAAAAAAATAATAATTTGGATTTTAGGCTACTTTATTGGGTGTAGCAGCTGTTGACGTACCTACAACTTATCTAAGAAAATTAACCAAGGAATATTTGGTAATAAAAATAACAAACATTCGTCTTCAGCACACTAATACTTTTTTTAGCTTGGAGTTAACGGTTACGCATTTATCATTACTAACAATGGATACGTTTTAATGCATCCAGATCATAGAACGAAGGTAATTTACATTTTTCTTTCAAATGTTTTTCAAATTAACACTTGATATCATTTCAGTTTAAGAAAATTCTTAAACCAACCTTTAATAGAGTCGATTTAACAGAAGTCGAACTTTCACCTCATACAAAAAGTGATCGGAATTTTGACGACAGAATCATAAAAGTAAGTAGGAATAATAAGTAAGCATTAAGGCATATAGGGGAGACAGAACGTTTGAGACTCATAAGAGTAATATGAAGAGTAATCATAGGAGTCTTTTAAATCCGTGATCATTTGCGACCGAAGCGCAACGTTTAAAATTTTGAATGATACAATGTCAAAGACAGAACGTCACGACCGTAATTCTTTACACTCTCAGTTGCTAAATATAGAACATTGCGATCTTTTCATACTAATAATTGTATTCTAAGAAAGTAATAATATTTTTTGATGATAAGAGTTTGAAGCCGAAGGTCACTTGCAGCCGATACGCTACGTTTAAGACTTTTAATGATACAATGCCTCGGCCGCAGACGCCTTTGGCTTTAAACTCTCAACTGGTAAATATAGAACATTGCAATTATGTCATACAAATAATTGTTATATTCTAAAATGAATTCGCACACATTTTTGAGTAAATTTTCTGCTGTGGTCAAATAAAATTAATCTTAAAATAAAAATGACTATCTATAGGATAATCGTGGAGCTTATTGACATACGGGGCAGAGTGTTAACAGTTATATAGAACAAAAATATAGATCTGCGGTCATGAGTGAAAAACAAAAAAACACTGTTGATGTCATTATCAATGCCAGCAATAAACGAAAGGCTATATGGCAGATGATAAATAAAGAACTAAAACGGAAGAAGGAAATCAATATTGATAACCTTTCCAACCTGGATGCTCAGTATTTCAAAAAATATCCCTGGACCAAATTTAAATCCCAGTATGCTTGTCTCCAAAATATTGATCAGAAATCAACAATCTTTTTTTCTAAAGCCTACTACCGAACAAGAGATCCAACAGCCGCCACAGAGGAGTATTTGTACCGAAAATTCGCGTTTAATTACACCATTGGTCTAGCACATCTGGTTTCATAATATTTGGTTTTGTTATACACTGTTGAAAATAATTCACAAGCACACCCTGTATAATCTGAACGCGTGTGTCTAGCGCAATAAAATTTGGTATGGAAGTAGTACTAAAGTAGTGTAACTTACTCTCACATGGAGAGCGGCACAACTCTGCTGGGAGGAGAAACATCAATAACGAGAGTATCCACCGTGAACTTCGCGTACCATCGCTACACGATGTGGCATGGAGTCTATAAGTCGCTGTATTGTAGCGAGAGGGATGGCCAACCATGCTACCTCAACTCGCCTCCATAGCTTCTCAACATTAGCCGAGGAAGCCGGATAACGTAGAAGTCTCCGACCAGTCATATCCCAAACATGTTCAATCGGATTCAGATGCGGAAACCGAGCTAGCCATGGAAGCATTCGTATACGGTGCTCTTCCACAAAGGTCTGTACAACACGCCCGATCTGCTGTTGTACGTTGTCGTGCATGTATAGCAGACCTGGGAGCCGCCGAACGTAGGGAAGCACAACGGACCGTAGCACCTCATCTACGTATCATTGACCCGTCATGGTCTGCTATACACGCAGCAGACGTGTACGTCCGCCATATGTAATCGCACCCCATACCATAATGCTCGGTTGTCGGTGGATAGGGAGTTCTTGCACACATTGCTCGAGTAGACGATCACCATGGCTCCGACGAACTAAAATTCACGCATCACCAGTACTCAATTCGAATCTTAATTCATCGGAAAACAAAATCTCTACTCAGCAACCTACTAATGCCTAGCGTCGACCCACTTGTGACGTATGCTGCGGTGCTCGGGTGTTACTGGAATCCGCTCTATCGCACGACGCGCGCGCAGTCCACTATCTACCAAACGTCGCCGTACAGTTCGCGTAGTGAGTGCGCCTTCCCCCTTCTCCTCGCTCAAACTCGCTTAAGTAACGCGATCGCCCATCCATTGCGCACATAGTACGATAACAATGTGGTTCCTCACACCACACTAAAAACGACCGGTATTCTCCATCCACTTCGGTCTCCATAGCGACGGAATGTTCCACTTGGAAGAGCGGCTCAGTCAACAATGCCTCGACGGAACAACTCGAAACTCCCTGAATAAACTCGCCTACAGTAAACCTTTGTGCTCCGCAAATATTATGGATTTATCTTCACGCGTTCAAATTATATAGGGTGTGCTCGTGAATTATTTCCAACAGTGTATTACATATAGCATATGTAGTGTAGTTTTAAATTTCTACCCACACCCCCCTTTGAGGGGTGGAGTAACTTATAAAAATGCAAAAACTTACAAAAAAAGTAACACATTATCTATTAATCAGTGATAAAAAGTAAATATTTTGTATTATAAGTTTAGTGGAGGTATATTTACAAATCTTTTCACTTAAATACTTTTGAATTAAAGAATTAGATTAAATATTTAAAAACCAATACGTTTATTGTCTTTTTTTGTAATGTAGATGTCAAATAATTTTTAAAGAATTTATTTAATGAAAAAAAAAAAAGTTTAATTAATGATATAACTCAATCTTTATCTTAGTTCGCTCCATCTTTGCTCGATTCATTTTCGCTCGATTCATCTTCGCTCGCTTCATCTGACTGATATCCTTCTAGGGGAAGTAACATTTTTAACGTTTGCATTAAAAAAGGTTCAGTCCGTTTTCGTGGAATTAGTCTCAGAGAAGATATTAGTGGATCCGATGTTAACAGTAGGCGATGGAGTACGTCTTCATTGCAAACCTGTCGTGAAAATTTCCTAACGTAATTTTTCCGATATAATCGGAAATGTTTATTACGGGCTTCAGCGGCCACTTCTGACAGTTGTCCTATTGGTAACAGCGCTTGTTCTATAACTTGTGGACCATATAAAAGAATTTTATGCACTGTTGGAGTCATCGGATACCACCCATATAAGTCGACGTACATTTGTGCCGTCTCGAATGCAAATTCTTGGAATTTGGGTACATTAATTTTATGTCCGCTGGATATCACCTCTAAAATTATTTTGAACCGTAGGATAAGGTCTTTACTGACACCTGTGATTTCTGCAGATTTTTCGTGATCTTTAAAGAACCGCCTGCTTGTGTTCCCACCATTACTATTTCCACTTCCTTGTGTGGGTACGTCGACAATAAGGTCTATCTGTTCCCTAAAGATTTCCTATAGATTTTTTTTCTTTCGTTCACCATGCTCTTTTCTTCTTTAGTTCGAGCTTGCCATTTCTTTAATGGCAGTTTATATGACAGGTGTAGTATAATTTCAAAAAATCGAATACGTGCATGTGTACTGATAGGCCGAACTTTAATGACTCCGATCGTATTGGATTCTTCTGTGAAAGGTTGTTAAAATCCTTGGATGTTGCTCCACATATATAACAAGGCATGGATGATGTATGTGTTACAGCATTACAAACTTTTGCATCGATCATTGTAAGCACCAAACGATGTTTTATTATTACTTTGCTTCCACTTTATGTATAAAATTCTGTATTTTGCAAACAATTTATTTGGCTCTCAATATAATTGATTTTTTCATTTGTAATGTCAGGTGTTTCTTTTACGAACCTGACTCTTATTGGCCTACACTACCTAGGTGATGAATGCGTAGTATTGAGCCACACTAATTTATTTCCATTGCATACCATCTGTAAAGGTACCACAGAGCATTGAAAGACGTTGGCATCAGAATTTGTAACAGATGCATGTTATTGTTTGTACTGTGCTTGTTTGGATCCAATAAAAATGTTATTTTGAAACATCGACTTTTGAGCGGGTTTTCGGTACAAATATTCTTCTGTGAGACGGTTCTTTTCTTACCAAATAAGAAAACCACTGATATTTACAACGTCTCTACCTACATTCTTAAGAAGGTTATCGAGGTGTTGGTCGTACCCATTGCTAATTTAGTAAATTGCTGCATTACAACCGGCATATTCGCTGGCGAACTTAAAGCTCGTCAGCTAATGTGGTTCCTGTTTTTAAAAAGGTATGCCTGTTTTCAAAGGCATACGATTGTGTCGAACATGAGACTCTATTAAGTAAACTGGAACATTACGGTATAATAGAACTGCCAAATCACATGATACGTAATTATCTAAGCAATAGAATACAGTGCGTGCAATAGAAGGGTCGAACTTCAAAAATTACCAATATTACTTCTGGTGTCCCACAAGGATCAATTCTGGGTCCAGTGCTTTTCATTATTTATACAGTGTGTCCCCGGATTGTGTCCCCATAAGGTATAATTGACGATAAATTTTTGAATTCAAATTCCATCTTTTGCAATTAAAGTCTGGATGTCATAAAACGAAATATAACCAAGTTTTACGTCAAATGTCCCCAAAGTACCAAAGTTAACGCAAGAAGTTTGTTAACCGTTGCAGGTAAAGTGGTCTTTCTGAGCAATGTACAGCAAAAGTTGATTAAGATAAAATGTTTGTTATGTTAAATTATAGCGATATGCAGAATTTTATTAATAATAAAACTTAGCAATATTTCGTTTTATGACATCCAGACTTTAATTGCAAAAGATGTAATTTGAATTCAAAAATTTATTGTCAATTATACCTTACGGGGACACAATCCGGGGACACACTGTATAAATGACTGCTGATGACACGTCTTTCATGATAATAATATGATAATAATACATATGATATAAACTTACAATAGATATGATGACTAAGATAACAAAACAGTCGTATGAATCAAAAATAGTAAATTACGATGCCTTAAAGCAAAATAAAGAATTTTATCCATGTTGCAAGTTGGGAATATATTAAAAATATACTAAAAAATATACTAGAAAAAACTTCTTTAACTTGCTTTTATTTAAATATATATCGAGACTAGTTTCGAGGTTACACCCTCATCTTCAGTCGAAACTAGCAAAAACGAAAAAACGAAAAACTTGAAAATTTTGACTGTACGTTTTTTAAACTGTTTTATTTTAATATTTTAATGTGTTTTTCGTTTTTGTTCGTTTCGACTGAAGATGAGGGTGTAACCTCGAAACTAGTCTCGATATACAATGTGTCCCCGGATTGTGTCCCCGTAAGGTATAATTGACGATAAATTTTTGAATTTAAATTACATCTTTTTCAATTAAAGTCTGGATGTCATAAAACGAAATATAACCAAGTTTTACGTCAAATGTCCTCAAAGTACCAAAGTTACGCAAGAAGTTTGTTAACCGTTGCAAATAAAGTGGTTTTTCTAAGCAATGTACAACAAAAGTTGACGAAGATAAAATGTTTGTTATGTTAAATTATAGCGATGTGCCGAATTTTATTAATTTAGGATATAAAAGCGAAATGCCGATTTTTAAATCATAAGATTAACAAAACATTTTCTATCAAACCTACATTAACATAAAAGCTTATTCAATGATACCACCACCAACACTAACACATAATTCAGCCCTTTTCCGACATTGTTTATAACTTTTTCTAATATGGTGCAACAGAATTTCTCTAATAACAGTTCCAATTTTTTGTTCTAAACGGTCTAAATTGTTATTAAAAATTTCAGTGTACACTTTTCGTTTTACATAACCCCAAAAATAAAAATCCATACTAGATAAATCCGGACTTCTTGGCGGCCATGGTTGCGGACCATATCTACCAATCCATTTTTTCCAAATAATGTATTTAAATAATTTCTAATTAAAATGGTCGAATGGGGGCCGCAACCATCTTATTAAAAATACAATTTATTGCGTTTTCCTAAATCCACGCCGTGAAGATAAATAATTAAATAATAGTATATTATTCAACAAGCGTATAATGGCGGCTGTTACCCACGAAGAAGAAGTTGCAACACGAGCGAGCGAAGCGAGCGAGTGTTGTAATCTGAGTGGGTAACATCCATTATACGCAAGTTGAATACTATACTTTATCTACAACTATTTAATTTTGAAAAAAAAATCAAAAAAACGAAAAAAAAATAAACTTGATAGACATTTCAGACATAACCTCAATATAAGAAAGCTGTCATTTCTGTTTAATTAATATTTTATTTTTTGATTAGTAGGCAGTGTCAGAAGTGTGGAATAATGGCCTCATTATTCAACACTTTGTCTGTCATGGGTAATGAGTGTCATTACCCGTCAAAAATCAATTGTATAACGAATAGATAATTCAATAGTTGTAGATAAACAATTTTGTAGTATTTCCAAATATCAGTGTTGATACAAATTGCCGTTTATGAAGTAAGGTCCAATAACACCGTCCCACGAAACAGCACATCACACATTCACTTTCTGGAAATACTGGCGTTTACAAGCTATGCGATAATGAGGATTAGTCTTCGACCAGAATCGATTATTTTGTGATGTAACCACTCCATTAGTGGTGAACGATGCTTCGCCCGATGTTTTTTAAAAAAATTCTGTTTTTCACAATTTTGTACCCAAGCCACAAACAATAATCTAAACGTTTTGCTTCATCACCTAATTCGATAGTGTGGTTAAATTTTGGTTTATACGGCAATATTTTATTTTCTCGATAAATTCTTTGTAAATGGGATTTACTTATATCGACTTGAACTTCCCTTTTTCTTAACGACACCTTACCGTAATCCATTACGTTCGTTATTGCAACAATCGACGCCGCATCATGTTCATCTAAACGCTTTTTTTTTTCTTCCTTTTATTTTCCACATTGCCGGTTTCCAAAAATATTTTAACAACTCTCTTAATTGTTTTTTATCTACTAAAAATCCAAATTTTTCCTCAAATTGTCTTAAAACTGCTTTGTAACTCTTGTTCCCTAATCCATAGCACTGCACTATAAATATTTTATATTGTAATGTAAACATGATCAATTAATATTTGACAATAGGCTAAAGCTAAGCTATCAAATGATAATTGTTAGTTCACTCAGATCATTTGTTTTTATTGTAAAACGGAATATTAGAAAAAGCTTTTTAAGAAAAAACTCATTTTTTCTTTTATATGCTAAATTAATAAAATCGGCATATCGCTATAATTTAACATAACAAATATTTTATCTTAATTAACTTTTGTTGTACATTGCTCAGAAAGACCACTTTACCTGCAACTGTTAACAAACTTCTTGCGTTAACTTTGGTACTTTGAGGATATTTGACATAAAACTTGGTTATATTTCGTTTTATGACATCCAGACTTTAATTGCAAAAGATGGAATTTGAATTCAAAAATTTATTGTCAATTCTACCTTACGGGGACACAATCCGGGGACACACTGTATATTTAAATAAAAGCAAGTTAAAGAAGTTTTTTCTAGTATATTTTTTAGTATATTTTTAATTAAAGCAAAATGTTGAAATTGTGTTAAACTCTAGATAAACCGAAAACATTGAAATGGATACTTTGCTTGGCGTTCTTCAAGCAGAAATTGGTAAAGTCACGAATATCTCTGTGAGACCATGAGAAAGAGATAAAGCGTATATTAGGACGAAGCGTTTTCCGGAAGTGAATTATACTGGTGTCATTTTATCAAATTACAGAAAGAAGTTAAAAACCTTATTAGAAGGAACAAGAAGGAACATATGGATAAAAAATTTCAGAATACTGATGGATGCCCGAGAAAGCAGTGGTGTATTATTAAGAATGCCCTGTCTATTGATATAGAAAATAAACGGATTCCTAAGATTATAAGCAGTAAGAGAGACGCAGTGGATGTTTTTCTAATGTTCTGAATGATCACTTCACTTTCAGTGTAGACAGTTTGCTTGCGGGAAAGCCGGCCGCCAATGTCAGCTTGGATTATGGAATACATTCCTCAATATATGTACATTAAACCTACAACTGGAGATGAAATTGAGCGTATAATTGATAATATAAAAAACAATGCAGCACCAGGCGATGACGGTATAAAACCAAATGCGGTGAAAGTACTGAAAGGAGTTTTGTCACCTATTCTATCAAGTATTGTCAATAGAAAAATAAAACTTGGTCAATTTCTCGATATCCTAAAGATAGGAAGAATAACTCCAGTGCATAAAAAGGCTCAACAACTCTTCCATAGAACTATAGATCAATATCTGTGCTGTCGGTCTTTGCCAAAATATTTGAATCAATTTTAAAAAGTAGACTACTGTCCCATTTGATTACGATTGGTTTCCAAACTTGTGAGCAGCATGGTTTCATAGGCGATAAGAGCACACAGACTGCAATTATATCGTTGTTGGAATTTGTTTATAGAAATCTCAATAAAAGTAAAATCGTTTTAGCTGTTTTCGTGGACTTGTGTAAGGCGTTTGATGTGGTTGACCATCTTATACTGCTTAGTAAGCTCGAAGCTTTGAGAGTTCAGGGACCATCACTGAAAGTTTTTAAAAATTATTTAAGAAATAGAAAGCAGTACACTGTTTACAATAATTCTACTAGCAGCAGGACTCATATAAAGCATGGATTACCGCAGGGATCTGTCCTCGGTCCTCTGCTTGTTTCAATATATATAAATGATATAACCAATTGTTATATCATCATGCGCATACTTGCCTTGTATGCGCATGATGCTGTTTTGTTCTACAACCGGACTATGGACTCTGTCCTTTCTGATGCTCAGTGTGATCTGGACAATGTTTGTTCTTGGATAGATGAAAATAATATTAAATTAAACAGCGATAAATATACATATATTATCTTTAACAAAAAGACCACTACGAAAAGTCATGAACTTATAATGGCATTAGGTTGAGTGAAGTTACAAATAGTACCTATTTGGGCATTGTCTTAGATAACAGATTAATGTTTGAATACCATACAAAGTTAATACAGAAGAACCTAAATGGTATGAGCTATCATCTAAAACGTAATGGTCAATATTTCAACAATGAAACGAGATTTTCTATTTATTATGCCTATGCCCACTCTTACTTAAATTATCTTTGCCGTTTTTGGGGTCACGCTCGTAAAAAAGATCTTGACAAGCTACAAGTAACACAAAATAAGTTTTTAAAGATTCTCTTTTCTAAACCACATAGCACAAATACTACATTATTGTATAATGAGTTAAAAGTGCTTAATGTACATAAGATGATTAAGCTTGATAGTGTGAAGCTAATATATAAAATCAAAAATAATCTAATGGAAACTGGCATTCACTTTAACCTCAACTGCGATATGCATACGTATAATACAAGAACTAACCAAAATATTTACACAACGGGTGAAGAATCCGAATGGTCTGGACTCCTTTGCGGGAGAAACAAGGACTTATTACCTTAATCTTAGGTTAAACTGATTTCGGAATGTTTTCTTTTTTGTTGCATATGTATAGTGTTTATATATCTGTTATAGACTCTTATGTTTTTTTGGGACTGAACAATTAATTAAAAAAAAATATATCGAAAGATAAATGTGAGCTTGAAAAGAACCCTGAAATTACTACGGCTGAAGCAATGGAATGGTTTGGGGCTAATAACCTGAAGGTAAATGTTGACAAGACGCAGAAACGTCTACTAACGACAAAACCTGAAGAACGGGAGCAAGAACCAATCTGATGATGTAATGCTAAATCTGAACTGGAACTCTCATGTTTAGTATCTTCAAAGATCTCTAGCTGTTGCGATTTTTACTATCAGACGTAATAGAACAATAGCTGGATATGAGACAGCTGGGTCTACGTAGTTTGGTAATATGGTATCTTAATTTAGGAGAACTCATCGACGGCGAAAGATATTTTCTTGCAACAAAAGACAGCAGTAATGGCTTTAACGGGTGAAAAAAATACCACAACTTGCAAGCTACTTTTTTTACAAAATAAAATATTTAACTTATCCTCTCTTATCCCATCACCACGCGTTATTCCATCGCACTTCTATATCTTGTAGTAAAAAGCAAGTGGGAAGGCCGCACTGATTTTGACAATCTATTAGTTTTCTGGTCACTTGCCCACTCTTTCGAAAGTACCCGACTATTCTTCTGCACCTTGTCATCGCTGTTTCTATGCCTTCTTCTCTGAATAAGGCATCATTAATGACCAGCTGCAAAATGTGAGATACACAACCTATAGAATCAAATAGCCCTATACACGTTGGTTGCATAACCCATCTTTGCTTTATTCCTAACGAATAGAAAGATTTTGTTGTTAATATTCCATTCGCACAATTCAAGTAAGCTTTTCTAAAAGGTACACGCCGATGTGGTCCGCTTCCAGTACAATAGGTCCCAAAACAAGTTTCAATCCCATTATGAAATGACTGGATTAGTCCGTATGTCGGTTGTGCAACTTGACCATTGGCGTTGTTCGAGAAAATTGTTCAACAAATTGTTCTGTTCTTAAATCCATAATCACCCATTGAGTTTTCTGATTGGTCTTCTTTATTCCCCAGTTCGGAATTAAAGTCACCTGCCAACAGCGTATATTGAGCACGCTGTCCTTATAGGGCCATATCAATATCATCATAGAATTGGTCAAGTTATTCTTCTTCCGAATTCATATATCATTTTACTTTTCAAATATTTATCAATTTAATTTGTCTTGTTTTGTTCAAGTTAAGAGAAAGAATTGTTATGCAAGAAATTGGCCAAGAAAATCTCACCGTAATGACACATATGGACGAGATGAGAAGGATTTTTTTCGGACGAAGACTTTACTTTTACACCCCTTTAGAACCGTACAGCTTAATAATCGCTTTACCAGAAAAATATGGTCTTCTACGCGTTCAATATACAAATCAAGCTTTAGAAAATGCTTGCGGTAACATCAGGGCATTATTAACATCGGGTGCTTTGACAATGACGGATTGGGTTGTTCATCCAGATTGGTACTAAAAATGATAACATAAAAGTAACGTACAGAAAAATTATTCTTTTAGGTTATATTTTAAAGATCAAAGTGATGATCCAGATTCCGCGAAAAGACTAACGAATTATATAGAAAATTGTGTTCATAGCAAACGTGGTAAATGTAAAAATGATGATTATTACGAGTTGCTTTGTACATTTTTACAAGATTTTGAAAATACCAAATGGTTTGCTACTAAAATACCAAATGCAGATCGAAAATTGGAGGAGAAATTTGGAAGTTTATATACTAATGTTACTGTGGCCTTTTTAGCCACTCACTCAGGTTTAACTAGATGGAAAAATATTGCTGCTAAAAATGAAGATGAAAAGTAAGTATTTTTGTTCTACTTAATATTATTAACTTGATTTGAAATTTATCTTTTAAATAATTGCAGCCATTTTTCAAAAACTCACAACAAAACCGTCGATGAAATGTGGTATAAAAGAACCGTCGAGGAAAATTACAACGATACCGATACAGATAGTTTCATATTCTCAACACCTTTAGATATCGAAGAATTTAATGACACCGAAATTTTGGTTACCGTTACGAATGCTATTTTTAAAAAAGGTCCCGTTGGAAAAGTTCCTGTTGCGGTTGTTGGTTATGAAATTATGTATCAGGGTTGGAAGGATTTATATGAAAATTTAAGAGTAACGCCATTATTTTATTATTGTTTTTTCCATATATCTTTTTATGAATCTATAAAAACAATTTCTAGTGTGGCGATTACCAAACCGATTTACCGAATCATCCGAACTGGACTTGTTTGGTTTTGGATAATCACGGCTACGCTTTGTATAGCCCAAACGATTCTTCTGTAGGACTATTAATTTTAGATATAAATAAAAATTTAACGCATCGATTAGAAGAAGACGGTGTTTTTGAAAGCGTTACCGTATTCGATTATCAAGGAATCTGTTTTCCACGGTTAAACTCCTCAAAATTATGCCCACCTTCGGTAACGTTGATAATCTGAATCAGCGTTTCTCAACTTCTTTTATACGAGGTCGGAGAAAATCTGTTAACAGACACCTGGCCTTGGATTTTGAGCGGCCAGATAGTGTGGGGTTAGGGACCCAATCCACTAAAAATGCCTTTCCTCGTCTTCCTCCTGAAATCACCCATTATTTCGGAGATTCCCAATATCCATCCATCATTTTCAAGGATCTCTTCTTGTGAGTCGCTCTGGATTGGGGAGCTCGATGTAAGCTCCCTACTCCTCTTCCTCTGCCTATCAGTCGCTGAAATGGTATGATCAAACACACAAGTTACTTTTTGAAGTGTAATTACATTTGTACCATACCTGACTTCCGCCTGTGGGGAGATATTGGGGAGCTCGCGCTGAGCTCCCCTATCTTTAGCTCTCAGCTACTAGGCTTGGAAGAAATTTCTTTCTTCTGTCTCCTTATTTTCCAGCACGTACCTTACATATTCTCCTATTAGGTTCCATTTGTCCCGGCTTGCCAACATTGCAGGTATTATGTTTTCTGGAGTAAGTGGCGTGTCAATATTCATGTTGGTCTCTTTCCTCTTCTCCGACCATCTTTCACATTTCAAAAGAATGTGCTCGACATCATCTGGCTCCTCACAATATAGGCATCTATCGCTTTCTGCTCTTGTATGTTTGAAGAGGTGAACCCTAAAACATCCGTGCCCACTAAGTAGCTGTGTCCGATAGTAATTAATTTCCCCCCATTTCCGTAACATCCACGGCTTGATGTCTGGCGGAATTCGTTTTGTCCATCTTGCCTTCCCGGTGTCCTCTCTCCATCTATTTCTCCATTCTGTATTCCTCTCTGCGCCTAGGCATCTCTTTCTAACTAACCCGTCTATTGATAGTGATAGTTAATTACAATCTGCCTTTGCAGCCTTGTCAGCTTTATTAGATGTCGGTTCGTCTGCAGGGCATCTCGCCAGCTTTTATAGACGTACAGCACTTGGCACTAAATTAACAGTATCAACCCTATCATTTTTCGTTTCTTCGCCCCCGGTCCATATGTGCTCATAGCTCTGTGGAGCGCTTTCACCGTTCTCTGTGCTTTTGAATAAATGTATTCTGTGTGGGTTCCCCACTTCAGATCCCTTCCAATCATAACCCCAAGGTACTTGAGTAAGCCTTCAGATTTCACCACATGTCCCGCCACATTGATTTCAATCTCTCCTCTGGTTTTCCTGTTTTTCAACATCACAGACTCCGTTTTCTCCGGTGCTGTCTGTATTCCAATAGACTCCAATTTGTCCCCAATTTGTCTGATAGTTCGCTGTGCCGTTTCAACAATACTATCCTTCTTGCAGCCAGTTATTACGATGGCCAAGTCGTCCGTGTACGCCAAGCGTTTCTCAACCTATGGCACGTGTACCTCTAGTAGTACGTGAAATGGTCTCAGGGAATACTACAGAAAAAATCATATTTTTTTTGAAATTTTAAAAGTCTCTCTCATTCTTATCTTTTTCAAACAGTTAAGAAATTACGGAATTTTATTTATCATGGGCCATTGATCATTAGAATTATTTTATCTTAAATATTTTAACAAAATAGATTTCAAATTTTTCGCCATTTTTAAACAAGTCATAGATATTTTCTTCAAATCGCAAAAATAATCGTAGTTTTTGTAACAATTTTGCAACGATGACGAAGACTTTGTTAAAAACATAATTTTTTCCGACGAAAAAACATTTACATTGAGTGGAGATAAAATTGACGGTATTGGGCTACCTAAAATCCAAATTAGCCAAGAAAACACACCCAATATCGGCAAAAGATTTGAGGAAATCTTAACTGGAAAAAGATGTTCAAATTTTTTTTTTGTCATTCCTTCCATCCCGATAATGTTGGAAGATGTTAGAAGGGAAAGTACAAATGTGAAGTGAGGCGATAATATGTGTATGCGAGAAAGTGTTAAGAGGAGGTGGAGGGTGTGGGAATGGAAGGAGGAGTAAGAAGAATGGGTGTTGATGGAATGAGGAAATACAAAAGAAAAGAAAGCAGTTGAGGTGTGTGAAGAGACAATATTAAAATAGGAGGACTATGGGACAGAGTGTGGATAGAATGAAACAACAGTAGATAGAGGCGAGGCAAGAGTATAAACCGGGAAAAGAAAATGAATAGAACGGTTGGGTGTGCGAGTAAAAATAAAGGATGGCAGAGGTACAAAGGCTGATTAGGGGCAATGTAGCACGATGCATTATTATTATTGCTGCCGATCTATTGTAACTTTAGCCCTCCAAACGTTTAGGGCAGATGTAGGTCCTTGATGAACCTTAGTATTGCCTCAGGGTCTTGTGCCTTTATATCGGTAGGTGTCAGAGCTCTACCGAAAATTTTGTGTCTGAGACGGCCTCTGGCGACGCAATTACACAGAGAATATGTTCAGCTGTTTCTCACTCGTCGTTGCAAAGTCGACAACTTTGATTCTCAGCTTGTTCAATATGGAAGCAATGCTATTTTAGGGGCGCATGGCCGTTCAGGTAACCTGAGAGTGTCCTTAGATCCCTTTTGCTGAGGCATAAAACCTTTTTGGTTTTATTTTGCGACGGAATTATCAAACTCTTCGCCTGTCTGTGACCTGTAAGTTCTTTCCAGCGTAAGGCTATCTTTGAAGCCTCCCAACTGTTGATAATTTCTTTTAGGTGGCTTTTTTGTAGTCCGTCTTCTCATTGCCCTCAATGTTGCTGTGACCTGGAACCCACCATAGGGTAACATCATTGCCCCTAGCGAGTTCTCTCAGGTTACTGGTACACTCTCTGATCAGAGCGGAGTCACACGTGTAGGCCTGAATTGCCTTTAAGGCGGCCCGACTGTCAGGATGCATGGATGAGAGATAGAGGTCGATGAACGGTGGAAAGAGTTGGGGAAAAGGAGTTGGATGAGTTTGTATCAGGGATAGGTGAAGAGAAGGCACTGGGATGCGATGGGATAAGGGGAATGAGTGGAGGGAAGTGATTGATGAATGCTTGAGGGAAAGGAGGTTTCCGGTTGAATGGAATAAGTTTAGAGTGGTATGGTTGCCGAAACCGCATGGTGGGCTAAACCAATATTCCTGGCTTCCGCTGCCTGAAAATTTTGCACAGAGTGATTCCTGATAGATTGTTGATGTATATGGAAAGAAAGGATGGGTTAGATGATGGTCAGTACTATGGTTCAAGCTGTTGGATGAGGCGATAGAGAAGGTGGAGAAAGGAAAGGCGTTGCATGTGAAAAACGCATTCGACGCGGTATGCAGTGTAACATGCAAAACAAGCAAGCAATGCCCACAGAGATCCAGCTTGGGGTCGGTGTTGTGGTTATGTGCAATGAATGAGTAATGATAGTGAGGAACGACCTCGTGCAGGCGCACGCCGATAACCAATCTTTCTCAAAGATCAAAACTTTATTAACTACGATATAGTCGTCGTTTACTACGTTATTGTTCCAACCCAGTTTGATGATAATTTGCGTCTACTTGTGTAGACGGAGAAGTGAGATAGCATTCGGATAAAGAGAAACAGGAAGTAGGACGAATTTGTACTTGCTCAGTACAAATTCCGTCGTATAAGATAAATGAGTTTGCTTTCTCGCATCTTCGCCTTGTTTGTCAAAAAATAAATTCGAATGAAACGATGATGCCTTCTAGGCTACAAGATCATTTACAAAAAATGCATAGAGATAAGAAAGATAAAAATGTTTTTCCAAAAAGCTAATTATATCAAAACATTATTAGTGACTTCTAAGCAAAACGATCACAGATTTCCAGTTTCGTACAATATGTCTCTGTTAATTGTTCAAAAAAGAAAACCCCATACTATTGGCGAAGAGATGCTTTTACCAGCAATAGAAGAAGTAATAACTACTATGTTTCATAAACCAGCGGCAAATATTATCGGAAGAATTCGGTCCCGAAGCAATGGTTCCGTATAAAGACCAATTAATTGATGGCTGAAATGAATTGGCTACCAAGAGGTACTTGTTTGTCTCGATTTTACAGTCTGTTTAACATAGCGATAGCGCTCTTAAAAAACATAGAATTGGAATACAACCTCATCTCATCAACGACACATCACAACACGACTTGAACATGATTAAAACAAAAAATGTCATTGCTGCTTTCGTAGCTAAACTGCTCTTACGTACGACAAAGAGATGAGGCAAAAGATATGCTTCAGGAATTGGCGGATGTATGCTCTAGGGTACGATTAAAAAATAACTTAATAAAAATTATCGAACGCATCGAAAACACCGATATCGATTGGTCAATAAATACATATATTTGAGACACGAAATACGAAATCCGGAGAAAATCAGTCTTGAAAGTTACACGGAAGGTTCAATTTATTGTGGGAACCTTATGGTAAGTTGAAACATGTTTAAAAGAGACCGTCCAGGTTATTAGAAAAGAAAAGTGTGGACAAAAAATAGATAGAATGGTGACCACGCACTGATGAGCGCAATAAAGGAAGATCACCTACAAGCTGCACCCAGGACTTGAAAAGAGTGGCTTGGATTCAGGAAGCTCATAACAGGGAAAGGTGAAAGACCATGAAGAGACCTATGTTCTGCAGTGAGTGGGTGTTGAATCCTTTTCAAATCTCAACACACCAGGAACAGAATGTTTGATAGCATTTTTAGCATCATATTTTTGTGATCGTGTGTTTAGTTAAGTAGACGTGGATAGTTTTGCAGTTTCTTGCGTTTTATTATATCTAGTGGCAGCTGACACTTGCCACAGACATTTGAGCATTATTAGCTTTCTGTTGTAAACATGCTGTACTCTTGTAAACTTCACAATCTTTGTAATTTCCACTGTGTCCTGTCTCATTGCATAATGCTCATGTTACTAAGCTATTACGTTAGGACACAGAAAGGCGAAGAGTATGATAACTGCGTCGCAAAAGAAAACCAAAAAGATTTTATGCCTTAGCAAAGGGGACGCTCTCAGATTTTGTGACCGGCCATACGCCCCTAAAATACCATTTATTAAACATTGGATAATCTGAGGATCAAACTTGTCAACTTTGCAACGACAAGTCAGAGACCGCTGATCATATTCTGTGAGAATGCTTCGTCAGAAGCCACCTAAGACACAAAATTTTCGGAAAAGTTTGCCTGACACCCACTGACATAAAGAAGCAAGACTTTGGAGCAATACTATGGTTCATCAAACCTATGGAGGCCTGAAGTTACAATAGATTTCATAGGTCAGGGTGACGTGAGGTGTCGCTTTCCTCAGCCTGGCAACAATAATTATAACACTTAACACATCTTTTTTCTTTGCTGCAAAATTTGTCACATGTAGATTGGTTTAGAGGGCATCCTAAAATTTCGTTGTTTCTATGCTCCTATACACTTCAAACACCTTTTTGTTACTTGATTCTGCAGTAGAAGATAGGTAAAAGATTACCGCAAGATATGCGAAAAAGTGCTCCTTTTGATCGACCCTAAAGTATGTTCCTAAGCTTAGTTGTCGATATTTGTCAAAACTTGACTTTTGCTCCTTAAAATGACTCAAATCATTCAATGTTACCATGTTTTGTTGTTCCTATCCAAATGATGTTAATTTGTTTTATAATTACAGTGGACGTTTTGAATTAGAAAGTTGAACCGATCTCTGGATATAGCTGAATAAACAAGCATACAGTGTGTTAATTAATTATCGTACCCGACGTCATCATTGCAGGTATGCAACCAATATCACAGTATTGGTATTGCAATATGCGATTTGTGTATTTGGTTGAATATTTGAATAGTTGAATATTTTTGAAATTATTTTACTGTTAGCGTTTTGTGTACACTTTTCGAAATGCATTAATACTCACTGAAAAAAGGCTGTGAAAAATATTTCTAGTGCGCATCTGTAATAAAATTAAATTTATTGAACTGAAAACAAATTTTTCACTTAAGGTAGAATTTGAATCATCATTATGGATGGATTTGAAAGAATATCCTGAACTATTCAATAAAGCATGCACCGTATTGGTGGAGATGAGTGTCTCGTCCTTCACTTAATTTAAAAATCCAGTAAAGTAAAAAAAGTTGAGAAACGCTGATCTAGATCAAAAAAGCTAGTTTTTAATTATAAAGTAGACTTTTAATATTCTATTTCATTATTTTAGGGATATAAAAAAAATTGTAGACAAACCAAACACCCACGAACTCTTAAATTCGAAAGCTTAATCATACCTAAAACGATTCCAACTCCTTGCGATAAAGAAATTAGACTTTATAGATACAAAGATAAAGATTATCAACATTTTCCAACCAGAAGCGAAATAATAGAAAATTGTTCATGGTAAATAAAAAAATGAAAGAAACGAAGCAAATTTTGTTGTGATAACCATTTTGTTTATTCTTACAGCCCATATGTTTCAAGAAACATTAAAAATACGAACTTGGTCTTGATTTTTTACAGTACAAATTGTTGCGAACCGAGAATTCGCATGGAACTGAATGAAACTTATCCTCAAGAAGTGCTTTATAAGCTATATGGTAATGTTACCAATATCGCCTTGCCTTGTTATATACAGCATTATAACAATTTTAATAAAAGAGCTTACATTAATAGTGTCCAAATACATTCAGAGGTTTGTTTAGATTGTTATATTGATAATGTTTAATATTTTATTTACTACTTGTACTAATATATTTTGCAGGAATACAGATCAAATTTAGACTGTGGACAAACCCATAAACAAGCCAAAGATGAGCTTTAATAAAATTTTGAGAACTTGTTAAAAATTGCAATCTATTAATTTATATATTTACTTTAAGACAATCTGAATTATATTGTATTGTTAAATAATATGTTTTATTAAAGGATAATAGGAAAAAATATTTTATTTGTTTATATTATTTTAAGAGCTAACAAGAGCTAAATTTTAATTCCTTTGTTTGATTTTATGGTCTTTTTGAATTAAATCTTTGATCAACATTTTCAAGAAGTCCAACAAAGAAATATTTTCATACCACATGGGATTCAAAACTGCAAAGTTGAGCAGGTGAAAGATGTCGTTTTATACCAATTTACAGTTTTCCTCACAGATTTTGTCGTACTCAAAAGCATATCCGTTTCATTACTTTACCCCATATTTATGCTGTAATCAATAACACATGTTGGTTTTGTTTCTACTCGCTTCTGCTACTTTTATGTCACTTCTATGCAAAGATGATAGCATGCAGACATTTTATTACAGAGAATTTCTTCTTTTTAAATGATGGCATTTAAAGAATTTCCCGTTCTATAACTTTTTTTATGAAAGCAGTATCAGACAATACCAATGCCAATCATTCTACCAACCCGATTTTTCCCGTCAACGTAAAAAAAAATAAGTTACAATGAAATTTTTGAAAATTGAGGGTATTTTAAAAGTGGTTCCTGTCGCAAACATACCGGCCAAGCTCTCAACTCGAATCGATTCCCGTCTGATGGTTAAGAAAAATGCATTTAACTCGAATCGTTTTCTGTCCCAAAAACGTTAAAGGGTGATGAAATTAATTGTTGCTTTGTGTATGATACAAAAGGAAGCACGTCACGTCTAGGCGTACATTTTCACACTTCAATCACCTAGTGGTGGTGTTCTGATAACAATGGAAGTGGTGATGAAACAACGCATCATATCCGCGTATCTTGAGGTATAACGTAACGGTTAGTGTAATCACAAGGAACATCTTCATTGCGAATCGATGAATATGACTAGCAGGTGTACGGTTTTCCCGAATGGTATCTGTGCCTCTCAAATTATTGTTGGATAACCCGAGATTGGATAGGGGGAAGGTAGAAAAGAAATATCGGTAGAATTTGTTCATTACTGTAAATGAAAATATATCTAATCCATCATAATTACAACATAGAGTATGTTAGAAGAGCTGAAAGCAATATCCAATCTGACCCAAAGATGTTTTGGGCTTTTACTAAGTCTAAGAAGCGTGCGGATGTCATTCCTTATACGATATCATGGAATGGAACTGTTGTCGGTGATGGTCTCGGAGTATATAATAATAATAAATGCTTTTATTAATAAGTTGTAAAAAAGAAAAAAAATAGAAAAATAGATTCTTAGAAAATAGACATATTTTCTGGACGAAGTTCAGTTTGGTTATCAACCAACTGCTCTGGTTTGACAGACGATTTCTAACAAAGGAGTAGTACAACACCCTTGGCAAGTTATTTTAAAAGATGGCCTGTTTAGTCAAGATTCCAAAATGGTATAACACTTGCTATTTTTCTTTTCCTAAAAAATCACCACTTCGAACCAGTTTCTGAAGAAAGTTGCAAATGGCATCCGAAACGTCAAACCTTTTCTTAAAAGACGCACGCCAAAACCCGAAAGTTTCTAGTGTTAGTTCTAGTTTTAGTTCTAATTTTAGTTTAAATGCAAAGAAATTTGCACAGCTAGTAAAAAGATCTTTTCTGTGACGATGCAGAGCTTGTATTAGTGCCGACGGCAAATAATTTGAGCATTTGCCTTAGTTTTAAGAAAGTAATGCTATAAAATTAATAATAAATAAATTTGTTTGTTTAATTGTGTCTTTAGATTAACCTTATCTGAAAGAGTCTTTTTGCAAGACATAAGAGCAACCATCTTGTTGAAACCACATTTTGTAGTTCGTAGATATTGACTGGCACATCTTCTAACAAAGTTAAGAGGAAATAAAAAGTAAATATAAATAACATACAAAAGTATGAATTTTTTAAATAACGTGTTTTTTGCAGAAAAACAGGCAATAATATTTTTTATGACAAGAAAAATAGCAAGTGTTGTACCATTTTGGAAACTTGGACCATTTTGGACCGATTTTTAACATTTTCAAAAGTATGTCTATTACCACTTAACTAAGAGACATGGATTTTTTTTCTCATTTTTACCAGAACAGTTATGGGTTGGCCTTTCGCCCGGTGCCCGCTTGGCGTTGAGTTTTGGGACACCTGTATATGAAACAAAAATGAAAATCTTTTTAATAATACCAATAAAACAAAATGAAAAAAAAACAAAATAACAAAATACGACGACATACTAGTATAAAGCGATGCATTAGTAGCTCAGAATATAAAAAAAATCATGATGACTTAAGCAGGAGGGAGGATTTTAACTTACTCTTGAACGAAATACAGCTCAATTCCAAAAGGTTCACTGTAGATCATTGTTCGTTTTGGCTATCTGGTAGGAAAAGGATTGGTGCGAGGCGCGGCGTGGTACCGTCAATACATCTTTCCTTTTTACATTAATATTATGGACATCGCTTCTGGAAGATAGGCGTTACAGCAAGTAAGGAGGCCGTTGACTTTTAATAATTTTTTGTAATTCGCTACGGTAATGGAAGCTATAACAGTACTCAAACGGGTGCTGTAATGAGACTCCTTACAGCATCCGATGCTGTAATGAGATTTTAGTAACAATTTATGAAACCAGTTCAAGTTGGTGACATTGGGTCATTAATTTTTCTAGTTGTCAATGTGACAATTTTTGTCTATGGATGTTTAAACACGTTCTTAGCATCGAATACAAAGTCCACAATGATGAGGACATTGACTCTGAGCAATTTCTCTTATTTTGGGAGGTGTACATCAAACATTTTTTTCAGGTGAATATATTTTGTGATTTGACAGTTTCTAATTGTCAATTCAAAGTTTCTATTTTCAAGTGTTCCAGTGTTACCAACTACTACATACCTATTTCCCTACATTGCCAATATTTACTTTATTTTTGTTAAAAAAAAGTATAAAAATGCGAATTACAAAAAATAGCATAAAAAACACGTTTCATAAGACTTAAAGCACTCATTCATTAAAAAACTCGTGGCTTCGCCACTCGTTTTTCAACTTGAATTCGTGCATTTCAAGCGTGTCTTACGAAACTTGTTTTTTAATATACTATTATAATAAAGGCAAGTTGCATGAAGTTTACGTCTGTTCTTCATGTTCAACCACCCAGTCTCTGCCAACGTATGACTAATATAGTCTATATAGTATCTACGAATTTCGTAAATAAACGTTAAACAACCGTTCTGGAGGTTCTGGATACACGCCCTCTCGCCCCCGTTAAATTTGGACCATAAACAACGTCGCAGTGATTTAATTTGCTTAGAACCAAGCTATTACACAGCATAATTTTTTATTTTTTATTTAAGACATACCTATGGGCATACAAGAGGCCACATGCTCCTCAAACATCAACTGCTGATCAAAAATTCTTCTAAAATTCAGATACACAGCTTCTGCTGAAAATTCAGCAGAAGCTGTGTATCATCTGAATACAAGTGAATCTGCGAATGCTCAAGAACTTGGTTAAAATCAGATGTATAAATAGAGAACAATAGTGGACCCCTGAGGGACTCCACGAGTAACAGACAGAACGCTCGATTATGATTATTAATCTCCACAACCTGAGACCTATCCAACAAAAATGACTTTATCAAAATTACAGCCTGATTTCCAAGACCAAAATAATGAAGTTTAGATGCAAGTATATTATGATTTATTGTATCAATGCTTTGGTGAAGTCCAACGATTACAAAAGTGCGGGTTGCCCGGCCTCTGTAGAAGCAAATAACACATCAGTAAAATTCAATAAAGCTGTTGCGCAGCTGAAACCTGAACGAAACCCAGATTGTTGATCTGGCAGTATATTATAACTTTCGCAGTGTGCTCTAAGTTGCCTCTCCAAGACTCTTTCTAAAATTTTTGATATTACTGGTAGGATACTGATCGGTCTAAAATCCCTTAGGGCAGAAGGGAAAGATACTTTACGTAACGCAATTACTCTAGCCATCTTCCAGGCATCCGGAAAAACTGATTAATGAATGGCAGCATTTATTACGTGAGTAATATAAGGAATGTGAAAAGGGGTACACAAGTCAATCATCCAGACTGAAATACCATCAGAACCCAGCGCTGCAGTTTTAATGTTATTAATTATTTTAGATACTTCATGTTCATCAACGGGCATAAAAGCTCGTTATCTGCACTCTAAGGTTTACATTGTTTTGATCAAATATGGGTAAGTCGGGATTAGTCTGAATATAAAGTGAAGAATCACCGTAAACAAAATAATTATTTAAATCAGTGGTGCCCAACCTTTTTTTGTACGCCGGCCACATTGGTTCCAGGTATATATTGCGCGGGCCAAAATCTATATCCTACTAGTACATGAGTTTGGAGTTGGGCAACCCTGATTTAAATCGTTTGGAAGAAAAATGTTAGGTACTTTGTTATCGATTTTTTTATTTATATTTAAAAGCTTAATCTTTCTCCAAAGAGCTTTTGGGTCTTTACTACGTAAGGCGTAATTATAGTATGCCTTCTTTTCAGTCCGCACCGTTGATGTTACCAGATTGCGATGTAACTTGTATAAAACCCAGTCTTGAGTTAGCTTAGAATTTTTTAAGCGCATCATCTCGAATAGACATTAGTAGTTTAGTATTATCTGTTAGCCAGGGACTGGGAGGCTTTGTAAACCGTCTAGTTTTTAAAGGCACATGCACATGTCGATGTTGCACATTTACAACATCGATACTAGTAAACAGCTGATCATTTGTTGTAAAAACTGAATCAAGTAAAGTTTGCGAATTTTATGTAATTCTTGTGGGTTCGGTGACTAACTGATGTAAGCCAATAGATGTCGCAAATGAGTGAAGAAGTGTTGTTGAGGGAAGATCAACATTAATATCGCCCACGATAATTGTCGAATGAGATGTAGCAATACTCTCACAAAGAGTACTCTCCAGTGTCTCGATAAAAGAGGAAGATTAAAATTAGGGGGCCTATAAACCACTCCAAAAGTAATACAGAGCTTTTTTTCTACATCAACGGTAAAAAATAATTACTCAATAAAGCAGGAATTGTTTAGAAGCTGAAATCGTATTAAGCTTCTTATGTACACAGCCACACCTCCACCGCGCCCCTCACGATCTCTACGAACCAGACTGTTACCAGGAACAATAAGTACCAATTGATTATCAGCAATGCTAAAGCAAACAAAAAAAAATTCTAGGCTAAATAGAGCTAAATAATGCAGGAATAACAAAAATAAGCGTTACAGAAAAAAAGTGCTTGAAACCGAAGCGACTTACTAAAAAAAAGAACGTTTTTAAAAATAATGCTTTAAAAAAACAAAAAAAAATAACAATGATAATTTATGGTTTGTTAACTTGCCGACGAGTTCTCTCGTAACGATTTTGTCCAGCTTAGCTGATTCCACAGAGTTCTTAAGTAGATCACTGAATTCGTGAATTTTCTTAATCTCATTATTTGGAGATCTTACAAATATACGCCCATCAGCAGTACAGGCATTCCTTGGACCCACAGTACTCCTTGCGGCAGCATACAACTTCATTCTTCTCTTGGTCAGTGACTCAGTTATTAAAAACTTCGTACCTTTCAACAGTTCCTTGTTAGACCATATGATTTTGCGATCCATATAAGAAATCAGATTGGTTATGACGGGTCTAGGTGTTGCAGAGGATCCAACCTTTTTCTTCTTTGGACCAATTCTATGTGATCTATCAAGATTTAATTCGAAAGTGAAACCGGGTACCTTAAGATATTGCTCAAAGAAATTCGCCCCTACAGCATCAGTATCCTCGTTTTCCTTCTCACCTATGCCATGTATAAGTTAAGCAGTTTCCAAGTCGTCCACGCGTACTTCTAATCCATCAATTAGAGATTTAATATCGTTCAAACACCCAATAATATGGTCTTTAAATTCATAATATTCCTAGCCAGCTATTCCTTTTAAAGCTGCATTTAACTTCGTCTCAAACATTGTCATTGTTTGCGCGAATCTATTTTCCGGCGATTTAACAACCCCGGAGTCGCCGTTAATCTTATCGGACATGATTTTATTTTATTTATTTAGATCACAACCAGTCCGGTCAAGGTCACCGAGTCGAAAATTCAATCGCCGCTCAAGAAAACGTAAAGATAACGAAAAGAAATTTGTATCACAATAGAAAAAGGTTAGAGGAAGAGCTTTCAAACAAATATATTATTAAAAGTATTAAAATTTAAATCAGATGCAGTTTGACAGAATTGAGGTTGAGGAGGTCCTGATCGGCATCAGGGTTACAGACAGCATTGGTACTGATGGTATTCCATCAATTTTAATCAAGAAATGTTCACACTTTACACTTTGTCCCTTCCTTTAACTATTTTATTTAATACTTCATTAATCCTCCCATTTTTAAATCTGGGGACTGTGGTGTTATATTTGATAACCGCCCCATATCTATTTTGCCAGCATTTGGGAAAGTGTTTGAGAAAGTAGTTCATGCACATCTATTCTTTGCGAAAAGTACACTTCCGAAATTCAGTAAATTTTTAATAAATTCAGTACATACCCAGTAAACAAGAAACATCTGTGAAACATTTCAATTTTAACGTACAGTCTTGTCACATCTTGTTCTAGTGTTCTGTTCTCAGTTCGAATCAATTCGAATCGTTCGAATATTTTTTTAGAATGGCGCAGGTAAGTTTTGCATAAGTTTTTTTATATATCACCACTAGATTTAGTTAATGAAAATACGGCTGGTGAACACTATTTAAAGAAAGAGACCGTATGTAAAGAAGTTTACGTTTTCATATATTTCATGACCATTTTCGAGATAATCGCCTGTCTCACGTTTAATGGCCCACCCTATATGTACATTTTATGTAAGTTATTCAAATTTTAGTAAAATTTCTTAGTCTTGAACAATCATAAAAAATTCTCTTCTTAAATTAAAGACTATGTTCCAATTAAAACACATATGACTAGAAGTAAAGAACACCTATTTATTTTTTTTAAATCTTATTGTTACAAGACTTATAAGTGAGACTACATGTTGTAAAATTCTTTTTGTAATTCGCTACGGAATGGAAGCTATAACAGTACTCAAACGGGTGCTGTAATGAGACTCCTTACAGCATCCGATGCTGTAATGAGATTTTAGTAACATTTTATGGAACCAGTTCAAGTTGGTGACATTGGGTCATTAATTTTTCTAGTTGTCAATGTGACAATTTTTGTCTATGGATGTTTAAACACGTTCTTAGCATCGAATACAAGGTCCACAATGATGAGGACATTGACTTTGAGCAATTTCTCTTAATTTGAGAGGTGTACATCAAACATTTTTTTCAGGTGAATATATTTTGTGTTTTGACAGTTTCTAATTGTCAATTCAAAGTTTCTATTTTCAAGTGTTCCGGTGTTACCAACTGCTACATACCTATTTCCCTACATTGCCAAAATTTACTTTAGTTTAGTTAAAAAAAAAGTATAAAAACGCGAATTACAAAAAATAGCATAAAAAACACGTTTCATAAGACTTAAAGCACTCATTCATTAAAAAACTCGTGGCTTCGCCACTCGTTTTTCAACTTGAATTCGTGCATTTCAAGCGTGTCTTACGAAACTTGTTTTTTAATATACTATTTTGTAATTCGCGACGGTAATGAAAGCTCTAACAGTACTCAAACGAGTGCTGTAATGAGACTCCTTACAGCATCCGATGCTGTAATGAGATTTTAGTAACATTTTATGGAACCAGTTCAAGTTGGTGACATTGGGTCATTAATTTCTCTAGTTGTCAATGTGACAATGTTTGTCTATGGACGTTTAAACACGTTCTTAGCATCGAATACAAGGTCCACAATGATGAGGACATTAAACACTGAGCAATTTCTCTTATTTTGGGAGGTGTACATGAAAAATTTTTTTCAGGTGAATACATTTTGTGTTTTGACAGTTTCTAATTGTCAATTCAAATTTCTACTTTCAAGTGTTACGATGTCACCAACTGCTACATCCCTATTTCCCTACATTGTCAAAATTTATTTTAGTTTTTAGGAAAAAAAAAGGATAAAAACGCGAATTATAAAAAATAGCATAAAAACACGTTTCATAAGACTTAAAGCACTCATTCATTAAAACACTTGAAACACGTGAAACACGTGCATTTCAAACGTGTCTTACGAAACTTGTTTTTCAATACACTATTTTATCAAGGAAACTGTGTCAGTATTACAAAATAAGAAAAACGAAAAAAGAAAAACAATTCCACAACTGTAGTACATCTTTTGTGGCACATTACTTGTTTTATTGTATTATCTGACATGCAAATTGTCACTGGTGTGAAGTTATCCATAAATCCCAGCAATAAACTTAAAACATTAATAATTCCGTAACCAATACGATTTGGGTAACCAAATTTCACACACAGGTTACTCTTACCCTCAAGAACAGCTAACCACCCCCATTTGGTAAAAAAAAAATTTAAACCCTCACCCCCGAAAAAGGGATGTTTTCGCCCTGATGGGCACCTTCGAATTAAACGAAATTCTACCACATAATAGAACACACTTCTAAGTATTTTTATCA
>NW_019280582.1:99754-130332 GCF_000648695.1 Onthophagus taurus | reverse complement strand
TAAAAATGTTTACATTAATGGTGATCGAACTCCACGACAACAATAGTTTGAGCGTAAAATGCGCACCGAGTTGAAGTCTCGTATTGAGAATGGTGAAAAGGACTTGCGCTTACAATTCCTTAACGGACATCCTCGAATTGCCAAAAGAAAAAACTAGCTGCCTCCCAACGGACACAATATGCGCTATACTACCAGAATACTCGTGGTTTAAATACTAAAATTAACGACTTTTTCACATCAGTTAATGCTTTAGATTTCGATATCGCGCTTAGTGAGACATGGCTCAAAGAAACAGTTCTTGATCGTAAGCTTTTCCCCAACAGATACGATGTTTTTAGATGTGATCGACCTCATCGTAGAGATGGCGGAGTATTATTGGCCATCGATAGTGATATTGTTGTTTCAAAAGTTGTGGTGACCTCTTGCTCAGTTGAATTAGTTGATTTGGTAGGTACAAGAGTTGAATTTAAAAAGTCAAAATACGTTATGAATGTTGTTGCTTGCTACATCCCGCCTGGCACACCTGGAGAAATGTATTGTTCGCTCCGCTTAAGCTATTTCCGCAAATATGACATGCCACCCCCGCCAGGGGGCATTAACTCACTCACCACGATCTCGAGCGTTTCGCAGCGCGTGTGCCGCATCGTCTCGTTTTATTCTTACGCTTTCTTTCCGCATTTTCTAAGGTAATTTTCTTTTCTTTATTTTATTTATTATTATTTCGACCTCTGTTACTAATTAAAGAAACAATTTATTTAGAATCATTTTTTTTTAATTAATTCTTTGAGTATCCAGCACCTTCACAATCGCTTATTGTGGCTCGTATTTTTGGAGCGCACATGTATGGTCGTACATGTGATCACATTGAATCATCACTGGATATGTCGTTAGATACTTTGATTCTGGGAGACTTTAATATTCCATCATTTGCTATCATAAACGATGAACGAAATGTTGGCCATGAAAGTGGTTGGTAAGCAAGTGATGAATCTCATTCTTGTTATCCCTTCTTCACCGGCTTTATTATCTAGCCTAGAAATAACTTGCTCTAATGCAAATTTTCCATTAATGAAGTTTCTGCCTAATTCAATTACTATTCGCGCGTGCTTTTCTTTATTTATTTTTAACCTAACCTAGGATTTTGCGTATTTAATATAAAATGTAACTTGGGTAACTGAAAAGCTTCAAAATTCTCTATTACTTCGTAAATATTCAATTCTACATTAGTAGTATTGTCGTTATTGTGATTCTTAGTTTCTATATCGTATTTCTTAGCCATTGACCTTGTTTGTACAGCAAATATTTCAGCTGATGAAACATTCGTGTCTTTTAACTGTTGAATATCTATTCTCGATAACGTGTCACTACCTACGTTATGTTTACCTTTAATATATATATATCTCATACGCATAAGCTTCGAGCTAGGGTTTTTCATAGAAAATAAATAAATCAAAGGGCGATGATCTGATTTAACGATAAATTTAGTTCCATAAACATACGGTCTAAAATGCATAATTGCCCAATGAATTGCACTTAATTCTTTTTCAATTGTTGATTTATTTATTTCTCCTTTTGTGAAACTTCACATTCATCGGTCCACTGAAACTGCGCTTTTTTACGAGTTAATTTATTTAAAGGATAACTACATTGCAAAATTTTGAATGAATCGCCGGTAATAATAACAAAAAGCTACGAATCTTTTTACGGAATCTTTAGGTCTCGGATAATTTTTTATTACATCAAATTTGAATTGATCTGGTAGAATTCCCTTATCAGTAATATGATGTCCCAAATAAGTTACATCTTTTCTAAAAAGTTGACATTTTCCGGGGTTTAATTTTAAGCAATATTTTCTACAGGTAGCAAACACCGATCTAAAATTTTTTAAATGATGATTTTCTGAACACCCTATCACAATTAAATCATCCATGTACATGAATGCTTTCATCTTGAAAACGTGGTTGGAAGTGTAAGCATCGACCTCAATTCGTATTGAGTAAAGGTAGTTCGTAGCGATAATAGTAGTAGAGTTGACGACAGTCAACGATACGTTACGCAAGTAGTCAGTAAGAAGCTATTGTAAGAAGTACTTATAAAATAGACGAATGATTTGAAAGGCGTTTAAGAGTTTAAATTCATTAACCCTTACCAACCACTTCAGCTGCTACCTTTCGTAACTTTCTTAGTTTTAATAATCTTGAACAATTGAACAACGTGAATAATATCATAGATAGAACACTCGATCTGATTCTTGCTTCATCACACATAAATCTTAACGTGATACACGCCGAATTTACTCTGGTTCGCGAAGACAATTATCATCCAGCTTTGTTGGGAACTCTAAATATACCTGCATCTCAGTCTTCAACGGTTCAAGATATATATCGAGACGCCCAGTTTTCTTTAAAAGAGCTAACCTGCCCGACCTATACAGCGCCATGTTGAATATTGATTGGAATTACTTGCTGTCTTTATCATCAGTTGAAGTCTCCTGTGATGTTTTCTATACAACATTATATAGTGTCTTGCATGCGTACGTTCCAAAAACGAACGTAAAACACATAAAAACTAAATATCCTTTGTGGTACTCCTCTACCTTAAAACGAATGCTTAAACAAAAAAAACATTACCACAAATTATCTAGACGAACCAATCCGCCGGGACTGTAAAACACATATACGTGAGGACCGTCGAAAATACGTAAGTGAAATTTTTTCCGATCTGCAGACTGTGATTGATTTGTTCGCCGATTATTTTGAGAGTGTGTATTTTCCGACTCCTGATGTCAGTCCTAACCTTGCCCAAGTTGCTGATGGATGGGATGGCGTTTCTTTTGGAAACTCAGAAGTAAGTCCTGACGAAATGATGGAAGCTTTTAACAAATTTAAGGCAAAAACTACGACTGGTCCAGATGGTATCCCCGCATATATAGTCAAAGACTGTGCGCCTGTATTACTACAGCCTCTTCAGCATATTTTCAATTTAATAATCATAAATTCTGAATTACCGAAAATTGAACAGATTTTGCCCTGTTTTTAAAAAAGTGATAGATGCTGCGTAACGAATTATCGACCTATAGCCATCATAAATAATTTTTCCAAGCTTTTTGAGCAGATTGTAACACGCAAAATCGAATTTTACACTAAGGCCCGTATATCTGACCAACAACATGGGTTTTGCAAAGGTAGATCCACAGCCACCAACCTACTCAGCTTCGCTCAGTACATATCGAATGCATTAGACTGTCGAGAGCAGGTGGATGAGATATACACCGACTTTTCTCGGGCTTTTGATTGCTTAGATCATGATTTATTGGCCAAAAAGTTGTGGAGATTTGGATGTGATCACTTTCTCAGACGACTTCTAGTATAGTATGTATCCTATCGCAGACAATACGTCGAGTTAAGTGGTTTGAAGTCAAGACAGATTCATGTTACTAGTGGCGTACCCCAGGGAGCTATACTTGGCGCTTTGCTGTTCAACATCTGTATAAACGATTTACCTGCGATTTTCAACTCTTATACGCAGACGACCTGAAACTATTTAGATCTATTACTTGTGAGCAGCACTGTGAATCACTCCAGTTAGATTTAGATAAACTTTATTCATGGTGTTCTGAGAACAAATTAGCTTTAAATACTCTTAAATGTCAGGTAATGACATACAGTCAAAAACGTAATACCATACTTTTCGATTATGTGCTTGGAGTGGATCACTTGTTGCGTATCTCAACAGTAAAGGATCTTGGAGTGTGGTTTGATGGCACTTTGTCCTTCAATGAACATATCGACAGAACATCGGTTGGTGCCCTCAGAACGTTGGGGTTTATCACTAGAAATACGTTGGAGTTTACGAATTTAAAAACAATAATAGATCTTTATTCTACGCTGTTACGGAGTAAACTTGAATATTGCTGCATTGTGTGGACCCCATCTTATTTAACGCACATTGCCACCATCAAGAAAGTACAGAGGAAGTTCATTAGGTTTATCCACTACCTCGATTCTGGGTATTATCCACCTAGAGGAGAACTAAACTATATAAATCTGCTACAACGATATGGCCTCCAGAGCCTTGAGGACCGTAGAAGATTGTTGTCTGCGAGGTTTGTGCGCGGTGTGATGTTGGGTGTGCTAGTTGCATCGGAAATACTAGCTCAATTGAATGTGAGGGTGCCGCGGATAAGTGCGCGTGTTTATAGTGCCTATATGCCAAATCGCGCTAACACCAATGTGGGGCTAAATTCTTCAATAAACAAAGTAATGCGTGCAGCAAATTCGGTCGAGTGACAGTTTGTTCTTGATTTTCTTTTTTTGTTTATCTTTTTTGTTTGTCTTATTTCTTCTTTTCATTTAGAATTGATTATTGTTGATTTATATAATATTATCTCTTTATTGGATTGTAATCCGTTGGGATAATAAAGATTATTATTATTATAACTTCCAGGACATAGACAGGCGAAGAGTATAACTCCGTTGCAAAAGAAAACCAAAGAGGTTTTATGCCTCAGCTAAGGAGTACAAACTTATTTAGTACTACTTCTTCAACATTAGACAAGTTGAGGATCAAACTTGTCGACCTTGCACCGACGATTCAGAAACCGCCGAACATATATTGTGTAAATGCGTCGCCAGATGCGAAAGACACAAAATTCGGAAAAAAAACGAAATGGTTCGCCTGTCACCTACTGAAATAAAGGGACAAGACCTAAGATGGAAGATATAACCCATCTTTTTTTTTATGATAGATAAATACCGCTCATCATCATTAAGCAATGGAAAATATATATTCAGGAAATAAGATTCAAGCAAAAATAAATGGCAAACCAACTGAACAGATGGCATTCAGCAAAGGTCAGTACGCAAATTCACAGGATAAAATGGGAAAAAGAGAGATTAAAATCCTATGCTATTTAGACGATGCGGTGCTAGTAGCGAAGAACGAGGATAAATGAACCAAATCGAACTGCACGGCTTCGGTGAGGCTTCTCTAAAGGCACGCTCTCCAAACTGCTTTAATTCAGCTTGTATATGTAAAGTCACAAAACCACAGTGAAAACAAAGAAGTCCAATTATGTCCAATCCATGTGCGAAATCACGGGTAATACCTTTGCGTGCAGAATCATTACCTTGACTAGAATTATGCTGTGTGAAAATTGGTGAAACGATAACAAAAGACATTTAAGTTGAGGATTGATTGTGTATATTTTTGGTGTGATTCGACTATTAACCAACATAGGTTAAGAGGAGCATGTCGAAAATGGAATTTTCCTATCAACTCGAGTTGCTTATGTACAACAGTCAACCGTACTTAGCTATTGAACTACGTTGATCCGACCAATAATGATGCGAACGTTTTCGAAATGATAACGTCAAATATTTAAAATCATGTAATTTATGCAGATACATGGATACAGAGCTAGAAGTTCTATTTGCAGTTTGTTGCATATCAGACTTAATTCATACGTAACGTTTGACTTATGTCACAAAAAGAAGAACAGGTAGTGGAACGTTATTTTCTACTAGAAATGGATGGAATACATTCGCAACGTATTCATAAAATATTTCCACAGTCATCCATCCGTTATCACTGTTACCTACTCCCCATTTACTATTCACAGATTGGGCCAATTTTTTAGGAAAAAATGTGAATATTGTACACGTTTTTGCTCCTTTTTCCGCATAGATCTTCCCTGTTTACGGACATATATTAAAACGTGTTTCATTGCCATTAAATATTCTATTAGGATCTTTTAATATACTTTCTAAATTTCTCTCTTTTATGTATCCCTCTATCTTACTCCTTCAGAGGTCCTAAATGTAATCTCAGGATGACGGTTTAAAATGCTTTGAACCAACCGATTCCTGGTTTGTTACGTGCTGGGATTTTTCCTTGGGTTCTTTCCTTGGTTTCCAGAAAGTTCTGAACACTCATTAATATATTTTCTTTATTCCTAGGAAAATCTCTATTACTTTATTCGTTATACTAAACAAGTTTCCTCGCTTGCAGTTAAAACGGTGTAAGGCACAAAATTCTCTTTTTGCACTGGATGTTGGATTTTAAAATCAAGTGTTGATTTGGGCACATTATATTTGTTGGCATATCTCTTAGAGAAGATTTATCTTTCTGGATTTCTTGAACCGCCAACAACATGTATCTGGAATCATATGATCGTCTTTTGACCATTTTTGGTAACCTTTAAGGAATAATAAGCCACATAAACAAAAGCAAATTCGACTGTTGTCCAATAACTATAACGACTTACAATTAAACGCTAAATTACGTTGCACCATTCTACAAACCATAAATTACATTTTGAAGTTGGATAATAATTATAACTTATCTTAATGTTTCACAATCACCTTCACAAAAAAAAAGCACAAACCTTTAGCAAAATGACTTGCAGTAGCACGGACGGTGTTCAGGTTAACTTAACACGTCAACTTTCGTTTTACGTATTCTCTTATTTAAATAAAAATTATTTTTAAAAAACGCGTCATTTAAATTGCAGAACTTAACCTTGAACTACGGAGGTGCGATGTGTCTACTACCGATATTGATATTTTGATTGATGTTTTAATTCGTATGAAAGCGCTCAAAGATAAGTATGGAAAGTTGAATCCTATTTTTATAAGGATAAATGTGGTAAACTGTAATTATTGCTCGGGATGAATTTATTTAATTTTTAGCCACAAACATGTAACACATGCATTATCTCATTTCTTTTGGATATATATATTTTTTTTCATTTCTATTGCTGTTACTCTTTATTTTCTATTTTTTTTTTATTTCTTTTCGTTTACTTATTTGATTTGATTTTTGTTTTTTTTTGTTTGTTTTGTTTACTTTTTGAATTGTTCATTCTTTGGCTTTAAACAAGGACAGTAGAATCTAACAGGACTGCTACATTCATTGTTGTGACAACCTGCCCGCAAACTACGTCATACCATTTGCCACGCCCAGCTCTATGCGTTTGCTGTGTATTTTTAGAGGTTATATCGTAGACGTATTCATATTATTTTTGAAGTTTTATTTTTTTAGTCGTATTAATGTCTATCATGTAACCTCTAAATCTCACAAAACACACAGCAAACGCATAGTACTCAATGACAGTTAACAGGGCGTGGCAAATAGTGTGACGTAGAGTGCGGGCAACCAACCCGTAGTGGTCTACAAAAATACAATGCATGTAGCAGTCCTGTTAGATTCTACTGTCCTTGGGCTTTAACTATTTTTCTTTACTCTTTCTCTATACGGTATGGCGTGCAATTTTCTAAAGATTATACATTTAAATATCAGATCATTGCGATCAAAAATTGAAGATTTGAGGACGTTGATTGCTGATACTAATGTGGATGTGTTGGCCTTGTCTGAAACCTGGCTACAGGATAATGACACTTTTCATGTGGATGGATATAATGTGATACGCAGAGATCGGGGGTCGAGAGGTGGCGGAATTTGTTTTGTTTTACGTGATTTTTTGGAGTTCTCCATTATTCTGTCTTCTTTCGAAATTGAGCAGTTGTGTATAAAAGTCCGTTTTGGTTGCGAGTGTCTGTGTGTATAAGCCTCCCGCTGTTTATTACAGAGGATTTCTGGATGAATTTGAGAATTCGGTTATAAGCTTTACTGATCGAATTATATGTTGCGGTGATTTTAATGTTAATTTAATCAATATGGATAATTGCGATAGTGAGTATGTGTTGAATTTGCTAAATTCCCTTGGAGGTCAACAATTGATTGATGTACCTACAAGAATTACTTTTGGAACTCCTTATCTGATAGACTTGTTGATAACATTCGAAAAGACTCTGGTTCTACGCAGTGGAGTGCTCCCGTGCAATTTGTCTGATCATGATATCGTATTTTGTTATCGTTTCTACGACTATTAAGGCGTATTGATAGTGTATCTTTTCTGCATGATTTACAATCAGTTCCATTCAATTTTATATTTTATCTAACTGATATTAACGACAAGGTCACATTCTTTACACACGCCTTAATTGATTTATTTGATATTCACGCTCCAATAAAGCAATGTCGATTTACCAAGCCTCCCGCACCCTGGATGACTGATAATATTAGATTAATGATTAAGTTGAGAAATGAGGCTAAAACCATGTTTAGACATACGGGCAGGCCGGCTCATTGGGAATATTATAAGACCCTTCGTAATCTTACTACTGCAGCTATAAGGAATGAAAAGCGAGCTTACTTTGGTTCTATTGCTGCTACGGGCAATACCAAACAGATGTGGAATAACTTGAAAACTTTGAACTTAAAACCAATTAAAATATCTTGTCTACCTTTAAATTTAAAACATCCTGATCAGATTAATGATTATTTTGTAGGCAGTGTAAATGACATTATTAAAGATTTACAGGCTTCTGACCTTGATCTGGACAGTTCTCCTATTTATAGTAGTGAGTTTTCATTTAAGACTTTGGAGATCCCTCTGGTTTTTGACGTGACTGCATCTATTACATCTTCTGCTATTGGTACTGATGGAATTTTCATTGAGATATCAAACTGTATTGCCCCACCATTTTGCCATATTTGACCCACATACTGAATTGTTGTTTAGTTGACCATGTCTTTCCATTGGAATGGAAACGCGCAGAGGTTATTTCTCTGCTCAAAAAGGATAACCCACGAGAGTATAGTGACTTGCGACCAATAAGTATTCTCCCTGTTCTTTCTAAAGTTTTAGAGAAGGTTATGAAGGCTCAATTGGTGGAGTATATGGAGACCAATGGTTTGCTCCCTTCAGAACAATCGGGTTTTCGAGGTATATTTGTACAACATCAATGTTAAATCTAACTGATGATATATTGTCCGCTGTTGACGTGGAAGAGCGTACTGCTGTGATTTTTTTAGACAATTCAAAAGCATTTGACACTGTTAATCATACCATTTTTGAGCAAACTACTTCGTTATCTGGGTTTTAGTGAAGACGTAGTAACACTATTGAGTAGCTATCTTAATGATCGCACACAGAGGGTGAAAGTTGATGATGCCACGTCTGGTGAACTTGCACTGTGTAATGGTGTTCCCCAAGGATCTGTGCTGGGACCTATTTTATTTTCTATCTATACTTCACAATTTAATAAATTTATTAAATTCTGTAAAATGAGTACATATGCGGATGATACCCAGCTTTACGCTTCATACGCGACAGCGGGCAGTGGTATTGCCGAGGCTGGTATTAGCGGTGACCTTGATACGATTTTTGAATTAGCAACATACCACCAGCTTAAAATAAATCCTGACAAATCTATGTGGATGAGTTTTAATGGGCAACAGCGCAACCCTACTTCGCACTTAGCCATTAAGATGAATAACACCTTAATTAAAAAGGTCTCTGAAGCTAAGTGTCTTGGTATGATTTTAGATACTAGCTTAAGATTTAGAAAACAAATTCAAACATATATTCAGAGATCATATTTTTTTTTGCGTCGGCTGTACCCGCATCGTTCATGTTTACCTTTGAAATTAAAAGTGCTCCTCTGTGATATGTTTGTTCTTTCACAATTTAATTATATGTCTGCTGTATATCATAGGGCTATAGATGCAGTCACGTCACGAAGTATACAAAAGGTTCAGAATAGTTGCCTCAGATTCATTTATGGGATTCGCAAATTTGATAGAGTTTCTCATAAACTTAAGGATGCTGGGTGGCTGAACATGAGCTCTCGACGGGAGTTTCATAGTTTGTCTCTCTATCATAGAATCGTTACCTCTGGAATCCCAGAGTACCTGCATAATAAAATAAACCACAGTGCGAAGGAAGTCAGACAAGGTCAGGTATTAGTTTCTATCCTCCAAAACATAGAACATCACTTTTTCAAAGGTCATTTACATATCATGTTTATAAATCGTATGGAAGCTTGCCACATGGACTACGTCAACTGAAATATGACCAATTTCGAATAAAATTGAGGAATATAATTTTTCAGCAATCAACGGGTCTTGTCTGTGACCTTTTTTTTGACCTTATTCTTATTGATGTAGTCATTATTACGATGTTAACAGTTACGTCATCAGTTATTACATTGAGTCTTTTTTTTTCTCTTTCATTTAATGTACGTTTGGGTCTTTTGGGCCCTTTCATTTAATTTAATTGTGTTTAAATTTAGATTTGATATGATGCGAGTGATACTGTATTAATGATTTCAAAATTTTGCCTTTGTTTTTTTTTTCTTTTTGTTCGTTATAATTCATAGAATTTTTTTTTACGGTTAGATAGAATAGACTTTTCTGGATCGCGCCATTTGATCTCCATATATTATGTATATATTTGTATTGTAGTTTCTTCTTTGTAATGGAGACAATAAACTCATTTATTGTTATTATTATTTTGAGGTAAAAAAACCTTAAAACCCCAATTAGATTACTAAATAATCACTTAAAACACTTGCCAAATTACATAAGGAGACAACGTTATTGGCGCACGTATTAAGCAATGAGTCATGCGCATTACTCGTAGTAAAGACTATATTATAAATTATTGAAATACCTTTCTTTGTCTAGATGAAACCGTTTCTGTTTCGTTCCCATGACATTATTTTGGACCTCTTGTAGATCTTTTTTTACTTTAAAAATGTAACGAACGGTTTTAAAAAAAAATATCAAGTTGAGTATAATGTATATTGAAGAAGGGATTATCAGATATATGAAGTAACCATAATTATTATCTAAAAGCATTAATAATGTTTTTTAACTGATATATTTAAAATACTTATACTTTACCTATTCTATCCCCTTCAATAAAACACTGTCTTAAACCAATAACAGGTTTTAAACTATTAGGGATAATTTCGGTGTGGTATGACATAATTTGAAAAGTTAATAAAAATGTAGGAACACTCCAAGCGTAAATATTGTAGTAAATAAATTTTTTTCGTTCATCATGTAACTTTGTTCCGTAATGAGTCATCATCGAGCTATGAATAACAAAAAAAAAATAGATTAATCATTTTAATATGATCATTTTGAAATATAAAACCTTATTAATGTTTGCTTATACATTATGTTATTATAACATGACGTAGATGAGGTTAAGATGAAAATACACGGAGTGAAAAATGAAAAAACAAATAATTTATAATTTTTTTACCCCAGAGTGTGCCAAATTTCAAAACTTAGTAGATTCATCCATGCGAATGCAGCCAATAAAAAGAACATTATTAAAAGTCCTAAAAAATATTCTTTTAAACAATATTTTTATGCACAATGTAACTTACCTAAGGGTATACAAGCTTTTTGATGATTAAGGTTAAATTGAATATAAGTTGCTAACATCGATTCAATTAATAAACAAGAGCAATAACAAATAATAATATTTCCAACAAAATTTTTCAACTCTTTTAAAAATATAAAACCGAATATCGTTAAGATTAGAGATATACATGAAATTAAATTCAACGGTTTTAATAAGGCAATTTTAAAAGGAGGTACGTCAACACTTCCGAAGGAACAAATAAAAATTGCGTATCGATTCTCTTGCGTCAGATAATCCAAGCAATACATTTTCTCTTCAAATTCGTATTCAAACCATTTATTAACTTGTTTTATAAGTAAGTTTCCATTTGATTTAATTGTGAAGTTATATTTGGGAGAATCTTTAAATTTTTTACATACTTTTTTTTGTACCACACCAGAGAATGAATCTGAAAACAAAAAAAATAATTAAGTTATTTTTATTAATAATTAAAGAAAACAATTGCGAAATAACTTTTAGTTGTGAAGAAATAAATTTTTGAATATTTATAAAAATTACAAGTTTAAAAACCTTTAACGATTAACTTCAAATATTCATATTAAATTAAATTTTCCGAATATCCAAATGAAAATATCACAAACTGACAATTAAAGTATCTACTTTTCAATAAATAAAGTCTTTTTGCAAAATAACTCTTAGTTGTGGAGAAATAAATGTTTGAATATTTATAAAAACTACAAATTCAACAATCTTTAACGATTAACTTCAAATATTTATATTAAATCAAATTTTTCGAATATACAAATGAAAATATCACAAACTGTCAATTAAAGTATCTACTTTTCATTAAATAAAGTCATTTTGCAAAGTAACTTTTAGTTGTGGAGAAATAAATTTTTGAATATTTATAAAAATTGCAAATTCAACAATCTTTAACGATTAATTTCAAATATTCATATTAAATCAAATTTTCCAAGTATCCAAATGAAAATATCGCGAACTGTCAATTAAAGTATCTACTTTTCAATAAATAAACTCATTTTGCAAAATAACTTTTAGTTGTGGAGAAATAATTGTTTGAATATTTATAAAAATTACAAGTTCAACAAACTTTAACGATTAACTTCAAATATTTAGATTAAATCAAATTTATCGAATATCCAAATGAAAATATCACAAACTGTCAATTAAAGTATCTACTTTTCAATAAATAAAGTCTTTTTGCCAAATAACTCTTGGTTGCGGAGAAATAAATGTTTGAATATTTATAAAAATTACAAATTCAACAATCTTCAACGATTAACTTCAAATATTCATATTAAATCAAATTTATGCGAATATCCAAATGAAAGTATTACAAACTGTCAATTAAAGTATCTACTTTTCAATAAATAAAGTCATTTTGCAAAACAACTTTTAGTTGTGGAGAAATAAATTTTTGAATATTTATAAAAATTACAAGTTCAAGAATCTTTAACGATTAACTTCAAATATTCATATTAAATCAAATTTTCCGAATATCCAAATGAAAATATCACAAATTGTCATTTAAAGTATCTACTTTTCAATAAATAAATCATTTTGCAAAATAACTCTTAGTTGTGGAGAAATAAATGTTTGAATATTTATAAAAACTACAAATTCAACAATCTTTAACGATTAACTTCAAATATTTATATTAAATCAAATTTTCCGAATATCCAAATGAAAGTATCACAAACTGTCAATTAAAGTATCTACTTTTCAATAAATAAAATCATTTTGCAAAATAACTTTTAGTTGTGGAGAAATAAATTTTTGAATATTTATAAAAATTACAAATTCAACAATCTTTAACGATTAACTTCAAATATTCAGATTAAATCAAATTTATCGAATATCCAAATGAAAGTATCGCAAACTGTCAATTAAAGTATCTACTTTTCAATAAATAAAGTCTTTTTGCAAAATAACCCTTAGTTGTGGAGAAATAAATGTTTGAGTATTTATAAAAATTACAAATTCAACAATCGTCAACGACTAACTTCAAATATTCGTATTAAATCAAATTTTTGCGAATATCCAAATGAAAATATCACAAACTGTTAATTAAAGTATCTACTTTTCAATAAATAAAGTCTTTTTGCAAAATAACTCTTAGTTGTGGACAAATAAATGTTTGAATATTTATAAAAATTACAAATTCAACAATCTTCAACGATTAACTTCAAATATTCATATTAAATGAAATTTTCCAAATATCTAAATGAAAATATCACAAATTGTCAATTAAAGTATTTACCTTTCAATAAATAAAGTCATCTTGCAAAACAACTTTTAGTTGTGGAGAAATAAATGTTTGAATATTTATAGAAATTACAAATTCAACAATCTTCAGCAATTAACTTCAAATATTCATATTAAATCAAATTTTACGAATATTCAAATGAAAATATCACAAACTGTCAATTAAAGTATCTACTTTTCATTAAATGAAGTCACTTTGCAAAATAACTTTTAGTTGTGGAGAAATAAATGTTTGAATATTTATAAAAATTACAAATTCAACAATCTTCAACGATTAACTTCAAATATTCAGATTAAATAAAATTTTCCAAATATCTAAATGAAAATATCGCGAACTGTCAATTAAGGTATCTACTTTTCAATAAATAAAGTCATTTTGCAAAATAACTTTTAGTTGTGGAGAAATAAATTTTTGAATATTTATAAAAATTACAAGTTCAACAATCATTAATGGTTTACTTCAAATATTGATATTAAATCAAATTTATGCGAATATCCAAATGAAAGTATCGCAAATTGTCAATTAAAGTATTTACCTTTCAATAAATAAAGTCATCTTGCAAAACAACTTTTAGTTGTGGAGAAATAAATGTTTGAATATTTATAGAATTACAAATTCCACAATCTTTAACGATTAACTTCAAATATTCATATTAAATCAAATTTTTCGAATATTCAAATGAAAATATCACAAACTGTCAATTAAAGTATCTATTCAATAAATAAACTCATTTTGCAAAATAACTTTTAGTTGTGGTGAAATAAATGTTTGAATATTTATAAGAATTACAAATTCCACAATCTTTAACGATTAACTTCAAATATTCATATTAAATCAAATTTTCCGAATATCCAAATGAAAATACCATAAACTGTCAATTAAAGTATCTACTTTTCAACAAATATAGTCATTTTGCAAAATAACATTTGGTTGTGGTGAAATAAATTTTTGAATATTTATAAGAACTACAAATTCCACACTCTTTAACGATTAACTTCAAATATTCATATTAAATCAAATTTTTCGAATATCCAAATGAAAATATCACAAACTGTCAATTAAAGTATCTACTTTTCAATAAATAAAGTTATTTTGCAAAATAACTTGTAGTTGTGGAGAAATAATTGTTTGAATATTTATAAAAATTACAAGTTCAACAATCTTTAACGATTAACTTCAAATATTCATATTAAATCAAATTTTCCAAATATCCAAATGAAAATTTCACAAATTGTCAATTAAAGTATCTACTTTCCAATAAATAAAGTCGTCTTATAAAATATTCTTACAACTTTATTAATTAATTTAAAAAATTAGTACAAAAACAATTTCATGGAAATTTCATAAACTAGACACTTTTTCAATTTGTTATTTTATAGCACCATTTCGATCAATTGTTAATTACCTAGAGAATTACCCAGTTCGTAAAGTGAGAATAAAAATGATGAATTGGATGGAAAATAAGGCGAGGTCGAGTTAATTGATTAAAGGCAAAGAATATATCAATCTAATCATGTATCATCAGGAACAAAAATACTTTGACTTACCTGATTGATTTTGAAACCTTTTTATATCTTTAATTGATACCCCATATTCAGGATTAAATACACAGTTTTTATACAAATAAGAAAATCCATCTTTACAACATTTCGTTATACATCGCAGAGAACGACAACGTTCGATTTTTTCGCATGTTCTTAATACTGAAGATGATATTTCAAAATCCCAATCGAGGCAATAACTTCCAAAGTGATAACTTTTTGTGTTGTTTATAAAAATTGTTTTATTCTCAAAATGAATTACTTCTTTGTTGCTAATTATTTGATCGATTATAACAGGACAATCTAAAAAGCTTTTAACCAAAACATTCGATTCGATGTCATAACTACTATAAATTCCATCCTCATTTTTAACACAACTATGAAATTGAGATTTATAATTATAACCTAAAGGACAACATTTCGGGAAATAACTTAATTCGTTTAAATTTAATCCGTTACACACATCAGATAATTCGTAATTAACACCATCTTGTTTGAAGGAAAATTTATGAGAATCACTAATGGCAGGAATACAATTATTAAAATTCGAACCCAAATTATTTGAAGTTTTAAATTCATTAATTATTTCGTTGAGATATAAAGAAGTTGTTGATAAAATAAACGTAAATAACAAAGATATCACTAAAAATTCACTAAACATGTTGTTCTTTTGACACATTCCTGTGATGAACTGATGAGGGATGAAAACCTCTATCGAGTTTTTGTAGGGTATAGATTGACGCAATGGAAAACCGATACATAAAACGTACATAAAACCATAGTTTTCCTTTTCTATCGATTTGACGTGATGTCATAATCATCGTCAAAGTTAAAACGGCCAAAGCTGACGTAAATATGTCATCTTAAGAAAAATGAATTTTTTTTTAATTAAAATTGGATGTATTCTGTTTGGGTTTTAGATACATTTTTATGTTTTATTTCTACGTTTTAATATGGATGGAGTACATGAAAGTAACGATTTTGTTGAGATAAGTAATATTAGAATTTATCCGGCAAGATTAGAGTTTTCTGAAAATTTGGAAAAGAGAGCGTACAAGTCCAAGATTACTTTACAAAATATTGGAACATGTAGAACGTGTGTTAGGATTTTAGAACCATCGTCAAAGGTAATTTGTAATTTATTAAAAGATGTATAATAACAGTTTTAATTTTTAAGTATTATAAAATACAAAGTTTTCCAAGAGGACGATATTTATCGGCAGGATTAAAAATAATAGTTCCAGTAGAAATTCTATATGCTGCTGATGACAACCCAGATAGTGAATGCTTAGTTCCTGTTTATGTTAATGATAAAAGACACGATTACTTAATTTTACTGTAAGTAACATAATGCTTAATCAATACTTACACCCTAATTTAATGTTTGTGGTGCTCTAGCACTAATTTCAAATGTATACTCTATACAAAACAGGTAAATAAACACCGGTCTGACGCAGGGCTAGCCCAGAAACTTTCTAGTTATAGATCTGGTGTTAGTTCTAGTTTTAATTATTATTCGGCGCTATATTATTCTATATTTTTATTTAATTAAAAGTAGAAGTAACATTAGACCTGGAACTACAAACATTCGAGTTTAGCGTTCTTAAAAGACTTCTTCATCTTTATGTATATCCCAATTTCGCATTATATTCTGGAATATTTGAATACACTTGATGTTGAGCCCCATCTGATTGTAAATCAGTAGTTTGTTGGAAAATTTTAAGTTCCCACTAATAAGCCAATATATTTTCTGCCTATATTTTAGGGCTAGTCCCGCTTTTTTCTTCTTTCCATCTAAGTTTGGTGTTTATAGTCATACCTACTTGGCGTTGTTTTCATTGAAACAATGGTGCCATTTACATCTAGAGACGGTGGATCTTTTTGCTTGTTGGCTTCAACCTCTTCCAATATCTTTTTTAAATAATTATTACTAAAACACAAAGCAAAATTATCGGTGTCCCTATTGAGGTAAAGTTTGTAAAGGTGTTTATCGCTTGCATTTCTTTCTGTAATGATATCAGTTCCTCACGAGTTTTATTAAATCTAAAATTAAATGTAATTGCAATTCATTATCTTGTTCTTTCCAGTGGGGCACATCTTGGCTTATCTTCTTCAAATAAAAACCATGTAAAAACTTCTAACTTGCATTTATTTATATAAAGTCGTACTAATTTCGGGTTACCCCATCATCAGCGACAACTATAAAGATTACAAATCATAAGATAACAAATATGTAAGGTGGTAAATATAATAGAGTAAAGTTAACTTGAAAAATTTTTTTAAAAAAGAATTAATGATAGAATTATTATTTAAAGTATAAAAATTAGAAGTCGTGTTAAAGTGCAAAAATAGAAGTTCAAAAATATTGTTAACAATAAAAACAAAAAATCTTAACTTAGCCTTAAATTAAATTTATAATGAAAAAATTTTTTTAAACGAATTTTATTTTTATATTTTAAACGAAATCTAGATTTTAAGGCAAGAAACACTCGATAAGAACATCATATAAAAAGATCCAACCACGAGGAAAACGAGGAGAAGTGAAAAACTCATAAATCAAAAAAAATTTAAAAGAAATTTTTTAAGAAATACTTACAGTCAATGATGCTATAATAGGTGTAGACTGGAAATCGGATAAGAATAAAACATTTTGTTATCTGATGGATACACAAAATGAAGATAAAAGATGAAAAATGTCGACATTAAAAAGTGTGGAAACTAAAGAAAAATGAAAAAAAAATAAAAAATTTCAAAATAACCTGTCAAAAAAGTTAAAAGAGCAATAACATAAGATACTTAAAAAGTAATTAATGAAATAAACTTACGTTAAAAATTAGAAAACTTTAAGAGGATGCGTTGGTGGGATGAGATGAGGCAAGACTGAATAAATCAAGCCAGAGCAATTGTTAAACTGGATAAGAGAGATAAAAATACAAATAGAGAGAAAGGGAAAAATCGGTTCATGAAAGAAATTAAATTTGAAAAAGATAAAAGGAAAATATGAAGATAAATTTAATTTTTAAAAAAGGGGAAAAAATTACGTAAATTTAAGGTATTTGAAAATAGGTTTGTATAAATTTTGAATTTGATCATTAAGCAAAGTAAAGTTATTATTGTTATTATGTTTATGGATTTCCAACAATTCCAATAGATCAAGTCTATAACCTTTTTGGCATTTATGAATAAGTGAACAATTATCAAAATTAATGTTATGTCCCGTTCCAACTCTATGTTTGTAAATATTAGATTGAATTTTAGTTTTGTGTTCATTAATTCTGTTTTCCACTCTACGGCCTGTTTGACCAATATAAATACCGTTACAATTAGAGCATCCGATCGAATACACCCCATTTTCTTTAAGAATGTCACATTGTTTACAATGATAATTAGATAAAAGTTTAAGTAAAGAATTATTGTTGGAAAAAGCTAAGGTTATATTAAACTTTTTAAAAATATGTTTAGACTTCATAGTAATATGATTAAAAGAGATAGGTTTATAAATAGAAATGTTATGAGTTTTAGTGAATAAGGGATCTTTTTGTTGTTGTATTCTGTTATGAAGTTTATTTATGACATTAGGAGGAAAACCAAAATGAAAAGCTAAGTTGTGGATGTAGTTAAATTCTTTTATTCTGTTGCTCTCAGATAAAGGGTAATTAAGAGCTCTATTAATCAAAAATCTGAAATTAGCTAATTTATGTGACATAGGGTGGGAAGAATCGTAACGAATTGTGGTTGGAATAACTGTTGGTTTCCTAAAAATGTCATAAGTAACAGATTCGGAGTTATCTCTGGTAATTGTAAGATCAAGAAAGTTGAGAGTTTTATTCTTTTCAATTTCAAGTGTGAAGTTAAGTTTAGGAAATAAGTCATTTAAATAATTGTGAAAATCAGTTAACTTGGCAGTACTCCCCTCCCAAACACAAAAGATATCATCAACGTATCTTATCCATTTATGGATATGTTTTTTAAAGAAATTATTGTTATTAATTATATATTTATTTTCAATGTGATCAAGGAAGATGTCTGAAAGAAGACCGGATAAAGGCATGCCCATCGGAAGCCCTTCACTAATATGATAAAATTCGTTGTTAAAAGAACAATAGTTTTGAGAAACGACATGTTTAAGTAATTTATTTAACTGTTCTATAGTATTATTATTATTGAAAAATTCTTTAAAAATATCAGAAACGAGATTCAAAGTAAAATCTATTGGAATATTGGAATACAAATTTGTTACATCAAAAGATATTAAGGTTTTATTTTTGTAATTTAAATTATGAGTTTGTTCAATGAATTTAATGGAGTTATTAATCGAAAATTTAGGTTTGAAATCTATAGTTTTAAAAATCTTTAATAAAAAACTTGAAATTTTTTCTGTAGGCGAGTTATTAAATGAAGTAATGGGTAGCATGGGCATGTTTTCCTTATGAAGTTTGGGAAGCGAATACAACCTAGGTATAGTAGGGTTCATGTGAATAAAAAGTGAACTGTTGAAAAATTTTTGGTTCTGTAGAAAAGGTGTGTATTCGATCAGAGTCTCCTTACATTGGTTTATTATTTCTCTGCTCTTTCTTATAGTTCTTTCGAGTGGGTTAATGTTAAGTTTAACATAGCTGTTTGCTGACATAAAATCATGAGTTTTTTTAATGTATATATCCTTATTAATAATCACCACCACACCGGCTATTATCTATTCTTCAGTTCCACTGAATGGGTTTGAAAGAATCGATCTTCTATCGTACTTGTATGGGCTTCCATCTTTTTTTTCTTTTACGGTTACTATCCTTGTGATATTTGCACTAGGAACTTTCCTTTTATCATTCTATCTTATTTTTTATCTTCACAATTGATTATTATTCTTTCTTCCTTTGATACAGATAGTAACCATTCGTTATTTGTTAATTGTCGTATCATTTCGAATTTCTTTTCTATTTTATTAAAACATCCCGTACCATGGTATTAATGTTTCAACTGTCGATATTCACATGGAGTATGACGTCAATGCTCTTACTACTCCTCTCGCACAAGTAAAATTTTTGTTGGATTTTATTGCATTCTTCTTTATCGCTAATACACCTACGATCTCTCTCAGCAAGGTATGGATTTTGGATAGATAGGATTTGAATTTTGTCTTCTATAGGTTGAGGCAAGGAAAATAATTTATAATACGGGTAAAATTCGGAATCTATCAAGAATACCCAATATCAAATGAATTTTAATGCCATTTTCGTATGCTTTAACGTCGATTGTCCTTCTGTGATTAGTGTACAACACTATTGTTAACAGTTCTTTATCGATTTGGGCATACTTTTTTCAGATCTAGTAAGTGTTCTAGATACGTAACTTATAACACTATTCTTTTGAAACGCTCTCAATCCGAAACTTCTAACATCGCATTCCAAAATCACAAGTTATTTTGTGTTGTAATATTTTAAAGGTTGAATATTAGAAACAATAATATTTGATATATGAAGTAGATCAGAGGATCAGTGTACTTAGCCGCACACACTGTTCGCAGATTTTGGGGTCCCTGCGGCAACACCCAACTCCCGTCTACACCTTATCCTTGTATTCTCTGTCCTATATTTTTCTATTAATTTAAAAATCCAAATTTTATTATCCCCTTCCCTTACCTTACTATTCAACGCCTGGAAATATTAAACTACAAAATACAAATTATATACATTACATACATTTTTAAAAAACAAATTTTAGAGTTGTTGCCTCGCAGACAATTATACTCGCAGAAGTATAAGAAGGCAATTTTGAACGCCTTTTCTTATATTACGACAAGTAAGTTTATTTCATTTCATATTTGTTATAACTTTTATTATCGTTCTTGTTGTCAATTTGTAGCGCTTCTGAAGATGACTAATTAGTCGAAACATGTAAAGCGGATTTACTTATAATAAACCAGTATAAAAGTACAATTAGTGATTTTATAGAAATCAAAATTTAATCAAATATTATTCACATCTACTGGTAAAATGGATTTTACTATTAACATTGATCATTAGAAACAATATCTATAATTTTATCAAACTCTAATTGTTCCTGATCAGACCATTTAAAATCCACGTTATTGTGCGTTAATTGTCTCAAAATAAATAATTCACTGCTAAGATTCTTTATGTACCAAATTGCATTCTTTTCCACCTATAGTTTCCAAAAGGTGTCCAAAATGTTGTTAATGTATTACTAGATTTCGATAATTTGACTTGCCAAAAACCCTTCTTTGTGTCTACTGTTGATTTTACCCAACTCTAGCAATATTTCATCAACTGTGGTAAATTGACAATGTGGTCTTTTCATTACTTTATTTAATGGAATCGGTTCCAAACATATTCTAAATGTCTTTTCCTTCTTTACTAATAAAATGTCACTTACCCAATCTGTGGTATGATCTTCTTTGTGGAGATCCTCAAGGACCCATGTCTAAATCACCTGATTGAAATTAAAACGGACCTCGTACAACGTCATATTTAGAAGCAGGGATGATTGGGCGAAGGGAGGGCCTCAACTAAAAAGAGGAGCCCTAGCCTGGTACACCGATGCTTCAAAGACAGTAAGATCTGGAGTAAGCATAGGCATCAGTGGACCAAATAGCCACATCAAATTGCCCCTCAACTCGGACTTAACAATTTTCTAAGCAGAAGTTCTTGCTATAAACTTCTGCATCGCTTTGAACCTACAGAAAAGTGACTACTACAGAAAGGTGCATCCATAAACATTTTCACAGCCAGCCGGGCCGCCTTAAAGGCAATTCAGGCCTACACGTGTGACTCCGCACTGATCAGAGAGTGTACCAACAACCTGAGAGAACTCGCTGGGGGCAATGATATTACCCTATGGTGGGTTCCAGGTCACAGCAACATTGAGGGCAATGAGAAGGCTGACAAGCTGGCCAAAGAGGCAGCAAACACGCCCTTCATTGGACCCCAACCTGGTTGTGGACTACAAAAAAGCCACCTAAACAAATAATCAACAATTGGGAGGTTTCAAAGATAACCTTACGCTGGAAAGAACTTCCAGATCACAGACAAGCGAAGAGTATGATAACTCCGTCGCAAAACAAAACCAAAGTGGTTTTATGCCTCAGCAAAGGGGATCTAAGAACGCTCTCAGGCTACCTGACCGGCCATGCGCCCCTAAAATACCACCTCTTCCACATTGGACAAGCTGAGGATCAAACTTGTCGACTATGCAACGACGAGTCAGAAACTGCTGAACATATACTGTGCAATTTCGTCGCCAGAGGCCGTCTAAGACACAACGTATTCGGTAAAATTCCCCTGTTACCTACCGACATAAAGGTTCAAGACCTCAGGACAATACTAAGGTTCATTAAGGACCCACATTTGCCCTAAACCTTTGGAGGGCTAAAGTTACAATAGATCTTATAGGTCGCGGTAACGAGAGGGGCCGCTCTTCTCAGCCCGGCAGCAATAATAATAATAATAATGATCTCCTTTGGTAATTCTACCTTCTTTCTCCAAATGTATCAATTCTTTTTTCAAATCTTTTCTCAATACTGTTGGAATGGTGGTTGCCTTACTGGTTTTGCCTCTTCCTCCAGCTCTATTTCTACATCCCCCGGTAGTGATCCATATCCTTTAAAAACATCTTCATAATGCTCTACTATATTTTGAGCCTGTTGCTTTAATTTGGACAAATTATTTCATTCAATTTTTATTTCATTACAATATTTCACTAAACCTAACTCTTTACTAGCTTTAGCTGGCAATAACAAACCATGATCTATATGAACTATTACAAAGTTAATTTTGTATATTTTATTATAACGTTTACCTTTAAGATAAAGTTCACCGATGACTGGTAATTTTTTATCAGAAATACAATACAAGCGATGAGACGATTCATTTAGTTTAATAGGATTAGTTTTTAATAATTTATTTAAATTTTTATACCCAACTATGCAAACGTTTGCACCAGTGTCAATGAGGCTTTGTACTTTTATTCAATAATAGTAATAATGAAATTTATTTAAGACCTCATAGATAAAACAACAAAATAAAATTTAATACATCTATACCAATGTGATAGAATATAAACTAAATTTAAACAGGCTATCGACCGAGGTCTTTCAGCCTGAGATAAACAATGTACAATTTGGCTATTTCTTATTCAGTATTTTTCATTCTTGAAATATTGTGAAAAAGTGTGGGAAATATTGGAACGTTGACTGTACTCGTCCTCATCAATCTTTCAAGCACCGACTCTGGAAATGTCTTGCTAATCTTCTCTGCCAGTCGTAATCCTCGTTCCTGAATTGGTGTAATTCCAGTCGTTTCATACAAAACTTGGTTGGAAGGGTTATGCAAAGGTTGTCTAATTCTTGTAATCTTTCTTAGCGCAGTACATTTTGCTGCTTCTAGATATTGTATTGTCCTTGGAGTAGTAAACCGCGTAAATACTATTCCGTATTCGATCAAGGGCCCTGCAGATAGATTTGTAAATTTGGGTTGCTACTTTGAGTGAAATGTCTTTGTTCCTATAGACTAATGACTTAAAGTGCGCCACTCTCACTCTGCATTTCATCTTTGTTTTACCATCCAACAGCATACCCAGATACTTGGCAGTAGGTGATATTATTGTTGGAGATCTTTCGTTGATTCGGTGAAACGGAACAAGTAACTGAGTTTTGCTTGAATTTAACTGTATTCTCGATGTTTGAAACCACATTCTAATTCGCTCGAACATATTTTGCGTCTTGTTAATCGTATATGGCAAGTTTTTGGTATGTGCTATTATGGCAGTGTCATCGGCATATTGGAGGATGTAGGATTCGTTGTTAGAATAAATAGGATCTATGTTATATATGTCCTGGCAGAAAATATTGTAAAGGGAAGGAGACAAAGGTGAGCCTCGAGAAAGACCTTGTTGCATGAAAAAAAGTCTTGATAAGAAATTCTGGACTTTGATCTGTGAAGTTCGGTTTGATAAAACCTGGAGGATTATGTTAAGGAGGTAGAATGGAACGTTGAGATTTGCTAACTTGTAGATCAGTCTTCGATGCCATACTGAGTCGAACGCTTTTCTGATATCCAGAAATAATATAGCTGATCGTAATTTCTGTTCATGCGCTACTTGACAGTTCGAAATTAACACACTTAATGGGTGGACGGTACTTCTGTTTTGTCGAAAGCTAAATTGATATTCCGGAATATTATGATTTACAACGATTTACGTGTTAAAATTATATTCAAACATCTTCCCTAAAACCGTTAAGAGCGAAATCGGACGATAGTTAGCCGGATCTTCTATTGCACCATTGTTCTTCGGGCTACATATTATTATTGCCTTTTTCCATTCATTTGGATAATATTGGTTTATTAGTCAATAATTTAGGATTTTTCTGATATATTCATGTGTTTTAAGATCGAGGCTTTTTAAAATTTTTCTTGTCACATTATCATATTCTGGCGCAGTGTTTCTGTCGTTATGGAGAATCTTGAGATATTCTTCTTCATCAACAAGAAGCCTTTTCTGGGGTAGGAGTTCCATTTGTGAACGCAGAAACATACCACTCATCCACTCGATTTTTGTGTATTTGATCGAAATCTACGTGTTCCGAAAATGAAAATATTTTTTCAAGATAATTGGCATGTATGTTAGCTACTTCTTGCGGTAGCGTGTGTGACGAGTTATCAGCTGGAACTACAAGGGGTTCAATCGTAGGTCAATTTTTGTATTTTGATGGTTTTTTAATTTCATTCCAGTATGTCTTCCCTTTACATCTATTTATGTTGTAACAGGCGTTCAGATATTTGTGATTTCTACATTCCGATACAAGTTGTTGTATGTGTTTGTTCAGTTTGTTGAATTTTTGTTTTATTTCGGGAATTTTTGTTGTTTTAAAATCCCTGTATAGCCTTCTTTTTTCTTTAATTAGACTAAGTATGAATGGCGGGAGAGGGAAGTTGAAATAGTGATTTCTTTTAATTGGGCTTTCTGTATTTATGGCATTGGATAAACAATCGCAGAAATTGGAAATTGTGCTTTCATTAATTATTTCGTTACCATTTATAAATTCAGCGACTCTCCTGTTAACTTCTCTGATATTGCATAAATTGCAATTTTTTAATTCAGGTTCAATTGAACGATACCTAGGTGATCATCCTCCGATCGGAGGATGATTGAGACGGTGAATTGGGACGGTGAATTGAGATCATTGAGACGGTCCGGAACCATCTCAACTGAAGTGATCAGCGGTTTTAGGTTGTTTGTACACAGCACTAGGTCTGGAGTAGTGCTATTTCTCTCATTCATCATGAATGGGGGTGGAGTGTGTATTTGAACAAAGTTTGTCCTATCAAGGAATTATTTTATTTGTTTCTTTTTTATAGAATCGAGTTGCAGTCCCCGATTATGATGCAGTTGTCAAATAATACTGCCATGGTAAATATGTTGTCCTTCATCAAGCTCAATGGATGAATGTATACCAAAAATAAATGTATTTTTATATCGCCTAACTTGAAGGTTGCATGAATGGAATCGTTTAATGGGTTGGTTATACTAAGTGGATTGCATTTTCCTAGGCTTACAGACGGTTGTCCCATTATGATAGCTCCTTCCCTTATGTTTGCATTTACAACATTACCCTGTTTTTGTATGGTAGTCCAATTCTGGAATTTAATTTGGGTTTTCGATTTGGTCTCCACGAACATCGCTCCTTTAATCTCATTGTTCGTAATAAAATTGTGCACTATATGTGATTTACTGTTGAAGCTGTTAATGTTGGCATATAATAATCTTACGCTAGACATCGTCAATTTGCATGATTGTTGTTTGTGATGCAATGGTAGGTTCTGTTGGTGATGGGATATTGACGTTTAATAAATTAATCATAATAATGTAAGTACATATAGTTTGTAGAGAAGGATATAATAGTGTCGACTTGGTATTGTTCCATAAATCGAAGTTTTGGGAGAATTAATTTTGGTCACGTATGTGTCTATAATTAGGTCATGGCAAATATTCTAGTTTTTTTAGCTTCCGTGTTCGTGATTTGTTCAGAGTAGATTTTTAATTCTTACATTGGGGATGCCATGAATCGGTGCTGTGGGTCCATTTTTACATTTGGTAGACCAAGCTCATGAGTTGTGATGTACAGTTAATTGTTTTATGTTCTCCAAGGCAAAGGAGGCGGAGGGTAGCTTTCAAAGGAGGGAAAATGAAGGTTTTTGTAAAATAGTCCTTCATGCATCAGTTTTTCATAGGATGTATTACATCCTGTGATTACTCTTATTTTATACATTGGCTTTCCGGTCGCTCTAGAGATAATTCGTTTACAGAATCTGTGCTTAATTTGAATTGCATTAAGAGCATCGCTTATTTCCTGATCCGTAATTTCCAAATCAACTGACGAGATGACCGCAGAATACGAGGGGGCTGGGTTATTTTCAAGTGGGGTGAGGTTGTTTTTTGTTTCAAAGAATTCTTAAATTATGTTTTGATTGTTCAGTTGCTTAAGAATAACTGATTGTTCACCATTCGTATTTTCCGATTTAATTATAAATCCGAGTTTAGTTTTTATAATAACATCCGGCGGATTGAGTTTATTTTTTTGTCCATATCTCCGAAAGTTGAATTCGACTGATCGGAGAATTCGTCGTGAGAGAGAAAATAGAGTTTGTATGACTTGTTCTGATAAGTTGAATGAAACGTTTTTTTGGTAGTATTTTGAGCGTGTGGGTATTTCGATGTGTACGGTGATGTTCCCATTTGGGAAGTAGTTGTCTTTGGCATATTATAATCTAAAGGTTTAGGGGTTTTAAAAGTGCTTTTGTCTTTGTTTATTGCTTGTTTTTTGCTTTGACGTTGTTTAGTTGGAGTGAGTTTCTTGGGACGTCCACGCTTCTCACCACTCAGAAAATCGCCCTCGGCATCTGTCTCCGATGTACCTCCTGGTGCCGGACATTCCTTTTGTTCCCGAAAACGGGAAACGGGAACATCCAACCCGACCAATAGATTTGTGAAACACGTAACTAAATTATTCCACTAATAATTATTAAAAAAGCAGACCACGTTAGCTCACGTGTTGACACCATGAACTCGTAAGTCGACTCACTTTTATTCATTTATCATTAAAAAGAAAATTTAGTTCTGCAATAACATTACTGCCACTTGAAGATGAATCCGAGTCTTTCTCATTTCCTTTCAATTCTTTTACTTTCTTCCTACCTTTCTTATCTTATTTCCATCATTTCTCTTGGCATCCTGCTGGTCTTTCTTGCACACTATAGCAAAATGATTTCTTCCTTTACATATGTTGCATTATTTACCATAAGCTTTACAAAGTCGTTTCTTGAATTCGTGTTTTTCGCCACAAAGTCGACATTTATTTCTATAATTTATTACCTTGTTTACATTTCCTTCCGCTACTTGAATTTCTTTTAGTGCTTTTGTATTTCTTCAATTTTACACCTATCAATGCATGTTTCCAAGGTAAGATATCATTTAGACATTAATCTTTTTCTTAAATCTTTATTCTTAATTCCGAGTACGATTCTGTCCCTCATTAAATCATTGGTAAAATTAGCAAAATCGCATTTCACTATTAACAACTGTAATTTCATTAAATAATCATCAAACGATTCATTATCTATCCCTTGTTTACAGCTGTTGAACATAACTCTATCGTAGATTATATTTTTCTTTACTGCCAATTTTTTTTTTATTGCAGCTATTTCACTTTATATATTATCTAACTCGTCTTCAGAAAGATGAAATCTATTGTACCTATTTTATTCTTGCATTATCACCGAGCAGCGAAAAACGTTTTAACTTTCTTCTTTTTCTCACTATCGGACCATTTTTCGATTCTGGAAACTATTTCATAATCCTTCCAATTTTTTACAAAATGATCAAAATTTTGCTATACATCGCCCTTGTTCACTTCTAATGGTGAAGACCATAGAATACTTGCTTTTTGTTGCAATGTTTTCTGCATTAAAAGTTTTACCAAATCGGTAGGTAACGACATATTTACTTATTACTATGTACCATTCGTCACACACCTAACACCATGTTGTATGAACCACGAGTTTAGGTTCCTTACTTGTTCTTACATGTCATTCTCTGACCTCTGACCTCACCTCTGTCTCTTACCAACCTAAACTCTTAAAACTAAATATAGCTAACTTAACTATATACAGGGTGTTCCGGTGACTCGGGGCATAAAATTAACCTCATATACTAGAGCAAAAATGATGATGATTCGTGAAAAAAAAATTATTATAAAAGTCTTCAAATGGCCAAGATATGGGCCATCAAAGTTCAGAAATTTTAACACATTTTTCTAAATATTTTCAATACAATTTATGGTAGAGCGTTGAAATTTGGTACAGGATAAACAAATATCAAGCAAAATCATTGAACTAATTTTGACTTTGATCGGGCGGCAGCAACTATGCTATACAGGCTGTTCCTAAAATTTGTTTGCTCAGAACTTTTTTGTTCGCTCGTAACCCTACATTTATTTTTGTACTTTTTAATAGAAAATTTATTTTAGAAACTTTTATCACTCTTTGATAACATTAACCATTTTCGAGTTATACGCGAAAATGTTAAGCTTTGATTTCAATCGTAACAAACAAAAAAAGGAAACATATTCCGCACGACCTGAATTGGCGATGACAATTGAAAAACGAACTGAGCTAATAACCATTATTTGCATAAATTTCTATGTGCAGATTTAGTTAAATCCAGTGTTAATTAATTTTACTTGAATAAAAGAATGTAATCTCCACAACAATAAGTTTAATTTTCACGGTAACAACAAACAAGAACATAACAAAAATTCTAACAAAAATATTAACAAGAACAATAAAATTATAAACAAATAGTAATAAATAAAAAAGAAGAAAAAGATACTAAAGCAGATATTCAAAAACATTGCCTGATATCGCCGTCTTAAATTAAAGCGCACTCTGCGGAGAACATTGATCTCAGTTCGAAGTTGATCAAATGAATCAACAATTCGCAACCTCAGTTGATCAACTGAAGTTATTTCAGCGCAGTAAACTAGCGATTTAACGCGTTCCCATAAATAAAAATCTACAGGTGTAAGATCCGGCGATCGGGGGGGCCAATTTATCGGTGCACCTACTCCTCGTCCAATCCACTGTCCCGGAAAATGTTCCCTCAGAAATTCTTGGACAGCCTGTGTACTATGCGCAGGAGCACCATCATGCATACACCACATTGCTTGCCTTGTGTTTAAAAGAACGTCATCTAAAAAATCATCTAATTCTTCTAAATGTGGCCTGTATGTATGTCCATCCAACCTTGATGGCAAGAAAACGGGTCCAATAATTACATCGCCCACAATACCAGCCCAAACGTTAAGAGAAAATCTCCATCGCCCAACTATGTAAATTTCTCAAATTGATGATTCCATCTTTAGAAAAAGTGGATTCATCTGCAAAAAGTACTTTTTCTAAAAACTGATCATCAATTTGGATTTTGTGCTGCATTATTTAGTAATATGCCAAATGCGCAGACTGGCCAATTGCCCACTGCGACTGCATATTGCAGTTGTAATCAGCCAGTCGAACTTCCTGAACTTTGTAACAATGAAATGGATAAAGCTGTTGCTCGTGAAGAACACGCCAGACAGTTCTTTTTGAAGTTAAAACATGCCTCGCTATATCTAAAGTACTAGCTATAGTATTTTCTTCTACGTAGTCTAGAATATCTTCTTCTAGTTCGGGTGTTCAGGCTGATCTTACATTACCGTTGTTAGTAAATTTCGGCTTAAACGTCCCATTTTCCCTTAAACGGGTTTCAATCCTTAAAAATGTTTTTCGATTGGGCGCTCTGCGGTTCGGAAATTTCTCCCGACCATTCCCCTAATGTCAAAATCATGTCAGTTTGTTCACTAAATGTGTAACTCTCCATTTTGAACACTTAAAATTAATAAAAACTTAACTAACAAAAAACTATCGTTTGTGTTTAAACGACATAAGCAAGTTAACAGCAAGTTGTTTTCTTTAATTGCCATGGCCAACCTTGACTTTTTCGAAGACTTTATTTTTTAGTGTTACCATTGAAATGAAAGCTTAATATTTTCGCGTATAACTCGAAAACGGTCAATGTTATCAAAATTTTCAAAGAGTGATAAAAGTTTCTAAAATAAATTTTCTATTAAAAAGTACAAAAATAAATATAGGGTTACGAGCGAACAAAAAAGTTCTGAGCAAACAAATTTTAGGGACATCCTGTATAGCATGGTTGCCGCCGCCCGATCAAAGTCAAAATTGGTTCAATGATTTTGCTTGATATTTGTTTACCCTGTACCAAATTTCAACGCTCTACCATAAATGGTATTGAAAATATTTAGAAAAATGTGTTAAAATTTCTGAACTTTGATGGCCGTTATCTTGGCCATTTGAAGACTTTTATAATAATTTTTTTTCACGAATCGTCATCATTTTTGCTCTAGTATATGAGGTTAATTTTATGATAAAATTAATTCATAAATACTGTTAAAACGCTATCTTTT
>NW_019280582.1:7742-98886 GCF_000648695.1 Onthophagus taurus | reverse complement strand
CCCTATCCACCGACAACCGAGCATTATGGTATGGGGTGCGATTACATATGGTGGACGTACACGTCTGCTGCGTGTATAGCAGACCATGACGGGTCAACGATACGTAGATGAGGTGCTACGGTCCGTTGTGCTTCCCTACGTTCGGCGGCTCCCAGGTCTGCTATACATGCACGACAACGTACGACAGCACATCGGGCGTGTTGTATAGACCTTTGTGGAAGAGCACCGTATACGAATGCTTCCATGGCTAGCTCGGTTTCCGCATCTGAATCCGATCGAACATGTTTGGGACATGACTGGTCGGAGACTTCTACGTTATCCGGCTTCCTTGGCTAACGTTGAGGAGCTATGGAGGTGAGTTGAGGTGGCATGGTTGGCCATCCCTCTCGCTACAATACAGCGACTTATAGACTCCATGCCACGTCGTGTAGCGATGGTACGCGAAGCTCACGGGGGATACTCTCGCTATTGATGTTTCTCCTCCCAGCAGAGTTATGCCGCTCTCCATATGAGAGTAAGTTACACTACTTTAGTACTACTTCCATACCAAATTTTATTGCGCTAGACACACGCGTTCAGATTATACAGGGTGTGCTCGTAAATTATTTCCAACAGTGTATTCAACATTTTGTGAAAAAATCTCCGTCTGCACGTGTCTATAAAAGAAAGCATACCCAATTTATTTAAGACCCTACAAAGCAAATCTTTTGTAGATTATTAATGGATAGTTACAGTAACTTCATGCCCCTATAAAAATTTGGTGACCTTCTACAGGGTGTTCGTAATATTGTACTCAATACCAGAAACTTGAAATAGCTATATCTCATTTTTTTTAAATGGAATGCCTCATATTTTTTTATCTTAAATTATTCGCCAAGTAATAAGGTTTCTTTTTTATAAAGCATGTCCTATACTTATTTCCAATAGTTATCAAGTTATTTACGCTTTTTACAAATTTCTACTTTAATACCCATTTGATTTCAAAATTTTTTTGTTGGTTAGCCATGAAAATAATAATTGATAACAACAAAGCAAAAAAATGCAAAAAGAAATTAAAACTAATAATATTCAATATAAACTTTTCAAGAGATGAATTTCAGAATCTGTGGACTAGTCCAATCAAGTAATAATTATGTACATAAAATGTAATATAAAAATTTTCAAAAGACAACGAAAAATATGGAATTGGCAACAGAAAATAACAAGGAAATATTTTTTTAAGTTCACCAACCGGCGGGTTTTTTGACCAATTCCCTTAAAAAAACAAAAGAAAGTAACACTGTACATAATTTTCAATGTGTCTGCCTTGACATTCTTTACACAAACGAATTCTTCTAACAAAGGAATTGCTTACTCTCTGCAGCATTTCGCAGCTTACTTCGTTAAAAGCGTTTTTAATTTTTTCCTTCATATCTTCTATGGTAGTAACAGGCACTTGATAAACTCGATTTTTCACAAAACCCCATAAGAAAAAATCAAGTTTTGATAGATCTGGAGATCTGGGCGGCCAAGAAACCGGTCCTCCCCTATACCAATCCATTTATTTTGAAAATGTAAATTTAAATACTCCCTCACAGGACGACTGAAATGGGGAGGCGCTCCATCTAACTGTAGCCACATTCGCCTCACCGTTTGAAGTGGTAAATCCTCGAAAGCATTCTCCAAATCAGTCCGCAAGAAATTTAGAAAGTTCTGACCATTTACAGCTTCATTAAAAAAATATGGCCCGAATACCTTTGTTCCCGTGATGCCGCCCCATACATTAAGTGATCATCTGTGTTGATGGTCTAATGCTCTCAGATATCTTGGATTTTCATCAGAGTAGTAATGAAAATTGTGACGGTTTACAAATCCATTTTTATCGAAGGTAGTTTCGTCTGTCATCAATACATAATCAAAAAAGTCAGGTTGTTGTTGATTTTTTTCTAACGCCCAAAGGCAAAAATTCCTCCGATTTACACAGTCTTCATTAGATAACTCTTGAATAAGTAGTATATGGTAAGGATGGAATTTATGTTGTTTAATAATTTTGTTGGTTGTGGATCTCTTAATGCCTAACTGTTGCTCAATTTGTCTGCAAGAAATATGCAGAATCTCTACTACGGCTTGCATGACTAACATTTCATTTTCTGTACTTGCTGCTGTTTTCTCTCTTTGTAATTTTGACTCATAATTTACATTGCCGGTTCTTTCGAATCTTTCCTTAAGTCTTTCGAATGCTAAATAATTTGGATGGCGTTCAGCTTCTGGGAACCTTTATGCATAAATTCTACTTGCTAATAAACAATTTTCATCACTTGCACCCAAACAGTAAACCATTTTTATTAATTCATGTCTTGAAAAATTCATACTGAATATTATTAGTTTGTACAAATTTAGCAGACTATCAAATTCAAAGCATTCCTTTGCTTTGTTGTCATCAATTATTATTTTCATAGCCAACCAACAAACATTTTTTGAAATCAAATGGGTATTAAAGTAGAAATTTGTAAAAAGCGTAAATAACTTGATAACTATTGCAAATAGGTATAGGACATGCTTTATAAAAAAGAAACCTTATTACTTGGCGAATAATTTAAGATAAAAAAATATGAGGCATTCCATTTAAAAAAAATGAGATATAGCTATTTCAAGTTTCTGGTATTGAGTACAATATTACGAACACCCTGTAGAAGGTTACCAGATTTTTATAGGGGCATGAAGTTACTGTAACTATGCATTAATAATTTACAAAAGATTTGCTTTGTAGGGTCTTAAATAAATTGGGTGTGCTTTCTTTTATAGACACGTGCAGACGGATATTTTAAAAAAATCTTGGTAAAATTTTGGTATAGGTAATGCTTAACAAAAAGTATGTCGAATTTTAAGGGTAATTCAAAAATGTAATAAAATATGGGGTGTTCCATTTAATTTTACGAAGTTGTACCTTGTAATAAAACAATAAAAATATTTTTAGGTTATGCACCTTCGAGCACCAAACAACTTTATATATAAACATTTTCTTCTAGCGACACCCTGTAAGGAGATATCGTCCGATATCGCACTAATTGGACACTCTGTATAACAACCCGAATGTTTCTAGTTCTAGATCTAGTGCTAATGTTACCTCTAGTGTTAGTTTATATTCAGCGTTAGGTTGCTGTATATTTTTGTTAAGCTAACACTACAACTAGAAAGTTTCGGGTTTAGCCGGTCGTCTTCAGACCTAAAGAGATAAAGAAGAAGCCTAAATAAATAACTGGCTCCACTGTAATACCGTCCTAAGAAGTGTTTACATTACAACTGTGTTTTAATAAAATTTATAAATTTTCAAGTCTAGAAATCATGTTATGATCGAATAGAATGATACATTTTTTATCGTAGACATTGCACAATTACAGACGTTTACAAAAATAAAAAATGTTTGGCTTATTGAAGAATTACTATTTCACTAAAATAAGCCAATATAATTAACTTATTTTAGAAAATCTTCAAAAGGTTCAATGTCAATCACTCCAGAAATTGTCGATTTTGGTTTAATAAACGCCGGTTCAATTCATATTACAAAAACGATTGTACTAGAAAATAAAGCTAATAAAGATTTGATATTTTACGTGGATCGTAATGCTTGTAGTTCGGCGATTATCATCGAGCCCCTTAAAGGTAAAGTCAGGGTAAGTAAATTAATTATTTTCTTTAAATAATTAATAAATTTGAAGTTTATTTCTAGATGGCTGGAATTTATGAGATATCAATAAAAATATTTGCTTTACAAGAAACGGATTTGAATACATCCTTCTCTATAAAATGTGCTTACTCGATAACTCCCATTTACGTTAAAGGGAAAGTTATCAATTCGAAATTAGAAGCTCTACATCCAAACACAACCGAACATTTTACTTTATTAGAATTCCCACCTACTTATTTTGGTTTATCATCAGTTGTTAATTTGTTTGTACGAAATTATAGTGCTATTCCGATGATGTATTCAACGATGGGGGAAATTCATCAAAGAAGAGTGGTAACTTTTACCATTTTTTATATTTTATTCGGCAATTTAGTGTTGTTATTTGTTTTAGAGTTTGGAATCTATAAAAAAGGAGTCAATAAATTTCAAATTTTTCGATATGTATCCCACAAATGGTTTTTTTCATGAAAATGAAACAAAATTATTCATTTTTCGGTTCTAATTTTAATCTTTTTATTTTATAGTAATTAATTATTTTTTTTCCTTTAGGTTTTCGCCAAGACAATTAGATTCCAACACGAAAAATAATCGATTTTATTTTTGCACCATTTTAATGCATCGATTTCGATCGGTTGCTTTAGCATATCAACAAGATTTTATTTGTAAAAATACAAATTGAATTTGTTAATCAAATTTTATATTTTATTATTTTTAGCTGATTTGGCGGCATTGGTAAGTGCTAATACATCCATTAGAAACACTTTAAGTTTGGAGCCTTCCCTGTCACAACTGGATCGTAAGCTTTTTAATTAATTTATTACAGTTAAACCTCCACATAATGGTTCACACCACGCATGCGCATACACTACACTCCTCACCCCCGGTAAAGAACTATTCAGTATAGTCTTGTAAATATTTTGGAATAGTTCGTTCTCTTCTTGGTCCTGTAGTTTCTGGTTTATCTTCATTTGTCCCAATCAAAAGTTCGGTTGGTTGTGCAACTGCTTCTTCTTCCAGTAATAGCTCTGCTTCTACATTTTCCAACCTTGGGCTCTTCTCTCTCATTTGGTCTACAAGTCTTTTATATTGTTTTCCATCTGGTGGTTGGACTTTATAGCTAAGTGGACCGATTACATCGATTACTATTGCAGGTTGCCACTTTTCCCGTGTTCCATACGATCTCATGTACACTCAATCATCTAACGTAAACATTCTTCGCGATGTTGGTCAACACTTCTCTTCTTGCTTGGTCTTCATGTTTTTAGTGACATCTGGCTGAATGCTTGTTTAATTCTTGCACTAGTCTCTCAACTTGACCATTGCTGCTAGGATGGTAAGGTGCAACCAAAGCTTGTTTAATCAGGTTCTTCTAAAGAAATTCTTTAAATTCCTTAGAGGTGAACGCAGTTCCATTATCTGATACCACAACATCTGGCAATCCATGTGTTGCAAATAATTCGTTTCCTCAGTTTCAATTTCCTCAGATCTGTTATTTTTGCATGTTTCGATGGTCCGGAAACTTGTCGAACTTTTAACCATTTTGAATAGGCGTTCATCACGACCAATAAATACTATCCATTAAGTGGTCCCGCAAAATCGAGGTGTATTCGGATGGATTGGCGCTTTTCCTGGTTGATTTTTACTCATTTGGCATCCTTGGCAATTTCTCACCAAGTCTTTTATTTTCTTATCCATACCCGGCCACCAAAACATACAATCTCTCCAGCTACTTCATCCTCGTCATTTCCGAATGTGCTCTATGTAGTATCTCGAGTGTACTTTTCTTCCCCTTTGGTGGAAGTATCACTCTTGATCTTCACAATAAACAATCTTGATAGGAAGATAGAGAAATGAGAATTGTTTAGAATCCATCGGACATCCCCTTTTTGTCCATTCCAAAACAACTGACAGAACTGAATGTTTTGCTGTAGCTTTAGCTATTTCTTCTGCTGTTCCAAAATTTTCAGGTATCTTTTCCAAAAGAAGTATGTCTGAAGTTATTGGAGGTTCTCAAAACTCCCAATACTGGTTTATGATCCGTCCGGATTTCAAAATAATTACCATACAACTAATTATGAAACTTTTTTATTCCTACCATTATTGCTAACGCCCTCTTTATCGATTTGAGCGAAGGTTCTCTCCGCGCTTGACAACGTTCTGCTATGATATGCTACTGGTGCCTCGTTACCCACATCATGAGCACTAGCGTCACAAGTTAGAATTGTTTTATTTTTTTCATCAAAGTGTGCCAAAATAGGTTCACTAATCAATAAATCCTTCATTTTTGTAAACGCTATTTGTTGATCATTTTATCACTTAAATGCGACATTCTTTTGTAACAATCTGAATACAGGTTCAACTATGGTAGCTTTGTCTTGTATGTATGTATGTAAAAGAAGGGCAGCACTTGGGCGCCATCGGGCCTCTTGTACAACCTCCCAACACTCACTCACTCCGGTTATATCGAGCAGCCTAAGGAGTTACGAAAGACTAGGATACAGCTCAGAGGTGTGTCTCTGACGCGATCTGTAGTAGCCATTCTTCCCCGAACACTCTTAATCTGAGGTCCTGAAGGGCAGAACAGTCACACAAGATGCGATAAACCGTCTCGTCGTCCTGTTCACAAGCACGACAGAGAGGGCTGTCAACACACTTTATGTTATAAAGGTGTTTATTTACCTTACAGTGACCTGTACTTTGTCTTTTAGAAAGTTACAATAAAACGTAATCAAACCCAAAAATTTTTTGAACTCCATTTTGTAGCTCGGATTTGGGGAATTTGCGATTGCACTAACTTCGAAACCCTAAAAAATCTATACTGTCTGTCTTAAAAATACATTTACGTACTTAAGTTTAAGTATTTCTCGTAGTTTTGTATCTAACTTTGTTTCCAATTTACCAATTACTAAAATATCGTCATAATACGGTAATACTCCTTGGATTCCGTTAAGTCTTGAATCGATGAATCGCTGGAATATCTGCGGTGCCGCCACAATTCCAAATTGTAACCTCTTACATCGAAATGTTTCCCGATGCGTTATTATAATCTGTGCGTCGGCCGCAGCGTCGTCTACTTTCATTTGAAGATACGCCTGAGCCATGTCTAGTTATCCGAAAATCTTTCCTCTAGCCAGTACTGCCAAAATATCTTGGTCACATGGCACTGGGTATGTAGCACTCGATTTACTGTAGCACGATAATCTCCGCAAATTCCGATTTCATCGTTGCTCTTCGTTACGACAACGATAGGTGTTCCCCATCTCGAATGATCGAGTAGTTCTAGGACACCTGTTTTTGTAATTCGCGTTAATCGAGCGGTTAACGCGCTCGATTAACGCGAATGGAACTTTTCTCGTTTTTAATAGAACTGGATGTAGTACGTCTTTCTTAAAAAATGAATGATATCGAAGGACCGCGATACGTACCAATACCCTCGCTGAATATTTCCGGAAAATCTTTCAATTAATTCTCACTCCGCTTGTGGTTAACCCAAGAGCCCAAGAGGTCCCACGAGTAAACCACATATGCTCAGGAATACTGCTTTCTTTTGCTCCGCATCTACGATTCTGTTCGCTTTAGCAAAAAATTGAAATCTTTCAGCTTTAGCTCTCTTATGTATGTCGCCAGTGTCGAGGGGCAATAAAAGTTACACGTATGATTTACACTCTTTATTAATGTATACACAAATCTTTTTACTACATTGAGGTTATGCGCGTAACACTCTCGCATAGCACTGAAACCTAACGAACTCAACTAATTCTGACTAATTCGCAACACGCTCAACCGTCCTTAAACGCCGTCTTCCCCACGCATGCGCATGCACTACAGATAGAATCTATTATTGAGGCCGTTACAATTTTTTATTGGTTATTCGATAGTTTACGAACTTCTATAATATTTTATTTTTCAAACTGGACTTTAGTTTTTCCACAAAAAAAAATGAAAATTTGAAAAAACTTTGGAGAACCTAATGCTCTAGAAGAAGAGATCCGATAAGACTAAGAACGATGCACGATTGTGTCTTCTTGATCTTACTTCGTAAACGTCACCAAACTTTTATAGAGGGGATTTGTTATTCAGCGCAAGATTGTAGTATTAACACTAGACTTTCAACTAAAAACATTATTCCGTAATTTAAGAGAAGTACGGCTAAACCCGAATATTTCTACTACTAGGTCTAGTGTTAGTCCTAATGCTACTGGCAGTTTATTGAAAAATATACAGGGTGTTCATTTCAAAACATTCCACCTCAATTTCTGTAAATCCGGAAGTTTAAAAAGAAGATCGCTGAAATAGGTAAAGAATAAAACCAAGAGGGACAACTATTTATGCAAAAATTGACTAACTCACTTCAATCCCCCGCCGCTAGAAACCAACCCCTTAAAAATCTTAAATGGAAAGGGGTGTCAAGTGATACCTCATTTTAAAGGTCTTTTAAGGTACTACATGTTAGTATATATTTTTTTTAAATTGATCGATTCGTTTTCGAAATTTCCCGCTTTAATTAATATTAAAAACTTTATTCACCTTCTTAAAAGCAAGAATAAGTAATCTTTTATTATTAATTTATAAAATTAAATTACCATGTTCGTTTTTACAACGACCATTAAACCTTTATTATTTCGGAGCAATCCGAAATCTTTGATATTTAGGTTATTTTGACAATGATATACCTACGTTGGCTAGCTTGCCTGGCGTCTGTCAGAGATATTTAGAAAAAACGATTTCTGTTTCATTTTTCTTTTCTTTTAGGTTTATTTGGTTATTACTTAAACAACTTTTAACTGCTTGAAACGTTCTATTTTATTTTCAGTTATTTAATTATGTACAAAAACTTTTTGCAGAGAAAATCAACTTAATAATTGTTCAAAGTGTTGTCCGTTATTAGCTAAACAATGGTACAACCGTTGTTCAAAACTACGGCGCACATTTTCAAAAACTTCCCTTTGAATTCCACGGCAAGCTGCAGTAATTCTCTGACGAAGTTCTTCTAAATTTTGAGGTTGAGGGGTAAATACAACAGACTTTAAATGACCCCATAAAAAAAGTCTAATGGCGTCAAATCTGGTGATCTGGCTGGCCATTCTATAGGACCTCTTCGTCCTATCCATCTGTTTGGAAACGTATTATCTAACCACTGTCGTACTGGGAGAACATAGTGAGGAGGAGCTCCGTCTTGTTGAAAATGTAATTCATTCTCATCAAGTAAGGCATTTTCTTCTCTATCCAACTGATTCTCGAGAGCTTCCGTAATTAGTGGATTGATAGTATTTTCTAACATATCCAAGTACACTTCGCCGTTTAAATTTCCATCGATAAACACTGGACCAATCACTTGGTCTCCCAAAATGCCGGCCCATACATTAACTTTTTCAGGATATTGTGTATGCCCTTCTACAGTCAGATGAGGGTTTTCATTACTCCAATATCTGCAGTTATGTTTATTTACAAATCCATTTAAAGAAAAAGTGCATTCATCACTAAAGCAGATATTTTTCACAAAAACGTTGTTATTATTAATAATAGTGGTCACTTCTTCACAAAACTGTATTCTCCTGTCAAAATCGTCTTCAGTTAGCTCTTGATGTATTTTCAATTTATAAGGATGGAATTTGTGAAGTTTTACAACTTTATGAACAGAACCCAAGGATATACCAGTTGCACGAGATACCTGACGCAATGAAGTATTGGGGTTGATACCGAAATGACCCAACACTTCCAGTTGAGCGGTTTCATTCAAAACTCTCGACTCATTATGTTTTATGTTGGCAACGGACCCAGTCTGAGTGAATTTCTTCATGATCTGGATGCCTTTCATTAAAAACTGCGGCAGTTCGTCGAGCACATTCATTTTGGGATCCATACATTAATACAATTTCAATCCTTTCCTGCAAACTGTAAACCATTATTGCTGTTTTATTTAAATAACTTTGTTAAGTGGATAACACAAAGTTGTTTAAGTAATAACCAAATAAACTTATGTTTAGAATTGCACTTTTATTTTATTCTTTTCTCGCACTGTGAGCCTGCCTATAACTCGTTTATAGAAAGAGAAAAATTTCGTCTCTTTTTTTCCTTTTTTTGGCCATTCGAGTCAAGAGTAATTTTCATACAGGTTTAATGTAAAATACTTTCAATAAAATTTAGTTTAATTCATAATTATACGTGTTTAGTTTTCTTAAATATTTCCGATTGCTCCGAAATAATAAAGGTTTAATGGTCGTTGTAAAAACGAACATGGTAATTTAATTTTATAAATTAATAATAAAAGATTACTTATTCTTGCTTTTAAGAAGGTGATTAAAGTTTTTAATATTAATTAAAGCGGGAAATACAAAACAAAGATTTTCGCAAAAATTTCGAAAACGAATCGATCAATTTAAAAAAAATAAATACTAACATGTAGTACCTTAAAAGACCTTTAAAATGAGGTATCACTTGACACCCCTTTCCATTTAAGATTTTTAAGGGGTTGGTTTCTGGCGGCGGGGGGTTGAAGTGAGTGAGTCAATTTTTGCATAAAAAGTTGTCCCCCTTGGTTTTATTCTTTACTTATTTCAGCGATTTTCTTTTTAAACTTCCGGATTTACAGAAATTGAGATGGAAAGTTTTGAAATGAACATCCTGTATAACAATCTAACGCTGAATGAAAATTAAAACCAGAACAAACACTAAATCTAGGCTAAACCCTGAAATGTTTCTGGTTTAAGGTTTAGTGTTAGTTTTTATACTAGTGTTAGTAGTTATTCAGCGTTAGATTGCTGTATATTTTTCATTGAACTAAAACTAGAACTAACACTAGCTAGACATAGAACTAGAAATATTCGGGTTTAGCCGTTTTGAGATACGCAGGGCTAAACCCGAATGTTTCTAATTGTAGGTCTAGTGTTAGTTCTAATGCCAGCGTTAATTCTAGTTTTAGTTGTTATTCAGCATTAGATTGATGTATGTGTTGCAGGCAAATGGTTATTTCAGGTAGATAGCTTTTTCCTAGTCAGATGCTGCCTGCCTAGGCAAACAGTAGTTCGTTACAGTTTTATTATTAAATGACTAGGCAAATACTGTTGGACAAGACAAATAGTATCTGTCTAAGCTTGTTTTAGGCAAATATCATTTTTTCGATACAACAATGCAGTATAGAGTAGGTACCTCTTCACAATAAAATAAAGTAGTTCCAATCGTTATCAACATACTTTTCTTAAATTAAAGTCACTAATGAGTGGGAAACGAGTCAAATTATTTGCGTATCATTTTCAAAAAATGCACAACAGTTTCATATACTTTTATTAAGTTTAATAAAAATACAAATAAACGATTTATTTCTTGAAGACTTAAAAACTAAACACAAAAATTTGCTGCTGGAATGGCATCTACTATTGCACATCATCTTATTTTTGAAACAAGTATACCTTTTTGTACTGAACTGGAATTTCGAAGGCACTGGCATTTTGACATCCCTTGCCCAGAAAACGGTGACTATGAAGTGCAGGACTCTCTTAAAGAAATAAAGCATTCCTGGGGTTGGGTTGGGTTGGTTTAAAGAGATATTTGCCTGAAAATATTTTAGCCATATCCTATTTGCCTTAAAGTAGAATTTAGACTGAAATAGCTATTTACCTGAAACCTACCTTATATTAAGCTGTTTACCTGAAACAACCATTTGCCTGCGACATATGTATATATTTCATTGAAAACTGTGGATAGCTGTTCGAATTTGTATGCATTAAAACTATTCATTCAAACAAAATTTTTTATATAACGGACACTTTCTTCACCATATTAATCCGTTATATCGAAGTTTTACTGTAATTAAATCTAATTAACAGATTATTCTTTTTAATTTTAAGTTACTGAATCACTTACATACGATTCAATCCTATCAAATACTGGGATGTTGCAAACTTTAAGTCCTGATGCTCCAAATGAATTTACAAGAGTACATCTTTATGCAACGGCAGAAGTACCAGGAGTTGATATAATACCTGATGAAATCAATATAAAACGGATGGATGTTAATAAATGCGTGAAACGAGTATTATTATTAACCAACAAATCTAAAAATCTCCCGATAATTGTTCAATATGTAAAAGCTCCTAATGTTTATTTAGCAAAAGAAATATTCTCCTTGGAACCGAATGAAAAATTGGAAATTTTAATTAATATTCAACCGACTGAAATCGGGTCAGTTGAAATCGAAGTTGTATTTAATTTATTATACTATGATTATAACATGATGAAAACAAAGAATGATTGTAAAGTAATCGGTGAAAGTAAAATGGTTGTTAAGTTAGATGTGATATCTTCAACTAAGTATCCAAAACCGCAACTAAATCCTGGTTTAAAACCGAATTATATTAAAGAAGTCGGAAAACATTGCCAAAACTTGAAATTTAATACCAACATTAGTCTTCACAAAGGAATTACTGTTAATAATAAAGCGGTTATAGATAAAAATTGTAACGATTTGATTGCTTTTCCGAACGATACTCAACAGTCAATACGGCCGTATAGAAATAAGCAATTGTAAATAAAGTTTCTATTTAATTATTTTAATAATCATAATAAATACCAATCATTTTTAGATGTCGAACAATTTTTGCAAGACAAGAAAAATATAAAGCACCATTAGACGAGTATTATGAATTAAGCGAAACTGATATTTGTTTTAAAAAATCCATAAGAGATTATTACATAAATTTTATTCGATCGGAATTTAAAAAGTTAACATCGCCGAATGAGGATGGTGAAAAAAGTACTTATCAAACAACTTTAATGTATAAAGTTTTATGCGAAGATTTAACGGTTTCACAACCACCACCTATTAGAGGTCAAAAATTAGATAAAACTAAATATTATGTGCCACTTATTCCACAGGAAATGGATAACATTATAATTACTCCTCCTGTTGTTCAAACTGGACAGGTAAATATTAGATTAAATAGGTTATTATAAATAGATTATTTTATTAGGTTATATATTTTATGTGGATGGCTCTACTCGTTGTTGAGAAAACGACGGTATCCAGTTTTACCTTACCATCCCGTTTTAACCGACTCTCCCCTACAGGGTATTCAAAAAGATCCCGTACTTCTTGTTGATAGAATTGCGTTGCCTGTCGGCCACGTTATAGACCACACAATATGAACTGAATTTGAATCTTTATTGAATGATTTTTATATGTTATAAGTATTTTCGTACAAAACCACGACCACACCTCAATACATCTTATTGCCATATTACGGTTTTTAACGGTTACATCAAGGTCAACGGTTATGACAGTGTTACCAACATAAAACTTTTTCAAAAAAACCAACTTAAGAAACTAAAACCCTAACANCAGGAAACAGCTCAAACAACTTCGCAAATGGCGATCGTCGAAATGGCCAAATGTGATGACGATCAAGAATCCCTCTTGACCGAAACATGTTGGTTATTACATATGAAACCTGCCCACAGATAATTATAGAGCTTTAGGAGTGGGTATTTCCCCCAGAACTAGATTAACTAAACAAACCGAGAAAGGGCAATAAAGCAACCCTAAGTCCTACAGAACTATATTTTTAATGCCAGTAATGGGGAAGCTCTTGGGTAAAAGAATTAGGCCTTACTACGAGCAATCCGGTACAGAAACTATTAACCGTAGCGGATTCCTGGGTGGTCGATGTACCGTTGATGCGATCAACGATCTAGGCGAGTTTGTAAGTAAAAATAACCATAAGTATATTTCAGGAGTACTATGGGATATTGCTGTGGCATTCGGAAATAAAGAGTCTGTCGGAAATAGCTGTGTCACCAAGAATATATAAAACAATTAGATCACTTTACGGACAGGAGAATAGTGTTTAGAAGCAATACTGGCGAGGAGCTGTTTAAGCTCACAATGGATTGCCCACAGGGCGCGGTACTAGGTCCAAGATTTTGGAACATGGTCTTGAACGAGCTTCTGGCGGTGCAGACCCCGAACCCCGATGGAACAAAAGCATTAGCAGCATACGCTGATGATTTATTTATAATGATTGGAGCAGACTCTTGACGAGAAACCCGACTCTGGTAGTCAATTCCGTGAATGGGAGTTACCATAGATTCGAAAGATAATTATCTTGAATATCTATTGCAACAGAAAAGAAAAATACTTACAATAGATGGAAAACTAAAACGAATACTCCGTACAGAATGGGAATTAGGGAATACTGATATATGAATGTTGTCCTATTCTTATAACAGTAATAATCTATTTTTAGGTATAGTGAGTTAGCGGGTTTCTGTGTGGTGATCAATATTGAATAATAATATTTATTTTATCAGACGGGTTCAAACTCTGCTATGGAATATTCCCATAGGAACATGGTTCCCGTGTGCCGGACGGTTTCCAAGGACACCCTGCAAGTCCTCGCTGGGGTCTTACAATTGGACCTTGAAATTACCAGAAGATAGAAAAGAAAAGATGGAAAAAGAAAAATACAATGAGTACAATCCTTGGCATTAAATTAATAGAAATTTGTCAAAAGAGATGGGATAACAGTGAAAAGTGTATAATAACCTACTAATATACACCTGACATAGTTGATAATGCTCCCCCTTGATGAAAAATTAATTACAATATGGAATACTTCCTGTCGAAGCATAGCTCTATAAAGAAAAAGTCGAAAATATTTATTCTGGCCTCTGACATTTAATGTAGATGTGAGGGGAGTGAAACTGTAGACTATATCTTGTGCAAATGTCAAAATTACATCATGCACAGAGAGGAACTAAAACAAACATGTGGTTTAACACTATTAGACAGGCCATGCTAATACGCAAATGCAATACGAAATGCTATATTCACAACTAGAGATGAAAAAAGTTCGTGATATTAATCAAAATTAAGTCAAATCATACACTGCGTGATGTGGAATTATGTATTTATTTAAGTACGACGGGTTTCACGGCCGTGGCAGCAGTGGGATGTGCAGAAAAGATACATTCATTGGCACATGCAAATGATTTGGTGATGATTGCAACAATGGCTAATGAGTTGAAAGGGACGATAAGATCTATGGAGACATACTATGAGGCGAAGGATTTGGAGGTAAATGTTGAAAAATTATAAAATTTTACTATGGCGGGAGATGGCAAACGTAGAAATGAAAGGAGAGAACTTTACGTACTTTTCGAACGAATAGTGGAGTGTGGGTACATATTAGGCAAAAATTAAGAGTTTTAGAAAGGTGAGAAGATTTTTGAGGCAAATATGGAGGAGGGGGGAACGAATATTTAGAAAAGATTTGTGCGGACGGAATATAATAGTTGTTGGATTAGTGAGGAGTGTGATAATGTATAGAGCGGAAAGATGAGGGTAAAAGCAACACAAGATGGTGAAGGAGATTTAGTAGAGATATTGGAGGTGGGTCTTGGGCTTGAATAGGAAGACTCCGGGATATACAGGGTGTTTCTATAATTCGTGGCATAATTTTAATCACAAATACACCGAACCAAAAATGTACATTAATATAATGAAAAGCTACATTGAGACAATGAATTGAGTTATGGATTTTCAGCCGATGAACCAATTCATTGTCTCAATGAAGAGTGTTACATTAATTATATGAAATCGATTTACTGTAATGATGAACATTTTTCATGAAATTATAAAGAACTTATTCATGATCTAATGAAACTTTTCATTTGTCGAATGAAAACAAGTCTTTGTCTCAATGAAATGTATTCATTTGCTTAATGAACAATATTCGTTATTTAATGAAAAATTTTAATTGTTTAATGAACAATATTTATTATTTAATGAAAATTTTTCATTGTTTAATGAACATATTTCATTGACGTTTTTCATTAATAGAATGAAACAAATCTTTGACTTAATGAATTATTTTTCTTTATTCAATGAATGAATTCATTAATGTAGTAAAATTGTTTCATTGTACCAATGAAGTGGTCTTCATTAATACAATGTAGGTACTACTGTGTTTTCTGATGTACATATATTAGGGAATAACATGTAGTTCCAAAATTTATCCGTTTCTTATTGTTATCATTATAATTACTTGAATGATTACTATGAGAAAAGACCAAAGTTTCAAGACTACATCTATACGAGTCACAAAAAACGCTACTCGACCGTGATAGTTTTTGACAAGGTATAATTTTGTGTGAAATCAGCAGAATAATTTATATATACTATTATTTTATTGCTCTAATGATTACAAAATTTGAACAAAATAAATCTACATAAAAGTTGCAGTTACATAAAAGCTACAGTCTCTTTTATTCCATTACACTCATCAAATAATTAAAATTAAAAATTTGTACCTTAGGATACTTGCATGCCGTATTGAGCCTAAAAAAATAAAATTCTAAAAAACTAAAAAACATTTCGCTCTCTTGAGGGAACGCTAAATCAAACAAACGTCTAGAGCCCTGATGATGATTGTACATTTATAACGAATATCGTCAAATTGAATAAATATTTCTTCGATTTCAAAAATACTTTTACCGATACCATATATCGATGGTTGCAGCGACTTTTTGGTTTTTCGAAGATGGTGTATCCGGTCTTCTACTTCACTAAGACTACCACCAACAAATATTACTGCTTCCTGCGAATCTTTGATGGTGTATCTAGTGGTTGACTTTTTTCCTGTCACATCTTTCCTGACACTTTTGGCTGTGGGCACCAAATAGCCATGTAGCGCCCAAATTAAAGCAGCATTACGTCCATTTGTGAAACCATAAATAATAAAAAACTTGACAATTTAGTTACAAACAAAACGGCAAAATTTTAATTTTACAATAAAGTAAATGGTCTTTGTAACAATTTGACTTACTTTCAGAGATTGTGATGTCAGCAAGCCTCCCAATCAGAACTTTCACTGACTTGTCTTTGACATGGTTTTCTGAGTTTAAAAAAGTATAGACTTTTTGCCAAACTCTGCCCATCCTTTCAGCAACCCATCGTTGCTATTAAACGCTGATTTGAAATCCATGTCAATCTAAAATCAAATACACTTCAATTTCAAAAAAAAAAAAAATAGTTTGCAATTAGTTTAATAGGTAAAGCTACCTATAAACCACTACAAGCTGAAAAAAAAAAAGTTGATAACAAAACGAAAAGCGTTAGATAGCTATTTTTGTCTTACCTGTAGATACTATATATTTTTGGAAAAATACACACTTCTTCACTCAACTATCACTGTTAAAGATGTGACAATGCGACGAGTTAACGTGATTATGGTTATAATATTTTATAGATAGCGCAGTGGTCTGACGATAACGAAATCGCTGACTTAAATTCGCGGACTACAGCGGTGTAGGCTTGTGATTGATGAATTTTATTCATTGATATAAAGAACAATATTTTTAGCAGTTAAAATCACTGCATTGATGACACTTCTTCTTTAATACAATGAAGTCTTTACATTATATCAATGACTAATAGTCGTTAATACCATATAAAGTTTGATGAACACCTTCATTGTAATTACAAAAAACTTCTTTGAGCCAATGAAAAGTCTTCATTACTACAATGATTATATTTCATTGTGTTAATGAATATGCGTTCATAATATTGATAAACAGGGGTTTTAGTCTATGAACAAATCTTCATTGCGTCAACGAAAAACTTCATTGAGACAATGAAAATCAGTCAACAACCACTGTTCATTGATATTATGAACAACATTTTTTTCAGTGTACTAGCGCAAAAATGATGTCGATTCGTGTAAAAATGTTTGATCTAAATCTATAAATGGTTAAGATATGGGCCTTCAAAGTTAAGAAATTTTTAAACATCTTAAATATTTTCAATATGGTTTGTTTTAGTATAATGTTATCATGAGAAATCGTTTAAGATCACTTTTGAAAATATGCAACCGTGGGATCAATGTGACAGGGGTTTCACAAAGGTTCCAACTGATTCTGAAAGCCTATTTCTTTTTAAATGATTTTCACTCTTAGAAATTTTAGATTAGACTCATCGTTTTTGAGTTATTCGCAAAAATATACAACCTAGATTTTAAAATGTTTTCATTAATCGGAGGTATCTATACAAATTGTAAGTAAAGCAATAAAGCAATTATCAAAATTATTATTATTGGTTATGTCCATTTCACCGTGAAGGGTAATAGTAAATTGAAAAATTGGAATTGAAATTGACATTGGATATCTATAGGAAACCAACCCAAACTCCTTTCATGACTTTTCACAAAAAATTTCAAGCTTCCGTGCTACGTACACAAAGCCATGACATCGGAATTTTCTTCAGAAAAATTTGGAAAGGAAATCCACATCATGCAACAAATTTCACGCAAAAACGGTTACCCACAACATATGGACTAACTATGTTATATAAATAAACTAACAACAAAAATACAAAGGAAACATAATTGGAAACACATCACGATATTCGGCCAAGAAGAAGAAATATCTAGTTAGTAGTTGTAGATTATCTTTTACATAATCTACAAAAGAGCTATCTAATTGAGCTTCTGAAATCATACGAGATTAACAAATTTATAAATAATAATCCAATATCATTAATTTAAATGAACAAATTATATCTACCCATGTAAACTCCACTTTATTCGTGTCTAAAATTTCCAAACAGGGATAAACATAAGAATTTGATCATTTCAAGGCCTTTTGTATGTTTTTTATGTTTCTGTGTGGTTTGTGCGTTCGTTTGAATTTATATTTATTCAACATTTTAGTGATATTTAATTTTTAATCTGGTAACTTTATTCTGATTTTCATTCATGTAACCTGTTAAAATTTTAAAACGTGTTTTCACTTAACCTCAACCATACAAAGTTTTTAACATGTTGACTGTGTTGTTTAGCGTGTTACGATTTTAATATTTAATGTTAATTTTGCTTCTAATGTCTGATGTAATATCGTTTAATTGAAAATTTTGACGTAAGTTTATAATTTTAATATACCTCCGTAATATACCATATATGTAACTTTATTGTTACTAACGTTCAAAAATTTGTTTTCTAATGTAATATCAGAAGTCAGTTCGTATACCCAAACTAGAAGAAAACATTTTGGATTTTTTGGCAGATCATAGCATTGGTAGTACTGTTGATATTAATAATTTCGGACATTGCGGAATATCCAAAAGTACGGCTTGGCGTGTGCCACACGAACAGCAATTGTATCCATACCACTTGTCAACAATACAAGAATTAAAAATTGCTGATCATCCGTTGCGAGTACAGTTTTGCTAGACTATTGATGCTGCATTTTTAGAAAAAATACTTTTCACAGATGACCATTAATTTGAGAAATCCTCATAATTGGACTGACGAAAATCCAGATTTTACACTACGTTGGGTAATGATTTGACAGATTGCGAATAACTCGAAAACGATGCGCCTAATCAAAAATCTCTAAATATGTTAGAAAATTTAAGGGTTTACGACAAAATAAAAATGTTTTAAGGAAATAGCCTCTGTGGACATCCCCTGTATAGCATTGAAACCGGGTATTTTCAAAAGTGATCTTAAACGATTTCTTACGATAACATTGCACTATTTGCCAAATTTAATCTCTCGAAGACAAACCATGTTGAAAATATTTAAGGATTTTGAAGAATATTAACCATTTATAGCTTTAGACCAAAAATTGTTATAAGAATAATAATAATAATAAGTTTATTGTGTTATATGCCAGGGCTTACACTCGTCATATATAATTTAATACAATAAGTAAATTCACAATCAACAATCAAATCTCAATTACAATCCTGTCTTAGAGATATTCCTCAACTGAATAGAACGCATACCTCAACGAAAACGCTCTTATGACATTTTAAAATTAATTTTTTTGCAAAGATCTAATGTCCATGGGCAATTATTAAATAAGATTTGTGCAATATATATGTGACTTTTTTGCGTTCTACTCAGTCGACAAAAATCAACGTAAATGTTTTCACGGTTTCTGGTCCCATAACTATGCACGTCTGCATGCGTGCTGTAATTGTCTTTGTTATGGTAACAGTACAGAAGACACTCAAGTATAAACAAAGATGATAGTGTCAAAATATCAAGTTGTCTGAAAGCGTGTCGGCAGTCATCTGTATAGTTAAGTTTAGCAATGATCCTCACCGCCTTGCGCTGCAAGCCAAATATATGGCCACTAGCTGGACTACCACCCCAAGCAATGACACAATAATTCAAAATTGAGTGAATGAGCGCGAAATAAGAGGTTCTGGCCAGCTCGGCCAACACAGAATTCACCAATCTACGCAGCAGAAATATGTTTCGGGCAATTTTCCTACCAATAACCACCGTATGAGCCTCAAAATTCAAGTCGGGAAGACTCACTGTTATCCCCAGTAATTTAGTAGAGGATAGCTCATTTAAATTTACATAATTTTGTCTAAGACTGAACAATGATTGGACCATTTTGTCTTTATTTAAACACAATTCGTTGGCAATGCACCATTCGTTTGCCGCAGTTAGCAGTCGATCTAATTCATCATCATTTTTGCGCTAGTATTTGTGATTAAAATTATGTAACGACTTACAGAAACACCGTGTATAGCCGGCGAAATACATCATAGCATAATTTTCTAACATTGGTTGTATTAAAAATTCTTCCTCACTGTCGGTCGCTAATTTTTACCAAGGATGCACTTTCGGATGTAGAGGTGTGTGATTCTTGTATCAATGTTGCTTCCACATTTAATACAATTTTTGAGCTGGTAACGTTATAACGATTTTTTGAATACCCACGCGTTGTCTCTATAGAAAATTGATTCTCCAAACTATCTTTGCTTAATTTTCCAGTCTGGAGCTAATGACAACCCTTTTCCTATTGCTTCGTATATAATTTTATGACAGCGTTTATTGTAAGAAGTAACTCATCAAAACATGGAGGGCTTTCAAATTTACCCCTTTTTGAAATTTTATCGATATCTTCAATATTATTTATCTAAACAGGATTTAGTATTTGACGTAAAAAAGTTACCAGGCCCTAGTTACATGTTAACCCTCGTAACATGGTTGAGTTTGATCTATGACGAATCAGAAAAAACACTTAACTAATATTTTTGAATGCACTAGAAGTATATTTAACGCCATCAAAATCGATAGGGTGGTTTTTAAATAAACCCGAAAAAATAAGGGTGTTCGCCCCTTTTCATGCTGTGGTATACGTACCCCAACTAGCAATTTCTTATTTTATTAAAGCTGTAAAAAGCGTTTTGTAAAGTATGTAGAATAGGTACAAATATAACTTCAGTTTTATACTTTATGGTTACAAGTTTACATTTTATATTATTTACTGGGCAGGTTTTGATGTACGATGAATCAGTAGAAATTGATTTAAAAATATTTAGGTAAGATGATTTGATAGGTCTCTCAAAACAATCTTTCAAGTCACGAATGACGTTACCTCTTATAATTATTTTCCCATCTACTAGTAAGGCACATTTCATAGCTACAATATTATTATCAAAGTCTAAGAACCATTTATCATGCTTTCTTGTGGATAAAAAATACCCATTAAATTCAATTTTAATAAAGAATCCTTCTTCACTTTTTTCTTTGAGTATTGGAAAAGTTAAATTTTTGTTAAATCTGAAATAATCCATTTCACAATGTATAACTTCACTCATACGTTTCGCTACTTGTGCCACTGGCAAATTTCCGTTTCTTAACAAGTTCTTGATTAAATATAATCTATTTTCAAAAGGATGAGCATTACAAGAAGGCAAAGGTCCGATTCTTCGAACTTTATCGACTAAATGTGTGAGATTGTGTACTTTTGCTGGTAATAAAATTTTCTCCATAGATATCGGCAGAGTCCTCTACAAAACTTTCAAGTAGCGTTTGAGCTAACGTCAGAAAACATTTGTAGGTATTACATGAGCAAATAGTTATTGCACAAAATAATTTCAAAAAATGTTCGTATATATCTAAAGATAATACGTCTTTTAGTATCACTGTTCCAAGATAATGCAAAAATGTGTGATACTCTGTACCCTTCCAGTGACATAAAACGTCTAAACCACGAACAGCTCTATGAACTTCAGAAGGCATTTTACAGTTCTGCAGGAAATTTGAAACAGAGCTAATTTCCCTTGCAGACCATTTACTTCTATAGTTGCCAAAACTACCATCTCTCCAACCCAATAAACACTTCTTCATTATACCTAAATCAATTAAATGAAGAGAATCACTAATTGGAAAGTCTTCAATCATATCTATATCTAGCGAGGTTAGTGGAGTCTCTTGTTTGTGATGTGAACCATATGCTTTTTTGCGAAAAGCAGCATCTGTTCTTTTCTTGCATCCTGATGTTGGAAAATAGACAGTATGAGATATATAAGAATATTCACCTATTGTGGTACATTTAAGACATCCTTGTTTGCTATTAAAGTTTGCAACACCTGCAGAAAAACATATTTTATCATAAAAAAGTAAATTGTTATGGTATTTTTTTAGAAATATTTAGAATATTTCAGTTTTACCTTTCACAAAAGCTCTAGCAGGCGAATCGCATATAAAGCATCTTAATTTCACTATAACTTTCTTATTATCGATTATTAAACCTTTTGATAATATTACCTTTGCTTCTTTTGTAAAAGGTTGTAAATAAGCCGACAAATCAGCGGGTTTTCCTTTGCCACAATAAATACCAATGATCATTGGTCGCACTTCAGGCAATTCATGAGTATTGAACAATATCGACCAAAATTCAATTCTACTACTTTTGTATATAGGCAATCCATCTATATTAATATTTACAGAAATATAAGCTGGAGGGTCTGACACTTGGGAAACAATTTGCTTTAATGCACATTCAAAACCATTATGCCAATCATGCCCATTCCCTACTTTTATCATCGTAATAGTTGGATAAGTTTTTAACAAAGTTCTGGAATCTTGAGGAAGTACAATTGTAAAATTCTGATTTAAGATATGAAAAAGGTCTCTTAGTGCTAAGTGAGATATGCGATGTTGAACTGCCCATTTTCTTATATCACTTCTAAATGTTACCTTTTTATTGAGCTCTAATGTTTCTAAATCATTGTTATCCTTAGATTGTAGTTCAACTAACAAACTTTCGGTTGCCTTTTCGTAATCACTGCATCCTTTTAGACTCGGTGAATCATTCTGTACTGTAGCGACCTTTATTTGTGGTTTACAATGAGTTGTTGTATTTAATTGTGTCCCTGAATTTTCAATTAATATCCTTTTAGGATTTTCCCCTCAATAGCACTTTTTAACTTTTTTGCGAAATGCACCACTTCTTTTAATTTTCTTCCATCGACTTAGTAAATCTGACATCTTCTTAAACGTTCGTGTGTACTTAAATTGACAACGTCCCACACGGTCAATATTAATTTAAAGCCTTTCTATTTCGTAGTAGGATCTATCATAACTTGTTTGTGTTAATACAGATCATTCTTCTTTTTTGGAGCTATATAAAAGCTTTAACCACCGACAAAATATCACTGTAACATAACTATTTTATATCGCACTTTTCAAACGCAATGTAAACTCCTTGAGCTAAAGTTAACTCGCTAAGTAATTGTTCTACTTCGCTTCCAAAATCATCAATTGACTTTTCTAATTGCCGAATTTGGTGAAGTTGGTTTGAGAGAACGGCTGCTGATTTCTGAGTGATGAAATTAATTCTAATGTCTTTAGCAAGTGCCTCCAAAGAATCATAACTTTTATTGAGTCCTATTTTTGCGTTTTCTGAAAGACGCGTTTTCAATACGAATTTAATTAAAAAATTTGTATCATTGAATCAATTAACGCTTTAGTGGTATTTTCTTCTCCATTCATAACTGGAAGAAGGCTACCAGCAGTTTTTAAACAAAATGATTCTCCCATATTGGTTTCAATATTTTCTAACCTCTCGTTAAGAATTTTTCTAATTTCCTCAAGTAATAATTCTATTGCTTTATTATAATTCTTAATTTCAGAAACTATGTCTATCTTTTGAACATCCTTTATAGCTAAACATTTTAAATTATCTAACCTTGAACTGAAACCAGCTACTTGACTAATTCAACGATTTATTAACTCTATATCATTACGCTTATCTTGATTATCTTTAATTTTATTAACTTTAAATGCCTTAACTTCATGTAATAAATTCTTAATTTCTTTTAAAATATCCATAAAATAATAAACAATAGTACTGACCGTTACAAAGACCACTCGGCACCTAAATTCACGAGTTAATCTGTACGAACGTTGAGTTCCATTAGTTCCTGGCTCCTGGTGATCTCTCTTCGAATTTTTTTCTCCATCCTCTTGTTGCATTTTATCCACACAAAACGACCAATTATAATGATGAGCAGCAATCCCACAAGGAAAACTCCTATTTCCCACATTGTAAATGTTGTCCCAAGGGTTGTGGTCGTGGTACCTCCGCTTACTGTTTCGTTGACTTTTTATCCTAATATGTTTTTTTTTTCTAATGCCAATTTATAATTGAACTGGTAGGGTCGCCATGTAATGTTTAAGCTCTTCTTTTCATTTCTGTATGATTTCTTTATGGGTTGGAGTGTAATTTATTTAAAATAACTTTTTTCTTTACTTTCTTTATTTAATCTTACGACGACTACATTACAGTTCTAAGTTTAACTTACTTCTAATTACCAATATAACAATCACAATTTATTTGTTGAATTGGCGAATATCGCACTCCTCGCACAAGTATGCCTACTCGTGCGTTTTTTTGAGTTTATTGACTTGATTAATTATTGTGCAATATCCGCCAACTACAAATACTTTACTTTCCATTACAGTTTCTATCATCTAATCTGTACTGTTTATACAAGGTATCCCTAACATTTATAGATCTTACTACTCCGTCCGTAATCCAAGGCTTACGCTTCCTATTTTTGGCAGGAATTCTCTTTCTGAAAGAAGCACCGTCCCTGTGATTAGTTATTTTGTCACTATAAATTTAATTGTATCATCAATATTCAAAGGAAGGTTTGTGAAATCTTGTGAACCCATAGTGCTAATAAACTTGTTATAATTAATTATGTTCCTGTACCTATTAGTTTCAATATTCTGATTACTATCACAACTATCAGGGAAATTCAGCTGTAAAAATACAGGACAGTGGTCTGTAATTTTTGAATGCGATATTATTGATAGAAAATTTTCCCGAGGGAGACAAGTTTTAACTAAGATGTGATCAATGAAAGACTAAGACACTAAGATGTGATAGATGAAAGCTTATTAAAAATGAATCTCAGATTCAATTTACCAAATTTTAATAGCACTTTTCGTTATCGAAATATATGCAAAAATGTACATTCCTCAAACTTTCAACCCCTAAAACTCAGCACAGGGGCTTTTACCGCACGTGTAAAAAAATACTTAAAGCCTTATTTTGGTTCATTCTATGCCTGTACCAAATTTCACCAAAATTGGCGTACCACTGTTGTGTTACTTCCCTTGTAAGGTCTCATTTGCAAAGGTACTGGAGATAATGAAGATAAGTACAGCTTCCTTCTTTCTATTATTCTTCTATCTGATTTTATTTTTTCAATTGGCCCTTTCTTTGAAAAAGCAAGCTATATAAACAAGGCTGTTAGGCTATGATTGACATTTTAATAAGTCAAAACTAGTTTCCAATAACTTAATGAATTGAAAAACTTTTGAAACTAAAATGTATATTTTTTTATTTCAGATCGCTAATAATGCCGATTATATATTTAAACTGAAAATTGAAAACAAAAATAATATTCCTGTAAGAATTTTATTAAAATCCGATAAATTTTCTTTGGTATTTTCTGAGGGATCACGTCATAATATAGATCCTTGTCAAGAAGCCATAATAACAATGTGTTATAAAACGGCTTACGTCGGCTACTACTCAACTAATCTCTACGTTATAGTAAACGAAAGCGCAGCACATGCTGTACCGATTATAACAGAAGTGGTTGCAAACGTTCTACAAATGAGTAAAAAATGTATTACGTTTACCAATAGAAATCTACAGGAATATGTCGAATTAACGAACATTTTGAATATACCGATACCGTTTTCTTGGGTGTGTATCGACCATAATTTTGGCGTTGAACCTGGTGTGGGAATGGTTGCACCAAAATCCAAACTTACATGCACTTGTCGATATTTTACTACAATATCCGGGCCAAATGAAACTGAAGGTCAATTATATTGTGGAGAAACCATGCGTCAAAAATTAAAATTTGAGTCGCAAATAACTTTACAAAATATTTCTGTTTTGGATAGAGAAATTGATTTTGGTGAGATACCCTTAAATGAGCCAGTTCTGAAATCAATTCTATTAAAAAATACCGAAATTATACCATTATCTTTCTTGGTTGAAGACTGTGAAAACTGTGTTGGATTAACTATATACCCTTTGAATGGCGTTTTACGACCAGCATGTGTTACAAATGTGTATGTAACTGCAAAAGTTCCCACTTGTGTGAAATTTAAATATAATTTAAGAATTTGTACAGTGGGAGCTGGTTACGTTGAAGTGTTGATAAAAGGAATCGTAATATATCCGAATGTGATTATTACACCAAATATAATAAATTTTCCTAAAATACCAGCAAGCACAACATCAAAAATTCAGTTTACGGTTAAAAACGATAGTTCAGCTTTGATTAGAGTCAACTTTAATTTAAATGAATATGAAGAATTTGATATTACGAATTCGGATGATTTATATAAATTTAAATTCGTTCAAGAAATAACTTTACATTCTCAAGAAACTAAAACTTTATTCTTAAATTTCCATCCATCCGGAATTCAACGAACAACATTTTATATTCCTCTTATTATTAATAACATACTTGGGCCACCAATTCTCTTGGATACAATTTCAACAAAAGTAAAGTATCATCTTACGGCGACGTTGGATGATTGTGTATATATTAAGACACCGGATTATATGCCGTGTGTAAAAATTCAAACACTCGTAACATCGCCGAAAGTAATTTTTTCGAAGACTGCTATTGAAATGTTGTGTACTTGTAATAATCCTCACGATGAATATATATTAAGTATTAAGAATAAGCAATCTGAAAAGGAGGGTATCTGTATTAGAATTGATAATTTAAAATATCCCGTTTATATGACGTATGAATCTGGAGCTGAAGTTGTTAAAACGAAATGCGCATATGCTACAACTTTGGACCCGGATGAGGAGACTCGGTTTCGAATTATCTTTAAACCGAATCAGGAGGATTTTGGAGAGTTTAGGTAAATTTTTAACTTTTTGCTTATTAATTTATTTTAATGTCTTGATATTTTTTAATTTTATTTAATTATGAATAGGGTAACCAAAAATATGTTCCAAAAATATTAGTTTAAGCGCTTAAATAGTGCGATAAGAATCAAAATATGATCTATAAAAGTACCTCAATTCCTCTTTGGCTACTCCTCTTCACCATATTTTAACTCGCAGAAGCTCGTGTTGAGAGTTCTCTTTGGTTGTCTACCTTCTTCCATCCTGCTACATGTTAGTAGCTAATGCAACCTTTGAAGTCTGATGAACTGTATGAACTTTCCATGTATTGTTTTCTTTGATCGGCCCCTGTATTATTCTTAATACTATCCTTTCAAATATGTTTACCATCGGTGCTAAAAGTCATTTGTTTTGTTTGCGATTTTTTTTCAAAAACTATCTGTAATCATACCTTCTTTTTGATAATTAAGCAGAGGTGGCTTGCGGCCGAGGCGTTGCGATATGATAATCAGTTTGAGGTAGATATGATAATCACTGAGCCCGAGGCTTTTTTTGTCAAAAGTGAATTTCACCTGATGAAGTTGAGGTCACTTGCGGCCGAGGTGCTGCAATATGATAATCAGTATCAGGTTGATATAATCTTAAGTGCTGAACCTCGACCACAAGCGACCTCGGCTTAATCAGTCAGAAGATCTACAAGTTCCTGTGTTATGTATTCTTATTCTAAAATATTTAGGCTAATAAAAAATTTAACTCGAAGTGTTTTGATTCATGAGTTTTAACTGTACAGGATGTCCCACGTAAGCAGTGAAGTACATAAATGGCATTAAGGGACCGAGATACGCAGTTCTCCCTTAGACAAAAGTTGTAGGAAATTTAGCACAATATAAACGGAAAATATTTTTATACATACAGGCTGTTCCATAACTAAAATAAACATGTTATTTTAAATGGAATGGTACAGTTTTTATTACGTATTCTGATTCTACGCACAAAGCTATGTTGACCAATAAGACACGTTGACTCCTAGTGCTTTTAGTTTTTGAGTTATTTTAATTAGAAGCTTTTTTTAGCAGTTAACACTGTGCTCTTCAAATCTGAATTTCTTAGCGACTGATCGAGCTAGAAAGTTAAAATTTGTGACAGTTGCTGTTTGGATCATACAAAGAATCTTGTTCATTTTTTCCTTAGTAGGCCATGAAATAAGACGATAAATAATTCTCAACCAAACTTCATTTATAAGTGTTCAAATATCAGCCCTCTGTGCTTTATGCATAGATGAAGTCGATTTACGAATTCGGCTTGCACATTATCTAGTGTTTCAGTAGAGATATTTCTAAAGCTTCACCGTATTCTATTCTTTATATCTTCTTTCGTCGTTGGAATATTAGCGTGCCACTTGGGTTTTGACATATCCCCAAAGGAAGAAGTCGTGTGGAGTTAGATTAAGCGATCTTGTTGGCCACGATATTGGACCTGCACGACCAATCCAATTTCTTCCATATTCAATACTTAAAAAGTTTTAAAAACATCCCTGAAATAATATGCAGGTGCCCCGTCGTCGTGTTGAAATATAATTTTTTGTCTAGTTTCTAAATCTACATCTTCTAGCAACTCTTCTTCTAAAAATATTTTGTAAATTTGTCCCGTCAGTATACCTAATTATTTTACGGTTAAATATTCCGCAACAAACATTTAACGACCATACATTATTTACGCTCCTTAGCCATAGAGGATTGCATAATAATACATATTACATATGTCGGTTTATTAACCCGTTGCTTTTAAAAGTAGCTTCATCACTAAATAGAATTGATGATATGAAATGAGGGTTTTCAATTAATTCATCTAAAGTTGTCAGAAAGCTACTCTGTTAGCAAAATCGTCTCCATGAAGTTCTTGGTGGAAATTCAAATTAGTGAGCTTTTACTTCTACTTAATAATAACTTTATTGACGATAATATCATTTATTCACATGATGATTTTCGTAGGTCAGATACATACAATAATAATAATAACAACATCAACAGACATTTCGTGTTTTTTCATCACATTTATCAATAAACACATTTCACTAAAATTAAATGAAACTAACATTAAACATGTTGGACGACAAATTTTCCCCAAGATAGTCGGAGGTCGAATAGTAAGGCTTCTCGAGCAGAAATCGTTTTGTCACGATCTTGAGACGCTCAACAGGTAACAGTACAGTCTCACGCGGTAGTACATTGACAATTTTAACGGCAATGCCATCAATATTCTTTTGACCCTTGTATAGTCTACTGAATTTAGGGTATTAAGTGAGATTTATTTCTAGTTTCATAGCTGTGCATGTCGCTATGTGTCATAAATTTATCCGCATTGTCTCGTACATATATGAGCCACTCGTAAATGTAAAAAAGAACAACAGAGTTGATATACTTAGTTCCACAAATGATCGGCGACAGTCTTCTTTATACCTTTTGTTATTTAATATCCTAATAGCTCTCCTCTGTAACCTAAAGACTCTCTCAAAACTAGATGCACAGCCCAAGACTACAAGAACGTAGGCTGTCTTCAAAACACGTCTCGAAACACTCGCACTCAAAAGGCGAAGAAAGTAAATGTTGGAACCAAGCTTTTTGCAAATGTAAAAAATGTAATGGTCCCAACACAGTTTTGAGTCCAAACCCCAAGAAATTTTACAGGGTTTTGCAATTGAAACTGCAATTGAGCGTGTTATCCGGATACTGCCGTAGCGAGAATATGGAAATATACGTTTTATCGGCTTTTAATTTTTTGCAGTTAAACCACAGTTCGACATCGTTTCTCGCAGCAGCACTTTCTGACACGGCCAAATCATTGATATATATCAAAAACAACAGTGGTCCCAAAATTGAACCTTGAGGCACACCTACCATAATTGCACACCTAGTTGACAGTCTGCCATCACATTTTACCACCTGACCTCTATTTGTTAAGTACGATCTAATTAATTTAACACTACTGTCATCAAAGTTGTATTTTTTAACAGGTTGACTGCGGAATTGAAAATTGTAGTATTGCACTGTGTGCGTTACCGGTCCCTGAGGACCGTTATCTTCTTTATCTCTCTGTGCGGTACCGGTCCTCGAGGACTAGTAATTACGTTATTGTTTATTTTTACTTAACGTGCGCATTTTTAAACATTTAATCAATCTGAATGGAGATATAGTTACTAGATATCAACAACTACCTATGTTTATAACCGCATTAGTCTAACTCAATCCTAAATAAGTTTTTGAAATTTTTGAAATTGTCACAAAATATAAAATAAAGGGAACCAGAAGATTAAATAGAGTTTATTAGAAATACATACATAGCAAAAATGTTATTTTTTGTGGCTTATATTGAAACATGATAAACACATTCCTGGTTGTCCAGGGCAATCATTACAATAACTTGTTACTTTAGTTACCAAATTACTTGCGTCTCTGCTAGAATACGTTTCCCTTAGATTGTTGTAGCAACCTTGACACTGTCTTCTTCTTTTTTTCCCTGGCCCTGATGGCTTTACAAATGTGTGCGAAACTCTTTTCGGTATCTTCTCCCTGGTTTCGTGAGGAGTAAAAACTAACTCTTGCGCAAGTCTTCTTCTAAACTCGGTAATAGACTGTTTTGAAGAACTAATTTTATTATGTATAATCCATGAATTTACAACAAACGTTCCAAATAAAATCTCGAACGCCAGCTTTCTGTACCATTTCAAACTTCGGCGTAACACTGAGTGGTATGACGACATTTGGTCGCTCAAATCGACCCCCTTTTTGGCTTTGTTGTATTGAATAACTGCTTTTGGTTTTATGATATCATCACCTTNAATAAGAAATAATTCTCAACCAAACTTCATTTATAAGTGTTCAAATATCAGCCCTCTGTGCTTTATGCATAGATGAAGTCGATTTACGAATTCGGCTTGCACATTATCTAGTGTTTCAGTAGAGATATTTCTAAAGCTTCACCGTATTCTATTCTTTATATCTTCTTTCGTCGTTGGAATATTAGCGTGCCACTTGGGTTTTGACATATCCCCAAAGGAAGAAGTCGTGTGGAGTTAGATTAGGCGATCTTGTTGGCCACGATATTGGACCTGCACGACCAATCCAATTTCTTCATAAGAACAGGTCGCTTATCCATCCACTTAATAATTCTTAGGGGACCGTTCTGTGCACCATAAATATCACCTTTTTTCATTTTGCTATGGAAACTTTTGGGTATACCTTTTCTGTTTGACCTTAGGGTCCCACAGTATTACATTATGATTGAATAGCGACATTGCTAAACCCAAGCTGGAGTAGAAATTGTCAGCATATAGATAATGTCCACGTTTATCTTCAAGACATTCTAAAAGGTCGTGCACTATTTGTTCAGAATGGCTTAGTTCTGGTGATGTTACGTTTTTGCTGGTATAGGCAATTATATTATTCGTATATCCATCCACGGTACATAATTTGTACAATTTGATTCCGTTTGGATTTCGTTTGGATTCCGGATGTGTTTTGTTCGGAATATATTGTCGAAAACACAGCCTGCCTTGAAAAGGAATCATGCTTTCATCAATAACTATCACCCTGCCTGGTGTTAAGACTTGTTTGAAATTTGTATTTGCTGCTTCTAATCGACTTCGTATTTTATACAGGGTGTCCCGCAACGATTGTACAATACTGCCTTAGCGTATTCTCTGATCGAAAATAGACAAGAAAAGTCTAATAAACATAGGTCCGAAAATGGACCAATTTCGAGATATTCAAAGTTTTAGTTTCATAAGCTGACCTATTGTAAATATCATTAATTCTAACGATTTAGATGCAGTAATTATATGATTACCATGGTTACGATGGTTAAGATAAAGTTTAATAAATAATAAGTTAATTAATACAGTTCATTAATAATTTAACAAAACAAGTAACAAAGATTGTTGAAGAAAATCGTTCAACCAGCATAAAAACAACGAATATTTAACAAATTGGAAAAGATTCATGTCATAATAAATGTTCAATATGTGCACCATTTACTTCTAAACACAAACGGATACGTTTTCTAAATGAACTTCTAATGCGTTCAAAGATACCAGGAATTTGTTTTACTGTGTCAAATGGTGGCCACGGGACAGGACCTCCTCAGCCAATCCACTTATTGCCAAATCTGTTATTTAAGTATGCTCGAGTAGCGCGTGCATAATGTGCTGGTGCTCCATCGTGCATAAAGTAGCAATCTTCTAGAATTTGTTGAGGTAATTCATCAAATGCCTCTGTAAGGTCATTTTGTAAAAAATGTATGTAGGCATCGGCTGTCAATCTCTTTGGAAGAAAAAATGGACCTAATAACTGATCACCTATAACTCCAGCCCATACATTAACACTGAATCGCCACTGATGACGAGTTTCTAGTATTGCATGGGGATTTTCATCGCTCCAAACGTGCTCATTATGAATATTAAAAATTCCGCTTTAGTAAATGTTGCTTCATCCGTAAATATGGCCCACCTACAAAAAATCTCTCTTTTTTTGCCATCATTTTCTGTTAGAGCTTGAACAGTGTTGTAATGATAAGGATAAAGCAACTGCTCCCTTAAAATGCGGTGAACGGTTGTTTTGTTAATGTTTTGTTGTGCAGAAATTCTTCTAATGCTGGTTGAGGCATTTTCATCGACTCTTCTCAAAACTGCTTCTTCTAATTCCACCGGCCTTGTGTAATTCAATGTCTCTCCGTGGAATGGCTGTGGGTTACGCTTCCCGTTTCTTTTAATCTGAGAAATAGTCTGCTAAAGGTGTGACTATTAGGCAATCGTCTGTTCCTGAACCTTTGCGCGTAATGACGAGCTGCTAACGACGCATTTCCATCAGCTAGCTCGTAACAATACACCATATCCGCCATCTCTTCCTTGGAGTATTTAATAGGAGCCATACTTAATAGTTTTATTAAATTAAATAGTAAAATAATAATTTCGTGAAGTATTATTATTTTTTTTTGATTAGACAACTTATCGTTATCATAGTAACGACTTAATTATTATAAAAACAAATTTAAATTCATGATGTTAACAATATCAACTTATGAAACTAAATCTTTGAATATCTCGAAAATGGTCCATTTTCGGACCTATGTTTATTAGGCTTTTTTTGTTTATTTTTGATCATAGAATACGCTGATGCAGTTTTGTACAATCGTTGCGGGACATCCTGTATAGTCGATCAGTTTTATCAGCAGTGTCGTTATTGCAAAAATGTATGCATCGCATTAACAAGAGAAATCTGTCCCGGGACATAGTGTTAGAAATAAACTCGTCACGGAACATAGAATCCTTTGACCAATAGAGCTTAAAAGCAGGAAGAACGTTCAGCCCCATTACCAAGATAATTGAAAAATATCGTCTTATTTCTGCTTCGTCGCAATCAACCCACAGATTTAGTCGAGATTTTGAGGAGTTCGGATTTATCAATATTTGACGTGCATATCTGTTTGTTTCTTCAACAATAGTTTTTACTATATCGTCTGATAAAAATAACTGGTACACGTGTATAGGATTTTTTATCGTAGTGATATCAAAATTTAGTGTAGACGATTCTTGCCTTTGGTACACGTAACCGTTATCTTCAGTTATATTATGCCATTCCTCTTCATTTTGCATACAATTTTTTACTGGTATTTCATCTAAAACGACATTATCATTTTCTGTATATTCCATGCAATTGGAACAATTATCTTCGTCGTTGCAGCGGTTTTCATCACTTTCACAGTCTGAAGACGGTGAAACATAGTTTTTGTCAAGAAACTCGGAGTCATCAGTGTCATCAGAATCAAATGCATCAATATCAGAATCATTTTCGTCATCACTAATAGCATCATTTAATGGTTTATTAGCTGTAATGTTTTTCGACGAACTAGGTGTTTCAGACTGGGTAGGATAATCAACGGTATCAACATTTTTTTCCTGTCCAGTAACACACATACTACTTTTGTTCTTATCACTGTTAACCGTTTTTTTTGTTAACATTTTCTACCTCGCACTTGGCTAAAACCAAAATTTTCTTTGTACGTGACGACATTCTGTTACACACGAAAGAAGAGCCACTATACAACCCGTTATAACATAACTGTTAATTTAGCAATTAATAGGTCATGCTGTACACAGTCAAATGCCTTACTGAGGTCACAAAAAGTTGCTACAGCATATTCCCCATTCTCATAGGCCTCTATTATATTATATACGAAAGCCACAATGGCCTTGACCGTATTTAGACCCCTTCGAAAACATACTGAGAGTAAGTGAACAAGTTATTCTTCTCAAAATACTAAATAATTTGGTTTGTCAAAGCTTTTTCCATTATTTTCGAGAAAATCGGAAGTAAAGAGATTGGTCTAAAGTTCTCGATATTATTGCTATCTCCCTTTTTGTATATCGGAACAACGAGAGCAACTTTTAAACAATAAGGAAAGATACATTCGCCCAATAATAAGTTAATTAATTTACACAGGGGAATTATAAATAGATTTTTGATATGTTTAATTAAGTTAGTAGATAGACCAAAAATGTCTCTAGTAGACTTTGACTTCAATGAATTTACAATATCCCGCACCTCATTAAAGGACACCTGCACAAAAGAGAAGCAACAATCTGTTACGCTAATTTTATTCAAACTTTCTCTCATCATATCGTCTATCACAACACCACCACCACCATCAACATTACCCTGTATCTGATGTGGAATATTTACAGAAAACTCATTGGCATAGTTAGGATCAAAAACTGCTTCAGTTCTTGGGGATCTGTTAGCTCTTCTGCTATTAATTAAATTCCACATAGCTTTACCAGAAAAATTTGACTCATTGAGACTCTATCATTAAATTTAATTTTTGCTTCAGTTAACATTTTATTATAGTTATGATGAAGCTTATTTCGATGTATCCTAATAACCTCTGATTTATTACAAGCATATAGGATATCTAGGATATTCAAACGTTCGCGCATATCCGATGAATATAGCCGATGATTTCAATCTATCCACAGATATTTCTTTCTCAGGAAAAACAACGGTGAACGCATATATTATTTTATCCATGAATAATTCAAATTTAGAGGAAGTGAGAAGACTAGCATCCGACACAAAGTCCCAGTTGATATTGGAGACAGCATTGTAGAATTTATTTTTACCTATTTGCGTTATGCGCCGTAATGTTATATTTTGATCAACAACATTATTACTACTTAGACTACACTTCATAGATATACTATTGTGATCTGAAAATTGATCACCAATGTTAATGTCAACATTGTGATCGTTAAAATTTATGAATATAATATATTGGGTGCAAATTGGATTGATAATATTATTATCAATACAATTAGCACCCCTGGTCGCACCATCCACCATCTGCAAAAAACCAAAAGTGTCAAAGCAGTCGATCAGCCTATCCGCTTCTCCATCATTCGTGCCAAACCTAACATTAAAATCCCCAGTCACAATTACTCTCCTGTTACTGCACATAGACAGCACATCATCCAAGTAGATCCAGAAAGACATTCAGGCAGCCTTTGGGAGATCGATAAGTATTTAAAATTATAATATCATCTTTATTCAATAAAACACCACTCACTTCAAAGTGTACTTCACGCGACAAACGACTAACAGATTCAAGAGTTTCAAATTTCATTTGTTCATTTATCATTATCACTACTCCACCATGAATATGAATATTTCTACTAAAAGATGAACAAGGGACAAAATTAAGCAACTTGAGCACATCCACTTCATCAGATTTCAACCAACTAACTCTTTGTAAAGCAAAGCACTTGGTACTCTTTGTCGATCAGGTAACCCTCTAAGACATTTAACTTACTATTCAACCCCCGAACATTTGAGTACAATAACTCTAAACTATGATCTTTTTTTTTCTGTTACTTCTTCCACAATGGGGAAAATCTAATCATTACAGCAGATAGTAACAAGATTGTGGTTTCTTACTACATTAAAGTGTTGATTTTCTTGTATCAAGTTTGCTATATAATTAAAAAGTTTTTTTTACCTTTCGAGTTCATGTCGTGTTTTTTCAGTCATGTTTAAAAGCTGATTGCTATCTACAAAACATTTCATACATTTATCAAATTTGCTTAAAAAGGTATACATGTTACAGTTAAAATTATAAATATTTTCGTTTAACTCGTGTTTGTTTGTCCAATAGGGAACAGATACATAAACAAGGTTTGAACAATCATGCAGTCACTTTAGTTTGGCATAAATATGTGCTGGTACATTACTGTTACCAGGTGTGTCATTTGTTCTTGCAATAACAACAACATAATCATTTTTAGTAAAATCAAAACATAATTTCTCAACATTCTCTAATACACCTACAAAATACGCATTTAGCTTACATATAGTAAGAACGTCACAACCACAATTTTGCTAAAAAGAGACTGGAATCGCGGCCATGACTGTCAGAAAGCACAAGCACAAGTTTTTGTTAATCGAACACTTAAACAGTTACTTTTCCTTTCCAAGCTTTCCATCTTGTCATATATGTTGCTCTAGCGATGTGTCGTGTACTCACATGCTGATTCTCTTGCAAACTTAATAAAACATTTAGTTCGTTGTTCTCTTCTCGAACCGCATACGACTTTTTTCGACGTTATGTCGACACTTCCAATATCTTCAAATCTATGTAATACATTATTGAAACATCGCCTGCTCGGAATTCGGGCATTTGAGTATCTTTCACGATATACTGTTTGAGCAAGAAGAGTATTTCGTTGACATTCTTCCAAAATAAAAACCATGTTCACAAATTCGTCTATTGTGTAATTAATAAAAATATGACATTTGAAATTTCGTTTAATTTGTCATCGTTAACTTGTTTTTTTTTTAATTTGGATCAAATCAACGGTTACCACCTGTGAAATTACAAACAATTATGACGGTATCACTTGAAAGCTGTCAAATGTATATATTTCATGGCCTACTAATAGAAAAAATATATAAAATCTGCCATTCTTTACATGATTTTGATTCATTCCGCTATATCAGCTACAACAGATAGGACATGTACTTCAGATTTGTAGAGAATTAAATTCTCTATCTGATAAGCTAATCAAATATGGGGTGTTCCATTTAAAATTTTCGACTTTTTTGCAATTGAGTATGGTAATAGTAATATATAACAGTAGTTACATTTTTGAACACACTGTATAAGATAAACCAATGTAGCCAATAGCGATCTATTTAAGGATATCTAAGCAGCAACTGTTACAAATTTTAACTTTCAAGCTCGATCAGTCGCTAAGAAATTCAGATTTAAAGGGCCAGTGTTAATTGCCAAAAAAAGTTGTTAATTAAAATAATAGTTAAATAAAAGTTGTTATGAAACATCCTGTAAGTATAAAAATATTTTTCGTTTATAGTGTGACAAATTTCCTACAACTTTTGTCCATGGAAGAACTGCGTATCTCGACTCGTTAATGCCATTCATGTATTTTGTTGCTTACGTGGGACGTGGGAAGACCCCGTTGCTAGGATAGGCAGAACACTGAAAAATAAGGAGGGCTTGCTTACTAAAAAAAAATCGTAACGGCAACATTGTAATGAAACCTCGAAATGGCTTTTTCTGAGTTAACCAGGAATAACTTACATTTATTGATAGTTGAAAATGCAATGTCAATAACATTGTATTTTAACATTGTAATAACATTGTATATTGCTGATAAATACGTTAAGTAATAATCGAAATGTTGAATACACCGATATGTTATTAACCTTACGCGAGTGTTTGCAAATGCTAGTGCAGCTATTACGCTTTATGTAGAAAAGTTTCTCAGAAGGAATGTTCCAATTAAAAAAAGTTTAAAGTCCTGGAACGACGTTGTCGAGAAACTGGGAATGTGAGACCAAAAATATTAATTCCGGTAGCCCGAGAACAATAAGAACAACTCAGAAAGAGAATATCATTTTAGATTTAGTTGATCAAGATCCAACCATTAGTGTAAAGAATATGGCATGACAAACAAATACGTCTCTGCATCAAGTATTTGGAGGATACTTATGGAGCAGCAGCTACATCGGTATCACACTACAGAGATGTACAAGAGCTCTTACCATACGATCTATCGGTTAGAGTGGATTTATGTGAAACGTTAGAAGAAAGGACCACGCTCAATACAATTTTTTTCAAATGTATCCTTTTTACCCCGAGTAACCCTTTAACATGTTAACCCTTTGGCGAGCGCGTCTCATAGGATCACGTAACCGGGCGTGTTGCGGCACTTCATGTTGCTAAGAGAAATGGGCATTACAAAGTTGGCACCTGACACTTCGATTTTGCTTTACTGCTAAGGTTATATCTGGTATCTCTCGATATAGGGAAAGAAATTCTATCAAATCTTTCGGAAGTGTGTGAATTTTGGCTCGTGCTCTCATATGTTCTTCCATAAGAGTCAACCCTAATTCATTTAAAATTTTCCTTTGCCTAGAGGGTTTCTCTAGTAACTTTTTATTATTGAATATAATTTCAGAATTTATTCCTGCAATATCTAAGAATCGAAAAAAAAATTGCAAGAGTACATCTTTTGGTAGCTCTTTGAGTAGTATAAAACGCACACTTCTGATCAACAACACGGAATTATTTCTGGTTTGGAGAAAGTAAAATTAAAGCTTTATTTTTTTTTGGGTGCATAGGAAACGATGATCATATCTTCTTGAAACTAAAATAATTCCCACAGTACACGATTTATTTGGAAGAAATTCAGGAGGATTTCACCAACCTCTGGACTATATCGAACGGTTTATTGGATATCTTGTAAGGTCATTTTTATGCCATAATTAGCTGGTTTCTGTGGCATATATTGTACAAATCCTCATCTACCTCTAAATCTCATCTATTGTAAGAAATTGCGCCAAACTGTAACTATTCATGCAATTCTTCACAAAACGATCGTAAACATTTCTGATGTCGGGTAATTTAACAGTTTTTTCTCGATCCTTTCTAGTTCTTACATCGTCAAAACGTAAAGCGCTAAGTAGAAACAAAAATCTCTTATAACTAAATGCAGCCCGCAGTCTTATCATTCCAGTGCCATCTTTGCTCCATAATTCATGGACATTTAAATTTTTTTCTTTCCTTACCGCAATAATAAACAGTGCTCCCAACAAAGCTTGAATTTCTAATCATCTATTCTCAATATATATATTTGTGTAAGATACAATATTGTTTCTATGTCTTTACCCACGTAAAACTGATAGTCTTCTTTTTGTTTATGTGACAATTCCATACATTCGTCGTCATCATTTGTAGATTGTTCGGATTCACTATTGTCACTTCCTGAATAATTTCATTCTCACCTTCACTTTCATCGTCAAAGTCGACAATATCTTCTTCTACATCTGATAAATTATCTTTAATTTCAATTCTCGGCCACTTGAAACATTATTTTTTTCCACTTTCTGTACCTATATTTAATAACAATTTATGAATGCATAACCATTTTCCGAATCGATGGATTGTTAGAGGTGCAGAAGCTCCGATTCATCGGCCTCTCTTTTATATTAACAAGCAAAGAAATCCACTCATCACAGATATTAGACATAAGAACATTGACTTCTGCAAAACGTTGGAACGGACCATGGAATGATACTTTGTAAGATAAATATTGATATTATGGAAGGTATTTGAAAGGAAGAGAGACTACAAGGATAACTTCCCCAGAGACTGACTCAGAGCTGGTTCTCTTCCTCTGCGAAATAAAACCTGAAACACGAGGTTTCACAAACAGGCAATTGTTCCTAATCGAAAGTAGAACAAGAAGCTTGTTGAACGATGGTGGGAGATTGCCGAAGACATAGAAAGATAGGGGGGAAAATAAGGGTGGCCAAAACCCACATAGGATTGTAAAGCCAAAAGAAGCAAAAGAGGAAGAATATAAAATATTGTTATACAAAGCTATCATGAAACCACTGTGGAGTAAAGTATTTAGCTATGGGGTACTGCTAGTGCTTCTAATATAGCAACGAAGGAATGCAATCCCGGGATCCCGAGATCCCGATGTTTAAAGCTGAATCCCAGGATTTTCTGGATTATAACAAAATTGAAATAATTTGTAAAAATTCATCCGTTTTTTTCCACGCTGGCGTTACCCGCTGCGGTCCGTCGTCGAATTCATGTCTAAACCTGTACGTTAACCGACACACCAGTCGTATCAGTCAGTATGAGTACGTGAACCGAGACGATATTCACTACATGAAATGGTGAATAAATGCATTTTAAAAGTAATAGTGTAAACAGTGCATTTTAAAAGTAATATTCATTGATATATAGGGTGCCCGGAAATTGCGTTCATATATTTAAAGGTGTGATTCTACATAAAAAATCATGAAGAAAAGTTCATATAAAGGTGTGTCCTAAAATGCTTCCTAAGGAAGGTAGAGCGGTTACGGGGCGAATACGATAATCGAATAAAAAATTAGAAGGAATGTGCAAGTTGCTGAAATAAGGGATAGGGGGCGCAATTTATTTCCCATATTTCTTTTTGCTTTGATCTTTTCACTATTTTAACCTCAAAATTAGAATCTACGGAAAAAAATACATAAAAAATGTTCTGCTTATAAAATGGTCTACGACCACTTGTTTTCAAGATACATAATACTAAGTAAAATACTGCACACAAACATGTGTCTTAAACTATCACTAAAAATCTTAGTAGGCTCCTTTCATTTGTTGATCTTTGCTGTCAAGCGGTCGATAAAAAATTATTTTAGTGCAACAACCATTATAATTTACGTTTAATTAAATCAAAATGGTTCAACACTCAAACGAAGAGATGGCAAACATTCACTTTACGTACGGTAGAGCTGATGGAAATGCCAGAGAAGCACGAAGATTGTACGCAGAACGATCTCCAAATCTACAACTTCCCTGTGAACGAATGTTCGCTTCTATTCATGAAAGATTGTGTGAAACTGGGCGCTTTAAGGAAAATCGTTACGACTGTGGAAGATCTTGCACTACGAGGACTGTAGAAGTGGAAGAAAGGGTGCTCGATGCAGTAGCTATCAATCCTACGGTAAGCACTAGGAGATTATCGGTACAAGAAAATGTGTCGGAAACCACCGTTTGGGAGGTATTTAAAGATCAGCTACTGCATCTATATCATTACCAAAAGGTGCAGGCCTTAAAACCCACCGATAGCATCCCAGGACTACAGTTCGGTCGTTGGATTATGGAACAATGGCGCCATGACAGAAATTTTCCGGAAAAAGTGTTGTTTATCGATGAAGCTGGATTTACCCGAGATGGCGTTATTAACTTCCATAATATCCATGTTTGGGCCGATGAAAACCCATACAATGTTTTAGCCACGAAACATCAAGAAAGATTTTCTATTAATGTATGGGTTGGTATTATTGGGGATCATTTAATTGGTCCGCATGTACTTGATAACCGTCTCAACGGTACAACTTATCTTAACTTTTTGCAAAATCCCTTGTTTGAACTGATGGAAGAAGTGCTGTATCAAACACGAAGGGAAATGTGGTTTATGCATGATGGGGCTCCTCCTCATTTCAGCGTTCAAGTACGGCAATATTTAAATGCAACCTACCATGAAAGATGGATAGGTCGGGGAGCGCCCGTAGCATGGCCCGCACGTTCGCCGGACTTGAATCCCATAGACTTCTTTTTCTGGGGTTACCTTCAATATCTAGTGTATGCAACACCAGTGAACAATGTCGAAGAGCTAGAACAACGTGTAAGGGACGGTTGTAACTTTATTCGAAACAAACAAGGTATTTTTTGGAAAGTAAGTTCATTAATTAAACGAGTGAGATGTTGCATTGACATGGATGGTGGAATTTTTGAACAATTCTTATAACTTTTTTTGGTGTTATTTGTTAAAAATTTAAGTGCTTTTTGTTAATGTTTTAAGTTACACTTTTTATTTTTGTTAAATTGTTAATACGTTTTGTTTATAGTGTTTTTATTAAGGTTATTAAGATTTTGGTAAAATTTTAAGTTATTATGAAAAATTAGTAATAATTATCTTTTGAATCATTTTGATAAAATTAACCATGATTCGCAGAAATTTTTGTAGACAATGTACGAAGAAATTTTTTATCACCCATTTGACAGCTTAAATCAAACCAATGAAAGAAGCCTATTAAGATTTTTAATGATAGTTTAATAGAAATGTTTGTGTGCAGTATTTTACTTAGTATTATTTATCTTGAAAACGAGTGGTCGAGTGAACCATTTTATAAGCAGAACATTTTTTATGTATTTTTTTCCGTACATTCGAATTGTGAGGTTAAAATAGTGAAAAGATCAAAGCAGAAAAAAATATGGGAAATAAATTGCGCACCCTATCCCTTATTTCTGCAACTGCACATTCCTTCTAATTTTTTATTCGATTATCGTATTCACCCCGTAAAAATAGCTAGATATGCAAAATTTCGTGTTTCTAACCCTAGCAGTTTTTGAAATAATGAGAAATAACCACATATTGAACGTCTTCTTCAAAGCGCTCTATCTCCCTTAGGAAGCATTTTAGGACACACCTTTATATGAACTTTTCTTCATGATTTTTTATGTAGAATCACACCTTTAAATATATGAACGCAATTTTCGGGCACCCTGTATATTTAGTCAAAGTAATTTGATTGCACTTGTGTTTAAAAAAATATTCTTGGAAACATGTCTGAAAAAGAACCATCTTTCATTTTACATAATAAAGATAGACTCAAGATCTGTGTGGTCGCATTATTTAAAGTAGATTGACAATAAAATTGCAAAATGTAAGAAATGTAGATCTATCCTAAAAACATTAGGTGGTTCTACAAAAGGCATTTTCACTTCATACGCATTTATTAACAAAGCATAATTTGAAAGTACATTCAGCTGACCTAAATTTCACTAGTGCTAGTCAAGAACATAATTATGAGCCTCCTATGAAACGAAAATTGACAGATTACTTTATATCGGAAAAAAAATCCACATTAGACGAAACACTGGCCCGTATGACAGCTTTAGACGGGTTAACATTTAATGTATTTATCACATCGAAAGATTTGAGGCAGTTACTGATTTCCAGCGGTTTCAAATTGCCTGCATCAGCAAACACCATTAAAAAGCAAGTAGTAAATTACAGTTTATACATTAGAACATTAATTTCCAAAGAAATTAATCAATATAAAGTTTTGGGTACACGGTTTTCTTTGAGCTTTGGCGAATAGAACTCTACATGAAATAAAAGATATATGAATATTAATGTACATATCCCTAATAAACATTGGAATTTGGGTCTTATTCGTGTATATGGGTATCTATACCTGGTGAGAAATGCATTGAAGTATTAAAAAGTCGTTAAAACGAGCATAATTTGAATATTGATACAAACATTGTTGCTATTGTTACGGATGGTCCAAATGTAATGGTTCGTGTTGGAAAACTTGTTCAGGCTGAACCTCAGTTGTGTTTAGTAGATGGAATTCACTTTGCAGTTTGTGATGTTTTATATAAAAAATATTATACGCAAGTCTCCGTCTCCGAAGCAGCGTTGGAAGAAACTAATATAGATACTTCAAATAACGACGAGAATGAAGATGAAGACATAGATAATACAGATATGGGACTAAGTTTTGTTCCTCCAACATATGATAAGACTACAATACTTTTTGGTGAACATAATATCGAGAATTTGGTTTTATTTAAACGATCTCCCACAAAAAATGATACAGTCTTACAGAAATATGTTAAAGCAGAGAAAGGTAAGGAACTTTCGCTTATTCTAGATTGCAAGACAAGATGGAATTCTCTATTATCGATGTTGAAACGTTTTTTTGATTTAAAAGCATGCATACTAAAAGCTTTAATTGACTTAAAGTGCCCAATTACCTTAAACGAAAATGATTTTGCCCTTATTTCGGAAATAATAGAGTATTAGAGCCAATTAAATTAGCTGTAGATGCATTGTGTAGACGAGACGCCAATTTATGTACGGCAGATGCTGTATTAATATTTTTATTTCGGCAAATTTTTGAAAACCAGTCTAATTTTGCTAATAATATGTTCCAAGCACTAAAAGCTCGTATGGAAAAAAGACGCCATGCAGAAATTTCTGGTGTACTAAAATACCTTCAAAATCCTAAATATAATATCGAGAATGAGGAAACAAATGTTTGTAAAATTTTTGGAATTCCTTCTCGAACCGTTATTGAAAAGCATATAAAAAAACTTATTGAAAGACTAACAATTGTAAACGAAGATAATTTAGAAACATGTTGCAACAAAGATGTGGAAGACAATATGGGAGTGGATCAAAATGAAGAATCACTAATTCGAGCAACCTTATCGTTACAAAAAAATTTACAAGAAGAAATTGAAAAGAGCATGAAGCCTTTGAACCAAAAACACAAACTTCAAGGAAGGAAATGAATCTGTTTGAAAATGGTGGAAACCGTGGACATAATTTAGAATTAGTGTATGAATATTTGTTGTCAATTCCACCAGCAAGTATTGAACCTGAGCGGGCGTTTTCTGCTGCTGCATATTTAGGAAATAAAATAAGAAGTAGGTTAAATGATGTAACCTTGGATGCACTATTATTCCTCCGTGCACATTTTCAAAAAGAAAAAGAAATTAAAAATAAATAAATAAATTGTAGTAATAAGTAGTATAATAAATTGTTTTATCTACGACTGCTTGGATAAGTCATCATTACCGCACTCATTTGAGGTGATTTGAGTTACGTAATGAAGTTCATTATCGCACTGGTTCCATTACATAACTCATTTTTACCCTAATCAGAACAGACTTAATTTATTGAAACGAGCAACAATACAAAAGAAAAAGTGCTATCTACTTACAGAGAAACCATACTATTTATTATAAACATTAATTTTTATGTTTTTACATTTCAAAACACTTATTCCAGATGAGTAAACATGTTGTTGAAACTGACAATTCAAAATTGTCAACAATCATTTCAAAATATTTTTATAAATGTCAAATAGACTTTTTTAAAGAAATTGATTTTTTAGTAATTTTTAGCAGTCGTAGATAAAATGCTGTATATCACACGTGGGCTAGAGCATAATTATACTACTTGTGTGATTACACGACTCGGTCTACGATGTAATAACCTTTGTTATTGGTGGGTTTTGGTTGATGGTTACATTTAAAAGAACTTTCGATTAACGTAAATGTTTATTGTAACGATATGACGACGTTGCAGTGTCATATCGTAGTCTCCTATTACAATTATTCTATTCTTATAGTAAACTTATTGCTAACGTAGCACAACAAACCTTGTCATGTTTGTTGTACTAACCTTATTAAATAGCCTTATTACTCCTAACCTACTTAATATTAATAACATTTATTTAACTTAACACTTAGTCATACCTTACAACGACCTCGTCGTGCAATACTCCACACTCGTACTGTAATTATGTTTTTGTAATTCGCGATGGTAATGAAAGCTATTACAGTACTCAAACGGGTGCTGTAATGAGACTCCTTACAGCATCCGATGCTGTAATGAGATTTTAGTAACATTTTATGGAACCAGTTCAAGTTGGTGACATTGGGTTATTAATTTTTCTAGTTGTCAATGTGACAACTTTGTCTATTGATGTTTAAACACGTTCTTAGCATCGAATACAAGGTCCACAATGATGAGGACATTGAACACTGAGCAAGTTCTCTTATTTTGGGAGGTGTACATGAAACATTTTTTTCAGATGAATACATTTTGTGTTTTGACAGTTTCTAATTATCAATTCAAAATTCTACTTTCAAGTGTTACGGTGTTACCAACTGCTGCATACCTATTTCCCTACATTGTCCAAATTTATTTTATTTTTGTTAAAAAGAAGGATAAAAACGCGAATTACAAAAAATAGCATAAAAAACACTTTTCATAAGACTTAAAGCACTCATTCATTAAAAAACTCGTGGCTTCGCCACTCGTTTTTCAGCTGGAATTCGTGCATTTCAAGCGTGTCTTACGAAACTTGTTTTTAATATACTATTCTAGCCCACTTGTAATACAGGGTCCGGCAGTGAAACGGAAAGATTTCGTAAATAATTTTATTGTTAAAGCATACTTTTTTTAATAATTTTTAATACATTAATGGAAAATAAGAGAGTAGCCATTTGGTTTACAATGTCAAAAAAATTATTTTTTGAATACTACATCCCTAAATGTCTTCCGTTACAATTTATGCATTCTTGGAGTCGTGCCTGAAAGTTTTGCATAACTCTGCAAAAAAGAAGTCGCAGGCTGTTAGGTCGAGAGACCAAGAGGGCCAACTGATATCCCCGTTTCAAAGCATCTACAGCATTCATTGAAATTCTTGCAGTGTGACTTGTTGCCCCGTCTTGTTGAAAAAGTGTGTGTTCATTCACTGGAAAGCCTTCAAGTTGTGGTGTGAGAAAATTCTGAATCATTGCAACGTGTCGTACAGAATGAACGGTAACGGCACTTTCAGCATTTGACGAAATCTCACCATTTTAAAGATAGGCTTTAACTGCGTAACCGTGATGCTCACCCGTCCAACGCTCAATTGTAAACTAAATGGCAAATCATGCAGGTCTTGGCAAGTCGATTACTTTCTTTCCCATCACTTTGCGGCGCGCTGTAAACCCTACCTTAAATCTTTCCTTTTCATTGCCGGACCCTGTATAAATAACTATTATCATTGTTTTGACAAATATAAAATAATAACTAAAATAATAATTATTCTGTCTTCTGCTTTTTACTTAGTTAACTTTTATATTTTTAATTAGGTACATCAAACATCAATAGTTAAATTAAGTTGTGTTCTGTTTAAATTTTGAAGTTTTTAAAAATTAAACTGTCATACATTTTGAAAGTTTATAATTATAGCTATTAACATACCGAGAAATGTTATGACATTTATTACAGCCGCAGATGTCAGATGTCATCTAAGGCTGTAATGTGTCATAACATCGAGGTTTGTTCAATAGTTTATCGGTTTCAGGCGACCACCTTCGCATTTTGATGACTTTAATGCGAACAATAGTAAATCAAAAATTCATTTGCAACTTTTTCCGTAAATGTCAAAGTCGTTATACAAGTTAGTTGCTAGGCAGTCACAAAGATGTTTATTTGTCAACAAATATATTATTTTTTTAAAATTCATTAATTTGTAAAATGAGTGACGTTAATTTACCTAAACTAACTAATGCATCACACTTTTTCGGGTTGTTCTAATTGCATGGTGAACATAAATAATTACTTAAACTAAAATTAGAACTAAAACTAGAAACTTTCTAGTTTTGCCGTGCGTCTTTTAATAAAAGGTTTGACGTTTCGGATGCCATGTTGCAACCTTCTTCAGAAACTGGTTCGAAGTCTGGTTGAAACTGGTTGAAGAAGGTTGCAACATGGCATCCGAAATGTCAAACCTTTTATTAAAAGACGCACGGCAATACCCGAAAGTTTCTAGTATTAGTTCTAGTTTTAGTTCTAATTTTAGTTTAATTCACACCGGCCGTGAAAGCCTTCGTACTTAAATAATTACTATTATTAAAAGTAGCATTAGGTTTCTGTTCCATTGTTACTTAAAATTTTCATAATTAAGGTTTATTAAATATGTATGTAGCTTCTTTTCCTATTTTGTAAAAATATAACATTACCAATATGTCATTTTTACATTCCTAATAAAGTTATAAGGTACATTACAAACCAACTTTTGTGAATGTTAAGAACCTTCTTACAGCCTGAAACCGGTAAATATATTAATATTATTAATACAATAATTTATACCTAGTAACCTGATGATTTCTAACTATAATAAAGAACATAAGATAATTAAAACACAATAAGGTATTCAGCCTTCCTTTTTAAGCAAATAATCTTCGTAAATCACACAACAGACATAATTTCGGGATGCCGGAATTTCACCGGTGTGACAACAGCACGCCAAACATAGCAACCCGTTTTACCGAAGACATCCGAATACGGTAAAGTCGGTTTTACACGATCATTTTTAGGTACTCCACGAATCTGACTACTGTAAAGTGTATCTAAAACTACCCCTTATGAAATAGAGTGGTCAGATTTTGTTGCGGTCATTTCCTAAAGACGCTTTTAGCCACCCCCAAGAAAAAAAATCCTCACGTGTAAACGAGATTGTACTCCGCGGATCTGATGACTGTAAAATATACCTATAATTACTCCCTATGAGATAGCGTGCCCAGATTTTCTTGTAGTCATTTCCTAAGGACGCTTTTAGGCACCCCCTAAAGAAAAAAATTCGCCACAAGTAAACGCAAATGTGCTCCGCGTATCTGACTACTGCTAATTGCACATAAAATTACCCTCTACAAGATAGCGAGGCCAGATTTTGTTGCACTCATTTCCTAATGACGGTTTTGCTACCCCCAAACGAAAAAAATTCGCAACAAGTAAACGCAAATGTGCTCCGCGTATCTGACTACTGCTAATTGCACATAAAATTACCCTCTACAAGATAGCGTGGCCAGATTTTGTTGCACTCATTTCCTAATGACGGTTTTGCTACCCCCAAACGAAAAAAATTCGCAACAAGTAAACGCAAATGTGCTCCGCGTATCTGACTACTGCTAATTGCACATAAAATTACCCTCTACAAGATAGCGTGGCCAGATTTTGTTGCACTCATTTCCTAATGACGGTTTTGCTACCCCCAAACGAAAAAAATTCGCAACAAGTAAACGCAAATGTGCTCCGCGTATCTGACTACTGCTAATTGCACATAAAATTACCCTCTACAAGATAGCGTGGCCAGATTTTGTTGCACTCATTTCCTAATGACGGTTTTGCTACCCCAAACGAAAAAAATTCGCCACAAGTAAACGCAAATGTGCTCCGCTGATCTGACTACTTAAAATTGTATAAGGAAATTTTCTTCGGTATTTATCACCCAAATTGTAAATGGTAGAAATCAACGAAATCGTACTTTACGGTGATATAAATTTATTCACTCAACCGGTTTCGATATTTATAATATCATCATCAGGAGTTCGTCGGGAATGGTCTTTTAAAACAAATTAAAAATGTTGATAACATCACAACACCAACAGTAAGTGATCGATCATCTGCGTATAATTAAACAAATATGTAATTAAACTAATTAACAAAACTAATGAAAACAGCGTGTGACCGGTAAATTATAAAAGTGTCACATTTATAATCAATCTGTTCAATACAATCTGTTTTAAAAGACCATTCCCGACGAACTCCTGATCATGATATTATAAATATCGAAACCGGTTGAGTGAATAAATTTATATCACCGTAAAGTACGATTTCGTTGATTTCTACCATTTACTTAAAATTGTATCTGAAATTATTTTAATTTTGATTACTTTAAATATGAGTACATGGAACTCTTTCACAAATGTGATAGAGATTTTAAAATGAACCTGGAACTGTTCGAAATTAAGAAACACTGACAATGAATTGTTTAATTACCAAACAGATCAGATCATAATAAACTTATTATCGTTGTGCGCTGTCTCGTATCTATCCATCGGCATCGTAAACTTTTATCTTGTTTCTGTGGTATGTTTTACATTATTTCGGTTTTTATTTTCTGTGCTTTATTTTATTAGCTAATTTTGTCTCTATTGACAAATTACAGCTATTCCTTGGATATTATTTGTTTCATACTCTTATATTAGGTTTTACTTTACTTACTTAACTTCTGCACAAATCACGTGTTTTTCTTGATTGACGGGAAAACCGTCTTTAGGAAACGAGTGCAACAAAATCTGGCCACGCTATCTTGTAGAGGGTAATTTTATGTACAATTAGCAGTAGTCAGATAGGCGGAGCACTTTTGCGTTTACTTGTGGCGAATTTTTTTCGTTTGGGGGTAGGAAAACCGTCTTTAGGAAATGAGTGCAACAAAATCTGGCCACGCTATCTTGTAGAGGGTAATTTTATACGGAATTAGCAGTAGTCAGGTACGCGGAGCACATTTGCGTTTACTTGTGGCGAATTTTTTTCGTTTGGGGGTGGGAAAACCGTCTTTAGGAAATGAGTGCAATAAAATCTGACCACGCTATCTTGTAGAGGGTAATTTTAGATGCAATTAGCAGTAGTCAGATACGCGGAGTACATTTGCGTTTACTTGTGGCGAATTTTTTTCGTTTGGGGGTGGGAAAACCGTCTTTAAGAAATGAGTGCAACAAAATCTGACCACGCTATCTTGTAGAGGGTAATTTTATGTACAATTAGCAGTAGTCAGATAAGTGGAGCACTTTTGCGTTTCTTGTGGCGAATTTTTTTCTTTAGGGGTGGCTAAAAGCGTCCTTAGGAAATGACTACAAGAAAATCTGGGCACGCTATCTCATAGGGAGTAATTATTGGTATATTTTACAGTAGTCAGATTCGCGGAGCACATTCTTGTTTACGTGGGATTATACTTTTTATTTTACCTAAAAATGATCGTGTAAAACCGACTTTAGCCTATACTCGGATGTCTTCGGTAAAACGGGTTGCTATGTTTAGCGTGCTGTTTTCACACCGGTGGAATTTCGGGATTAAATATTTTTAATCCCGAAATCCAGGGATTGTAAAACTTGCCTGGAATTGTAATCCCTAATAGCAACCTTCTAACGTTTCCAAACGTTGGGAAAAGTTCACCAAGCCATCCTTGACGTGCCTTTCTATGTCTCCAATGAGACCATTCAGGATGACATCCCAGTACAGACCGTAAAAGAAGTGATTCTACAGTTCAGCTTACGGTATGCTTACATGTATTTCTGTCCTGTAATTGTTTCCGTTCGTTATATGTTTTATTTCCCTGGTGTTATGGTAAGCAACTGTTTTTACTAGTTTGGTGAAATTTTCATTTTGTATATCTAATTCCTCGGTATTTTTTAAATTAACCTTTAGATTTATTTAGAATATTATGAACTTTTAGAGTTTAGCGGTGCATATATGTTGTAATCTTAAAAGTTTTGAAATCACGTTTAAACTTGTTACCGTGGCTAAACTAGAAATATATTAGTTTCATTTCATAATCAATGATATTTACTTGATTTTTATTCGTTATAATAATGTTTTTTTTAGAGTTCTTCTTCCAGTTTTCCTTCACAGCGACAACAGCTTCAAATATCATACGATAATAAACATACACACCGTATATCAAACACCAGTAATCGTGGCAACAGCAATGGCCAAACCATTAACTCCAACAACAGTAAAAGCTGACAACCACTATCTTCACCACTTCGAACCAAGTCCAGTATTCGGTGGAAAAGTAAAATTTTACAGTCAAATGCTGTTTAAATATCATCGACCGGATTGTAAAATATTAAAGAACGACGTGAAAAGCATCCATAAATCGTACATAGAAATTTTATACAATACAAAAGTCGACAAGGGAAAAGATATGTATTCGATTATGTGCGTTTTTACATACGAACCCAAGGTGGAGTCTACATTTAATGTGATTTGGTACCTTGAATGTACTTGCGGGGCAAATAGAACATCTTATACAGAAGGAACGGTGTCAAATTGTATTTTTACTAGTTACTGTTTAATGAATTACATTTTAAAAAGAAGTGATATAAGACAGAAAAATATAGAATATACATATGAAAATTCTTCGTATCCATTTTATCCAAACCCAACAGATAAGCATTATAACTTTATGGAAGGGTTCGTTGAAGCTGTTGAATCATGGCTTTGTACTCAAGTATATTTTGGACAATGGAGATATGAAATACCATGCACGATGATTTCGTATAACTTATCAGTTTTTGAACCACCACCTCCAGATTGTTTAAAAAAACAAATCCAATTTTCTCGAATCCCACTTGTACATTTATTAGGAAATTTAGTTGGTCCAGAAATTCTTCAATATCTACTACCAACGGAAACACCTAAAAACGAAGTGGAATCAATTAAATACAGGTACCAAGTTTTTTCACGAGCTTTAGAATTCATAAGAAAGCAAGGTGCTTTCATCGGTTATTTGCGACCAGAATATTTATTCCTTTACTACGATTTTTGTATCTATAAAAGAGACCTATTCAATTATAAATCACACATTCCTTATCCCCTCACTGTTTTTGTCAATGAATACAAAGAATTTGCTCGGTTATCGAGACATAGTTGGTTGGATTTTTTACTACAAATTTATAAAACTTTATATTTAAATAAATTAATTACTAAATATCGGGAATTTGGAACAACAGGAAAATTAAAAGATACCCCTTTAGGAGACTTCTACAAGTACGAGAATACTATCGAAAGCCAACCAGATATTTATGGCAAAAATGAAATGTTAATATTTTGTTGGTTAGAATACAATTACGAAACGAATAAAGCTAAAATTTGGAAGAACCCCTCAAAGAAAAAATATAAAATTGAAGTATTCAATGGCGCATTAAACGATGGTATAATTTTTGCAGCTACATTAGGCACTTATTGTCCTTATTTAATACCTTTTCTACAAAACGTTTACCTGGAACCTGCAAATACAGAAGAAAGCTTTCATAACGTAACTAAAGTAATCGAATGTTTAGAAATGTTAAATTATTCTTTTAAAGTTACAATCGAACAAATAGTTAATGGAAGCGCAATGAAAACGTTTATGCTAGCTGTTTATTTATTCGAAATATTACCCTATTTGCATCCAAAGGACACAATTACCCTACAAACAGGATTATCCACTAAAATTACAAGGAAAATCGAAATTTACAATGAAAATAGTTTCCCAATAGCATACAAAACCATATTTATTGGTAACGATGATAAATGTTTTGCAGTAGGATGTAAAAATTTCCAAATTCCAGCGAAAAAATCTGTTAAGCTACCTATAAATTACATGGCACGTTTTATTAAAAATATCGAATGTGTGTTACTATTAAGCGGCGAAATTGTTGGCTATCGTTACGCCTCGAATAAAGTGATTACTTTAATTGGAATTCCCGACTTGCAGTACGCCTCCTCAACTATATCGTATACAAACGAACTTTTCAAATCAATGTATTTCAATTTCAAAGTTAAATCGCCTTACAAAGAAAAAGCTTCGTATAAAATGCAGCAAACTTACGATACATTACACGAAGCGTTAGAACTTTCGACAGTTATATATCATTTGGATAAAAATCGAATTACTTGTGCTAGACTTATCGTTTTAAACAAAACATTTGATTTCGATGAAAATGGTCTGTGTTCTATTCGAAGCGTTAACGTGAATATAATTAATGCCACCATTTCGATTTGGTTGTACTTTACGAATGAAACGGTGGGAGATTTCGGGGTTCAAGTGATCAGTAAGGTTAAAGATAGTAAAGAAAGAGATATTTTATATGTTCAGTTGCCGAAATTTATCGATGAATTACGGGAACGACCTGATTCTCTTTACATAAATATTCCAAATAGAGATAAACTGTTTTTTAATGCGATTAAAACTTTATTAGTACAAATTACTGAAGGTGATGAATCTGCTTTGTGGCAAAAAATCACAGGTAATATGTATAAGTAAATATTTCAAGATGAATAAATTTTATTTTAATGTATTTTAGATACTCCAATGGGAATAAATATTTTAGAAAACTTTTTCGCAACTTATACTCAAGACCAATTCTCATTATTGCATCAATGCAAAAGTGTTACTTATAACGTTATTGTGAACGAAAGTGCTGTGGTAGTCTTGCCTGAGATTATTAAATTTGAAGATGAATGTAGCTCATCATTTTCCAAAATTCCAATAGCACTGAAACATGTTGATGAGTATCCTCAAGATTTTGATTTTGTACTAGAATCACAAGATACACGACGAAGACGATTTTATACTGTACGCTTTTTATAAAAATGAATATAAGTGTTATTTATTTTTACAACTTTATTTAATCTGTTATAAAGCCTATTTCATTACAATAACCCTCAAAAACCGGATAGCTTTTGACTTGAATATTTAATAATAATAATAAATTTATTGAGCGGCAAAAGAAAACATGTAAGTGTATAAATAAATATATCTTCCACCAACCAACACGATCTAATACTCAAAATATAAAACAATAATCTTTTTTAGTAGTTTTTCGATTTTTTTCTTTTAATAAAAAAGCACATTTTCTCCATTTTCACAAAAAAATATTTCACATGGTATAACATTTTTTAATGAAGAATTTCTTTATTCCCTCACTTGTACCTATTTTTATTATTTTTAAAATTATTGTAACTCGAAATCTTGTATCTCTCTCGTCTTGTATTCGCTCTGCATATCACAGTAGCAGTCCACTGAAGGTGAAAAGTAATAATCGGGGCACACCCTGGTGGAACGAATCTCTTAGCTCCGAAAGACAAGAGGTCCGGAAGCTTTTTAACCGGGCCAAGACCTGGTGCCGGATACTCCAATTTCAGGACATTAATGATAAGGTGGCCTTTTTTGTTGATTCAATTCACAATCTTTTTGATCGTCATGCGCCCTTGCGTACTGTTTCCATCCGTAAAAACTATTGCCCTTGGGTGACTGATAACATCAAGCTCCTTATGACATTTCGTGATCAGGCTTATAGTAGATTCCGCCAGAGCAGGTGTCCCAATCACTTCCAGTATTATAAACAACTACGTAATTACACTAACTCGGCCATTCTAAGAGAAAAACGGGCGTTTTTAAACATTTTGTTTTAGGAGCGATCATCTCGTGATCTTTGGATGAGTTTTAGGAAATTGGGTGTTGTCAAAATAAGTCTCAAGTATTGACTGATACTAGTTTTGATGCTGATACTATTAATAATTTCTTTCTCAGCACTCAAACTAATTCAACGGGAAGTGCTGAGTTGATTAACTTTTATTGGAATAACATACTTCCACAAGTTACAGAAAAACTAACATTTTCTCTTACAAATGAAACTGAAATTTTCAATATTCTATGTGGTATCAAATCAAACTCTGTTGGTATGGATGGCATAAGTGTTAAAATGCTTTTATTGTGTTGTCCTACAATTTTGCCCTTCTTGTGCCATATAATTAACTATTCCATTGAATGTTCTCTGTTCCCTGATATTTGGAAGATCGCCCTGGTAACTCCAATTCCAAAAACCCAAAATCCTCATGAATTGGGGGACTTAAGGCCAATTAGTATATTGTCTATATTATCCAAGGTTTGTGAGAGGGTCATGGTGGTCAGACTTCGCTGTCATCTTGATGATTATAATGTGTTGCCCAGTTGCCAGTCTGGCTTTCGTCCGGGATTTAGTAGCTCTACTGCGCTTCTGGGTGTGACGGATGAAATCTTCAAAGCAATTGACGACAAACGGGTTACTATCTTAACACTTTTGGATTTTTCTAAGGCTTTTGATAGAATACATCATGATACTTTAGTGGCTGCGCTCCATTATATAGGTTTATCTTTAGGTTCGATTCATTTAGTACAAAGTTATTTGTCTGGACGAAAGCAGTTGGTTAAACTTAATGGTGGTACATCCAATACCGCAGATGTTATATCGGGTGTCCCACAGTGCTCTATTTTGGGTCCTCTGTTATATCTGATATCTACAATTGGGTTCGCTAATATTTTGGATCATTGTATGCCATACTTTTATGCTGATGATACTCAACTGCTCTACTCCTTTAAACTGTGCGATATGGAAGACGCTGAAAGCAAAATTAATCATGACTTAGTTAAGGTCGAAGAACTTGCTGGCAAGCTTTGTCTACGGATTAATTCTAGTAAGTCATCGGTTATGGTTTTTGGGGATAGAGCTTCATCCGAGTTTGTAAAAACTAACTTGCAATTGATGATGGGTGGAAGTCGTCTTAGCTTTGGGGAAAATGTAAAAAAAATGGGTATATGTTTCGATGAGCGCCTTCGCTTTGATGGGCATGTTCGGTCCCTTCTACGGCGAGCTTACTCTACATTAAGGTTGCTTTACAACAACAGATACGTTTTGAACCAGAACCTTAGAACGCATCTGTGTGATGCCTTGGCGTTGTCCATCTTCAGTTACGGTGACGTAATATATCACTCCTGCCTTGACAGCGTTCACACTGCTAAAATTCAAAAGTTACAAAACTCTTGTCTGCGATTTATATATGGTATCCGTAGAAGGGAGCGCATATCACATACGCTGGCATGGGCTGGTTGGTTGAGCATGACACGGCGAAGGACTCTTCACTGCTTATGTCTCTACCACAAAATTATCTTACACAAAAATCCGCCTTACCTTTATGATAAAATTAGATTTCGCACAGATATCCATAATATTAATATTAGGCATAAACATACGCTAACGATACCTCACCACCGCTTAGAAATTTTCAAACGCAGCTTTACGTATTGTATGCCTAACTTATACAATTGGCTACCTGATTCCTTCAAGAGTCTTTCTCTGATTTCTTTTAAGGCAAGGGTTAGGGCTTATTTAAGTGAGCGGCAAGTTGACTGAGCACTCTTCTTCTTTGTTTATTTTGAAATGGTTTCATAGCCGGGGGGAGGATTGGGGGCTGACAGAGATTGAGATTTATATATGTATGCTTGTTATATGTAAGTATGCTTCTTATTGTGTATTTTAAGTTTGTTAATTTTTTTTTGCGCTTATAATCGGCTTGATTTCATTTAAATTTTATTTTTCAATTTTTGTCTTATTATTTTGCTGAGGGTCATTGAAAAACAGTGCGACAAAGGGGCCTTGGTCACTTGGTCGACCTGACATGACCCTCTTTAATCGGAACTGCCTTTTTATAATTTTTTCTATTTGTACATATATTATATCTTATCCGATTAATAAACATTATTATTATTATTATTATAAGACATTAGGTGAATGGGAGAAATATAAACAGGCTTTAACGAATTACACCAAAAACATACGTAAGGCAAAAAGAGAGTTTTGGAGGAGGTTCTGTGAGGGAGTGAAAGACACACCCACCAGTGCAAGAATTCACAAGATTCTCGCTAGAGATCCGGCACTACCCCTGGGCTCACTTAGGCGGCCTGACGGTAGTTTTACGGACTCTATCAGAGCCTCGTTGGAGCTTCTCGTGCAGACTCACTTCCCAGGAAGCCTGATGATGAGGGCCGATACTGCTACAGCGGGCTATTCCTGCAAGGCAAAGCGCCGCTCAAATACGGATTGGAGTGTAGCTAGAAAAGTCGTCACTTACACATCCGTGGACCAGGCAATTCAAACGTTTAAGCCGTTCAAATCGCCTGGAGAAGTCTTTGTTGTTGCCAATTTTGATAAAAATTTTCAGAGCGAGTGTCGCCTGGAAATATGTGCCGGCAGAATGGACTAAGGTACGGGTATCTTACATACCCAAAGCGGGCCGTTCGGTCCCTACTTCTAATGCCTTTCGACCCATCAGCCTAACGTCATTTCTGCTGAAAACCCTTGAAAAAGTTCTGGAACGGTATATCCGTACGGTGCCATTGGTATCTGGTCCACTGAGTCGCCACCAGTATGCTTATCAAGCGGGAAAATCAGCAGAATTGGCTCTACACAACTTAGTTGGTAGAGTATCCAGGACGCTGCAGGATAAAGAAATCTTGGTTTGTGCGTTTCTGGATATAGAGGGAGCGTTCAACAACGCAATACCACAATCTCTTGAAAGAGCTGCTCTTGACAGGGGAGTGGAAGCAACTATAGCGGGTTGGATCCGCAATATGCTAGATAGTAGAATAGTTTCTACTTCACTCCACGGTGATACGATACGCTTCAGGCCGGGAGGTGGCTGCCCGCAGGGAGGGGTGTTATCTCCCCTGCTTTGGTCCCTCCTAGTTGACGATCTGATTGCGATAGTCGAAGCCGTTGGTGTGGAAATACAAGCTTATGCTGATGACATTGTCGTTATGGTCAAAGGAACCTGTTTGCCGAGGATATCTAAAGTCCTCCAGGTGACCCTAGATACCATTTGCGCTTGGTGTAAGGGAGAGAACCTCTCAATAAACCCGCAAAAGACAATTGTTGTGCCCTTCACCAGGAAGCGAAAGTTGGATGGACTAATCCGCCCAACTATCCAAGGTGAAGAAATTCCTTTCTCAAAGGAAGTCAAATATCTAGGAGTAATCCTAGACAAAACCCTGTCATGGAATGGACATTTGCAGGGAGTTTTGCACAAAGCTAGACTATCCTTGTGGACTTGTCGCAGTCTTTGTGGAAAAAATTGGGGTCTTACCCCTGAAAGACTGTACTGGCTCTATGTGACTGTGGTTAGACCTATGATCACATACGGAGCAGCAGCCTGGTATAGGAAAGTCCGACAGACTTCAGTTATCAGTAAACTTTCACGAATTCAACGAATAGCTGGATTGGCAATCTCTGGTGCGATAGGTACAACGGCAACTCTAGCAATGCAGGTTCTGCTTGGCCTATCTCCTCTGCATTTGCATATAGAGATAGTGGCTAGAATAACCATTTACAGATTTAAGCAATATGTTCAAAACTGTTCGAACATGGCCTACCAATGGGCTGCGGAAGACATTATAAGCACTGATACTGTGCTATCAATGCCGTCAGATTTGGCGGTATCACTATCAGTGATTAATGCTCGATACCAGATTGTACTGCCTGAGCGGCAGTCCTGGATCGAAAATGAAAATTCTCTGGTTCAGGCAGACATTTGCTTGTACACAGATGGATCAAAAACGCCTGAAGGAGTAGGAGCAGGAGTATACTGCCAGACACCTCGAATTAAGCAAGCTTGCAGCCTGGGTACGTACTGTACTGTATTCCAGGCGGAAGTATTTGCTATTGACATATGTGCTAAAATCCTTCTTGAAAGAGGGGTGAAGAACATGACAGTACGAATTTTCTCAGATAGTCAAGCCGCTCTCCAGGCGCTGCAAGCCGTGAAAACGGTGTCGGCTCTGGTTAATGATTGTAAGAGAACATTAAACACACTCAGTTGTGATAACAGAGTCTCTCTGATCTGGGTCCCGGGTCACTCTGGGGTTGCTGGCAATGAAGCGGCAGATAAGCTAGCACGAGATGGCAGCGCTGAAGCGTTTGTGGGGCCGGAACCAGCAGTTGGTGTATCATTTGCGATGGCCAAATATAGGATTGGACTGTGGGCTGAAGAGAGACTTCGCCTACTGTGGACCAGTTCTCCTGGATGAGACATGCTAAGGTGTTTATTAACATCGCCACTGTCAAACCCGGGAATATTTTAGGACTTGCCCGTAGTAGCATAAAAGTTCTAATAGGTGTTTTTACTGGGCACTGCCGATTAAAAGCACACCTCAACTTGTTGGGTTTAGCCGACGATGTTGAATGCCGACTATGTGCAGAGGAAGCAGAGACGGTTGAGATTGTTTTATGCCACTGCCCTGCCGTTAACCGTATCAGATTCTCGATTTTTGGGTCGCAGTTTATCTCCTCAAGGGATCTGAATGACCTTTCGCCGAGCAAGGTATTAATGTTCGTTAAGAGCATTGGACTGCACGGTGCAATTTGATAACGATATCTATCGGGGTACAATAGATCCTTAGGGACGCGGTGCAAGGTTGGTTAGTCCGCCTACTCGATATGTAGTCGATGCAATGTAATGTAATGTATCTCCCTCTGTTGTGTTTTGTTTTATGTTTAGATCGCGAGTTTTCTTTTCGCAAATCAAAGACCGATTTTTAAAAAAGGAACTTATTTATTTTATTTTAAGAGACAGATGTTCACTCTAATACAATAGTTGAGGATATACCTTTTTATATTCGCAAACTGCAGAGTCAGCAATTTTAATAAGACGCACTGGATTCGAAGCTGTAACTCTTGCACCCTTAGTCGAAAAATCCTCCTGGATTTCGACAATCTTCTTTCTTCGATTTTCTGTTTTCTTCTATACATGCAGCAATTCATTGTATTATATTCATTATATTTATTATACTGAATACAATCTCGTCTCGCTGTCACTATTCGTAGTAAACGTATTATACCTTATAGTATATTTTTAGTGCATAGTACAATCCATTTCTCTCAGTGTACTTAAGGAGACGTTGTACAAAATAGTAAGGGGAAATGAAAATGACTTGTAATAATTTCTTATCAAGAAACGAGGGATACCATCCGATCCCAGTCCCCAGGTCCCGTCAATCTCCCTCAGTGCCACCTCCACCTCCGCGCGATCAAAACATAAGACTCCAGCATAATTCACAGCAATATCACAACGAGCCGGCTCAACACCCGCCGAAGCAGTGAAAACTGAGCCGAAGCAATCTGAAAATAAAGAGCAAATGTCTTCACCGACTATAGCAACAGAGTCAGCCAGTGTCATCACCGCTGGAACACCACTTGCACCCCTCCTACGCCTAAGGAAAGACCAGAAGTGCATAGGATTACTTGTAGTATTTGATTCTGTACGTTGAATGTAGTTATTATAATCGGTATTAATAAGATGTTTAGCGCGAATGAGAAAGACAAATAATCGATCCGATTCTCATACCGCTTCCACCTCCTATGGGCCTTTTTCTTCTCACCGAGAACCCTTATAGTGCTAGGTGTAAACCACACTGGGTATCCGCCGGCTCGTTCTTTGAATTTAGGTACATGTTTTTCAATTGCGTACCTCAAAAATGAAAATAAAAAATATTCAAGAGACGTTCAATGCTGCCATGCCGCAGTTCAGAATTCCAATTTATTTATGTCAAATATTGGTTAAGTTCATCAAAGTTTGCCCTACGGTAGTGATATGTAACATTTGATTTATTATTCAAATTAGGTTGATTAATTGCTGTGCATGAAAATTCGAGGGTTGTGTGCGCTATATCCTCATGAACCAATGGGTTATCACTCAAAGATATGTTTGAGATCAGGGGAAAATTATATGCAACAAACGTACAAGCTGGAGTCACCGTCGCGCAGCGTAACGCAAACCGCATCGACCCCGCCGAACCAGTCCAGCTGCCGTACAGCAGCTAACGCATCAGAAACACCGATCAAAACACCACGGCCCATCAACCTGACACCACACACGTTTGGCCTATCGCATCTAAAAACTTGGTACCAATGAGGCAAAACCTCCGAGGAGTAGATACCTGGCTGGAAAACCGCATTGAAAACATCAAATTCCGCATTGAGCATACTGTTGTACAGAGCAACCAGCTTGGTTTTTAAACCGCGGGTGTTCTGGGTCTTGGCCTAAAAGAAAAGCGTTTACAAGTTAGATGGAAAAAAAAATTACATTCGGTCTATTTCCTTATCGCTCTATTATTTCCTCTATATTTTACTATTACGAATCCAGACAAACTTATAACCTTTTTCTCTAGCCACCCCACGGGCCCGACCAAATAGAATCTTGTTCTGCGACGTGAGATGCTCATTAACAAAACACCTCTCCGTAGCACCCTCAATCTTGTGACCCCCACGTACACCAGCAGGAACTGATCGTTTCTTCAACGCAGCAGCGGCCAGGAAGTTATCCCGTCTGAGACGACTGCAGAACTTCACAATAATGGTCTTGGGGGTTGCCTCCCGATTCTGAAACCCTGCACCATGCGAAACACGATTAACCGCGTCCACATCCGTCGAGGATACAGGAACCTGAAGAAAATTACCAATGGACCCCAGCACTTCTACCAGGTTTTCATTGTCCCTCTCAGGCACTCCCTGGATCTCCAGATTATTCCTGCGAGAATATTGTTCCATATTGCTGAAACACGATCGGACAAATCGGTTACTTATTTTTTCAGGGATATGTTTTCAGCGTTCAGTCTGTTAATGATTTTGATCTGCTCCTGGAAGCGCTTCACAGTCACCTCAAAATCAGACACTCGCTGACTACATAACTCCACCGACTCGACCAACTTGTCATATCTAGAGCTCACCTCACGCATATCCGTTCACATCTCTCTGACCATAATCTACAAAATCTAAAGCGAATATACAAAGTTTTAGTAGAAAACCGTACAGAAACACTAGAAGAAAAGCAAATTAATACCGACTATGGGATCGAGGAAAATAGAATTTGTCGAAAAACCGATGACGGACTGAAATGGATTTTTGCTAAGGGAGTGATTTGTCGTGTTATAGAAGAGTCACGATAAAATGGGACATTATGGAGTCGAGAGAACGTTGAAGAACCTACAACGACATTATTAGTTTGCAAAGATGCGGAAAAAGGTGTAGAATTACATATCCTCTTACGTGAGATGCGCGTACCACAAAGCCGTGAAAGGAAGACCCGAAGGAGAGCTACACGTAATTCGTACCAATTCCATTTCACACGGTAAACATGGATCACTTAAGACCATTTGTCAATAGTGCAAGGAAGCATGATTATGTTCTGTTGTACCAGCACGACTTCACGAAATACACGATATTGCGAACGGTAAAATCGACAAAAACAAAATCTGTCGTAAATACCTTGAAAGATGTCTTTAGTTATTTTGGAACACCACATTGTGTAATAACCGATAGAGCGACATCGTTTACGCCGAAGGAATTTGAGAAATTCTGTGAATAAAACCAAATTAAACATATTCGTAATGCTACAGCAACGCCAAGAGCAAATGGGCAGGTGGAAAGACAAAACCAAACCCTTTTGACTGCATTAACAACCATGTATGAAGACGAAGACGGAAGAGATTGGGACAGGCGAATCCAAGAAATTCAGTTTGCATTAAATGACGCTGAAAACAAGACAATAGGAAAGACGCCCCACCAACTGCTTGTTGGATATCATCCGAGAAATGCCTTGCAAAACGATGTGGTAAACCATTTAACGCTGTTTTCTGTTCAGGATTAATAAAGCTCAAGACCATGAAGATGAGGCGCAAGCAGGATGATGTCGGTGTGAAGCATCGGAAGAAGAAAGAAGTGTTACGCGTGTGGTGTGGACTAAATAATATATATCGTTTTGTTTAATCAGTTGTACAACGGCTCACCATTATAGTCCGCAGACACATCACCATCGTCCCCAGGAACACTACCGTTCGACAAGGAAATTCAAAAACCACCATATATCTACTTGTACATATTTTATTTTAATTTGAAACGTAAATAAACATACTTTATAGTTAAAAGAAAAGAAAAATGCATTATTCTTTCTTCCACCCTACTACAAAGGATAACCCAGTTAATCTTCTCACCAGTAATCAGTCATCAGTTGTCATCGACACGTCCAGTGCCGCCGCGTGTTCATTAGCCGCCTGTGTGTAAACTTAAAAACGCCGCCCCCTCCCACAAAACTTAAAGAAGGAAAATATATAAGAAATAATCTTTATTAAGTAAATTATAAAATGTATGTTAAAATAAATTAACACACACTATTATAAAATATTTACTCGTCTTGCTTTTATGCTTGCAACATTTTTAACTAATTCACCTATATCGGATATCGATAAATCTGTAAAGCGCTCTTGACTCATAGATGACCGTAAATAGTATTTAATAACTTTTAATTTTGAAAAACTTCTCTCTCCCGAAGCAACTGACACTGGCTGATATTGGGAAAAACATCATTGCCTGAGTTCATTGATGTGAATAATTCTAAATATGTCATTATTTTCTTTTAGTAATGTAAATCGTTCAGTGAAATTGTCTTTGTTAGTAAGAATCGGCTCATCATGTGACTCATATTCAAATTGTTTTTTCTTTTTTCTTCTCCGAACATCTGGAAATGTAGGTTCCACATCTAAACTTACAGCTATGTTCTTTGCAAAATTCACAATTGATTCATATTTGTCATCTGTCTGATAGTCCTTTAGATATAGTGTAATTTGCTCTATGGATTCTAGAACGATTTTCATGTTATATGACGNTGTTCCAATTTACAGCTATATCGCCATCCATTTTCATAGGATGCGGCTGACTCAAAAACTCCATGGTTTTTCTTTAGTTTTCTTATTATTTTCTAACTTCTTTTTAAGCGTCCCTTGACTGCGCCATGTTGTATGTTTAATCAAACTATTGCGTTGGTTCAAACGTCTTTATTCGATCGTGTTCTTACAACGACTCCCGCTTGCATGTGGCTCTCATACATGTTACAACTAAACTGTCACTACAGGTCGCCACTAACATTAAGATTTATAATATACAACAGTACACCTTTGTGTTTGGTAAATCTGGTGCGAGAAGGTCTTTTAAGACACCATATGCCTTCCCTCCAATTTAAGTTAAAAAAAGTGGAACTTTCTTGTCAACAATGTTATTACACTCAAACAATTGTTCTATACGTTCGATATACGAGGTAATATCAGACAATTTTGGGTTAAAATGCTCCCTCTTTTAGTTGTTATTACAAACATTATGTCTACTATACTACAATATATACCCAGTAAACAAATTTGCGTTTCAGAAACATTTCTGATACATATTATTGAAACATGAAACGTTTCTTCGACATATTTTTGAAACATAGATGAAACGTATCTGAAACTGCTAATGTCCGACCCTTTTTATGTTTTATTGAAACGTTTGTATTGCAACGTTTCTGCAACATACAGCTGACAATTACGGTACACTACTAAAATGTTTCATTAATGGTTTTGAATTATTTCTGTAATGTTTTGTTTACGTTTACATTACATTAATAGTATATATCATAAACATTTAAAAACAATTTCTGAAAGGTTTCGTATGTAAAGATATAATTTCGTTGACGTGTAGCGTCTGCATCCTGGACAAGATGCTCATACATACTTCTTCAAAAGATATGCATATGCTGAGAAAGCATTTCTGAGCATACCACCCACGGCGCAGACGGTGGACGCTGCAACAAAAATCATACCTTAAGGTAGGAAAAATAATAATAGAAGTACAATACTTGTTACTTACCGCCTACTGTACCAAATTTCAAAATTATCAATCAATAATTTCTACTATTCTGCTTTCTCATTGATTAGGACATATAAAGTAAGTATAAGAGTAGGTATCTATTAAATATATTTAGTAAATATATATAAAAAATAACAATATTCTTTATTATCATCGTATCTAATCTGCGGTTTCCTTATTTTGCCTATTGTACCGTAAATTCGCTTGTCGTAACCAATTGCTTACTACCACTTCGTATTCTTTGTCAGTTAAATGGAAGCGCTTCCTAACTGCCGCTAAAATGTATGTTTAAATTAGAATTCGGTCATGGAAAAAGTTTTAAACTCTTCCTTATCCAACGCGATTTATTCGCTGTAACGGCGATTGTTTCGCATGACGTTGTCGCCAGGTCAATATGGAGCGGCGGCAAATGAACATACCCAGACCGACGCGAAAGTATCGCTACTCTCACAGTTGTTGCCGTTGTCACCTGACAGTTGAAAAAGTTGGTTTGGGCAATGTCAATCGCCGTCGCAGCGAATACATCGCGTTGGTTAAGGAGTAACTTTATGTCAATATAATATTCTTCCGTTCAATAGGGCCGTTAAGTATTTTTTTTTATTGGCTCATTCGAAATATATTATATATATATATTTGATTCTGATTCTTCTCCATATTTTTAATTTTTGATTCTGAGGCTTAGTTTTTCCAAAAAAAAATAATAAAGTTAGAAATTACAGGCCGCGAATTCAGTAGCGCGTCACTCAGATTTGAGCGTACGATTGGTGCGTATAAAAATCAATAAAATTCCTGGAGAGAGACAATGCTACGAATCTTATGCGCTAGANATAGAAGTACGATACTTGTTACTTACCGCCTACTGTACCAAATTTCAAAATTATCAATCAATAATTTCTACTATTCTGCTTTCTCATTGATTAGGACATATAAAGTAAGTATAAGAGTAGGTATCTATTAAATATATTTAGTAAATATATATAAAAAATAACAATATTCTTTATTATCATCGTATCTAATCTGCGGTTTCTTTATTTTGTCTATTGTACCGTAAATTGGCTTGTCGTAACCAATTGCTTACTACCACTTCGTATTCTTTGTCAGTTAAATGGAAGCTCTTCCTAACTGCCGCTTGGAAACCACTGACGATTCAACTATAGTTGAATCGTCAGTGGTTTCCAAGAGAGCTTGATAAATTTCGCGTATATTCATATGAAGAGGTTTTATCGCTTCTATGCGGCTTTTCCATCTAGTTGTTGACAAGGATTTTAAAGTAAAATTTTAGACTTTGGTATTGTCCATCGCTTAGAAAAAAAAATTGTATACCTCTTGAATAACACCAAAAAAATTAACAGTTTCGAATGATATCTTTGCCGCATCGTTCACTACTAGGTTTAGTGAGTGGTTAGAACATGGAACAAAAGAGGCTCTTGAATTTGCTGCAATAATATTTTGCTGAAGCCCATTGTCATATCCCTGACTTTGTAAATCGAAAATATGGAGATTCAAAGTCTGTAATTGTTTTAAAATAAATTCATATAGTCCTGCACAAAACTCCAAGAAATGTTCATGAATTTCTCCTGTATTTTTATTTTTATTGTGATACATAAATCTAATAACAATGGTTAATTGATCGATATAGGTTATATCTGGAGTAGTATCGAGAATTACCAAATAATATTTTGCACTGTAAACCATTTCCGAAATCTATTTTTTTTATGCCTTCGGCCATTAAATAAATTATTTTATTTTGTATGCCATCTCCTAAATAATGCGCAATATTCTTTTTGTCAGAGGTTTGAATACGACGTAAATGTTCAGCCATTACGTTATATAATTTTTTTGATGAACCTCTAATAGCTATACATTGTCGGGATAAATACTGAATTAAATATATTAAACGTTCTATAACAGATTGCCAATATTTTTTTTCGGTAATATCTAATCTTTGNATAAAAGTCGAAACACTTTTAACGAACATCTATTCGAAATAACACTTTAAGCACAGAAAATTGACGCGTGGTCTCTTGCACGTGAACGAACTCTTATATAAAAAAACAACTGAATAACAAAACTTAAAAAATACGGAACGGCCGACTAATTAAATTATAATTAACAAAAATAACAGAAACTATTAACTTTTAAACACGTGTTACTTTTAAATTAAACTGTTATTTCAGTCTTAAGTATCTTCATCCAAGAGAAATACAAACAGCTTAAAAGAAAAATATCTTTCTAACACAATAGAAACTCTACTAACGCAAACTATGATTGTTCTATTAAATGCTTAAAATGAAATTCTTACGTGAAAATTTTATATTTCAGTAATAATGAAATCATAACTTTAAAATTTCTTACTGTATAGTTTCCGATATTTCTGGTGGTTTTTATGACCCTCAGAAACAGTAGTGGCAGTAATTATCACCCCGAAAAGTACCTGGACGTGATTTATGATAGGCCCTCATAGCGAACCTGTACCTGTTTACAACACCGTGTTTGTTCAATTTCGTCTGCAATTAAGTCATAAAAAACACCAGAAATATCGGAAACGTACCTGTAGATGTTTTAGTATCGAGTTGGTACACTTTTAACTTTCAATGTGACTGATAGCCATAACGGCTCAAGACCGACAAGCAATTGTCACATTAAAATAAAATTTTTGAGATACTCGATAAAGTTAGATTGTTGAGCATACCTTTTAACAATGCAATACAGCGCATCTTGCCAATTTCATAATTGCCTTTTCGGCCTAACAAGGAACATTTCCGAGCCAGTTTATCCGAAATCAATCGCTTCAATCCTCTCACTATAGCTTCTTTTGACGTAGTCCCACCTGACATACTAAAAACTGTTGCCTGTAATTAAAATGAACATTTACAATTGTATGTGTAATACAGTAGGTAGAAATAACAATGTTGCAAGTGCCCGAAATGTAAAGCAAAATAGGAATACAAAACTTACCAACTGATTCTGCATTGTTTGATTTTCTGAAATCATTTTGTCGTATTGTAACAGAGACTTAAATTTCACAAATTGGTCTGCAGGTACTGTTTCAAAGGTATTTGTTGTTTCCAACACACTATTACGATTCAATCTTTCATTTGTAAAATGATTGATTATTCTTTCTAAGATTATTCTGTTTTCAACATTTTGTTTTATTATAATATCAAGTTTTGCTAAAATTTAATAAGTTTTTACATTTTTAAATAACAAAAATATTAGACATAAGAAAATAAAATTTTGACTTAAGTAAAAATATATTACTAAGTAATGATCTTACCTTCTATATCCCCATTTTCACTACTCTGTTCTTGCATGGAACCTAAATCAAATATATTAATGAAATAATATTTACTAATAGCAAAATGTAATTTTTACCAAATTTGTTCTCACTATTTCCTTCGTTTACGTTATCTAAAATTATTATCTCCTTATTGATATTGTTCAGCGAAGATTTTATTTCACCTGAAAATTTGCTCGGAATGAGATATTATTTTTAAATCGCTCGGTTAAAATTATATGATTACCAGATGCATTTATTTCATCCATTTTTTCTCCTTTATTTGAGGTTTGTTCTGGAGTAATAAGAGGCGATGCCATTCGTATAGTGGAAGATGATGAGACTGCAAAAGAAACAGCAATAGTTCCATTTTGTAGATATATATTAATGGCAAACTAACTAGTGTCGACATCTGAAATATCCGTATTTTGTTGAATGTGTTGAGTATTAAGAGTAATTTTTGGCACTTTTGGGAAGCATTGAAGATTTAGATTCGCGTAAAAATTGTTTTCTCCTGAACTGCCGTATGCATACCCCGGATCAAGCTTCTGTTTTCTTTTTCGATGTGGCCGTTTCGATGATTTTCCGGTATCTAATAAAAGTGCTGCATTATCAGACGTTTCACCGTCGGTCTGCCCTTTCTTTTTTTCGTATCTTAATGCTTCTACATATGTCACTGAAATAGATCAAAATGTTAAGTTTAGTGGTTACAACTTTTAAAAATTGAATGTAAAAGTCCTATGGACAATGATCCGTTTTATTTGTATTGTTACAAAGGAATACGCTGGAAACTAAAGATGAAAGATGTATGGCTTCATTTTCAGAACAAGGCATATCTTTCACCTTTATTTTCCACGAGTAAATACAGGTGATTCAAAAGTAGATGGCTAATATAAATTTTTTTTTTCCTGTCGGCTTTTGTTTTTGAGATAATCGACTTCAAAATGTAGTTGTTACCCCCACACTGAAAATGAAATTTGAAGTCGATTTTCTTGAAAACGAAAGCCGATCGGAAACAAATCTTTTATTTCGACTTTAAGTTGGCGATTCTATACGGGGTTTCATTTTAGCCATCTACTTTTGAATCAACCTGTATATACTGTATAAGATCATAAAATGAATACCTGGTTTTTCTAAAAGTTTATGGACACGATATTGGTCCCAATTACACTCTGGACTTGTAGCTTTCATTATATGTTTTCTGATACCCATCTTGGGCCAGAAGCAAAAAGTGATCCCATCCAAATATTTTAACCAGTTTTCAGGTACAACTGACACCATCCCATCGTCTTCATCATCAATAAATTCAACGACATTCCACTGCTACGATAATATTGTAATATAGTAGCATATTCATACATTTAGAATGTTTAGGATTACTTTATTGAGATACTAAAGCAGTTAAATCAACTGCAGACATAAACTTTAGTTTTCAACGTCACCCCTTATTATTACTTTTTTATCGTCTTTAGAAATTCCTTATCAACATGCGATACAAGGTCTCAGACAGAGATGATGTTTTTAAGATGAATATATAATACCTACACATCCTAAATAATTAATATTCTAATTTTTCATTATGAATTAACGGTATAACTATAAACTGTCTTTCTAGTGGGATTTGTATGCACTTATTTTTAATGTCACTTAGTAATATGGATACACTATTATTGGGTAATTTATTTACAATAGCAATGTTAAAAAAATTCAAAGAATTGCACGGTTCGTTATACAATGGATACACAGCTGAATACTTTGTTCCATATAAATTAATATCGTTATTTTCTTTATAAATAGCATCAATTATGAAAATAGAGTTATCTTTATGTATTACACAATTATTAGGTTCATGGATACTCAACATAAAATCTTTTAAAAAAAGTTTTTTGTAACAAGTTACATTTTTTAGTAAATCTGTATAATTCGTACAATTCTGAGCCAAAATTGGAAAGTGGATATTTTCCTTTTCAGTTGAAATCAACTTCTGTTCATTAATTCGGTTCACAGCTTGCTGAAGCGGGTACCTGGAAAACTTAACTGTTTTCTTTAATTTATATAAATGGTTTTCAAATTTAAATGAACTGAAGTGATCAAGTGTACCATGTAATTTACAGTCTGCCGGTAAGTGTAATAAATTATGTACATTATGTGATATATATTCCGGCCCATATAAATTTGAATAATTTTTAACAAAATAGGTCAGTAATGTTTGGGCTGCATTTAAATTTTTCTCATACAAATTTTCTGAACACAATATTCTAATAGCGACATGCAATGACAAAAAATGTTCATATTGATAATCAGACAAAACATCTTTTAGAATAATTGGCCCTGTATACAGTAAAAGTTGACGGAGTTCGGTAGCCTTAAAGCGATCTATTTCAGAAAGAGGTCTTGGATCTCTAGCAAATTCATCAACCATATGTTTTTTACATTTTTGTATATTTTTTTCTAGTTTTAATAGTTTCTCCTTGTCTATAATTCGCACTCCCTTATTTCCTTTTATCCAAAATGTAACAAGACGTTTCATGACTCCAAGGCAAACAAGATGCATATAATCTAGAGGAACTTGGCTAACCAAACCAAGTTCAAGCTCTTCAAATGGACTCACAGAATGATGAAACTCATCGTCTGTTTTTTGTTTAAAGCTTTCATCTGTACGTAAGGGTGAAATTAAATCAGGAAAGGTGACTCGGCCATTTATAAAATCACCTTGCTGTGTACATTTCGTACATCCAAAATATCCGGTATGTCCTTTTACTCCTAGCACAAAAGATTTTGCTGGTGCATCACAAATTATTTTGTTTATAACCGGGTAATATACCTTATTTTTGTTTATCATTAACCCGTTTGATTTTAAGTCTTTCATTTCTTCGATTATAGGTGTTAAATATTCTTTAACATTTATTGGTTTCTTCATACCGTGAAAAAGACCGGCTACAAATGGTTCACTAACAAAACTATTATTTGATTCAACTGACATAAGAATAGGTCAAAACTGGCTAGTAGAAGATTTTGTAAGTGGAATACCATCCACGTTAACAGCGAGTTTTAGTTGTGTGTCAATTAATAAATCTGAATAGTTTAGTAAAATATTTTCTAATCCACTTTTGACCCCTAAATGGCAATAGCTACCACCAGCAATTTTTTGGATTTGACTTGTTTTAGGTGTTTTTATAAAAGTCCTAACGTCTTTCGGTAAATCATATCCTTCCCGATTCAATAGTGCCAATAGTTCGTTTATAGCAACTTGAGATAACATTGTTTGGTATTTTATGATCCATTTACGGATGTTAATAATAAAATCTGTATCGTTGTGCATGTGTTCATCAGTTGTTATGTTTACATCAGCAAAAGTTGGAATATTGTTATTAGGTGAAAACGGATTTATCGTGGTTTGTTTTGTAATTTCAGCAACATCACATACATTGGTAATAAATTGGTCGCATTTCGAACTTTCTATCACATTTAAAGGTAAAATATTAACTGGCTTGCTTTGTGATATAATTGAGTCAGGTTTAGTTTCCTTGTTTCGCAACAAACCTTCAATGTTTACGTTTACCAATCTACGAAAATGTCATCTAGAGATATTCAGCTTTAATTTTTTTCTTTCCATCTTATCACACATTACACGAACGTAAAACTATATAACTATACAATTTTGTATGATTGCAGGAAAAAAACAGCCAAATTTAGCGGGAATCGCGATCAACTTATAGGTTATAATTTGACCTACGGAAAACGTAAAATTCTTTACATACGGTCCATTCTTTAAATAATGTTCACCAGCCGTATTTTCATTAACTAAAGCTGGTGGTGATATATAAAAAAACTTATACGAAGCTTACCTGCGCCATTCCAAAGATTTTAAACCAGTATTCGAGCCACAGAACAGATATATCGATAACGATTCGAACGAACTGAGAACAGAACTGAACCACTGAACAGAACAAAACACATAATAGAACAAGTCGTGACAAGTCGCTGATGAGTCACCGCGGCCTGGCACATGCGCAAACGTTCATAGGCGCTGATGAAGATATTCAGACACATTTGTAGAGAAATGTTTCAAATGAAATGTTTCTGCTACATATTTTAATGATATTTCATAAATATTCCTACTGAAATGTATTTGATACATATCTTTAGATACTTTTCGTAACAATCGTATCTGTCACGTATATGAAACGTACTTGTAAAATGTTTCATTTAATTCATTGTACGTTAAAATTGAAATGTTTCACAGATGTTTCTTGTTTACTGGGTATATATCGGTTTTGTTTTGATGATACGTGTAAAATATCTAATTTGTCTGCCAAGCAATTTGAATTATCAAAATTTTTTATTTTTCTTCTAATTAATAAGCATCTGAAGGCACTTTCAAATTGCTTGGCATTCGGATTATTGTTGAAGCCACCACGATTTCTAACCGCGCTGAAATAGGTTTCGATAAAATCTTGGCTCAATTTAAATGTTAGAATCTATAATACATACTTATACATCTTGAAAATAATTAAATATATTAGTAAGGTAAAAAGTAGTAAGCCTAAGAATCCATATGTTTGACCCCGTGGGAATCTTTAAGACCTAAAATATATTTTATTAAAATATTTGCTTGTTCTCTAAAATTTTCAATTGTCTCATTTGATAATGGACGATTAAATTCACTGCTTGTTGAAAATTTATTTCGACAATTTAACATATCAAAAATATTACTTACTTACTTAGATTACTTCGCTTTGACTTTCTATTTATGACACCTACTCCTAGAACCAATGCCTGTCAAAACTCTCCTTTATTGAGAATGGCAAGATCAGTAAATCGTGTTAACATAGATCTGTTTCAGTATTCTTTCTATGCAACTAAAAAACTGCTCTTTGCTGCAGTTGGTGTGTTGCCTCGAGCGTTCATTTGATATATGATATATTTATATCACCTAGTCTTAGTTTTAGTTTTTTCCTTTTGATTCACTTTTGTACCATTAATATTAATTCATTATTATTATTGTGAACTGTAATTTTATTTGTATACAATTGGTTGTTTATGGTACAGTGTTATTGGGTTCTACCTGTTTCTGTACCCACATGAGATAAATAAATAAATAATTATTACACATCAGGTAAAAATGAGCAGTGCCTTTACACTCATCAAATGTGACGGGATTATACTTTGTCCGTTTTAAAAATAATAATGCATTTTACTTTGCTGTAATGCACTTTTGCTCAGTGTTTGACTGGCTAATTTCACATTCATACGATTGTCGTAATATTGTATGTGTTTCGTTCTAATTTTGGTAGCTAAGTGTAAGCCTTCTTTTAATTGAATTTTATTTAAGTCTATAATTAGGCCTTTATCACCCAGTGTGTTCCTCATAAGCTTTATCATGTGACAAGCATAAAAAAATATATAAATGTTCTTGTTTGTGATAGGGTGCTGGATCCAGGGTTTAAAATTATTGGAAGAAAAATTAAAATTGGCCCCCATATTGTTACACATAGATAAATTAACTGATGCCCCGTCGAAGGTAATTGATCTAACATGCGCACCAGTCTCACCAGAAATTGGCTCTTTCTGAGCCGGCAAAGCCTTTAATTAGAAAATACGCCACTGGAACCTTCCATCCGGCGTTCACACAGACCGCCATAAAAACCAAGGCATTTTTTTGCTAATTGAATATTGTCACTGTCCTGATTTGAAATCGATCCTGATTGAATTTGATCCAACTTTGTTACGCGCTGAAAATCTTTGGCGTGACAAAATTAGAAGCTAAGTCTCGATAGTTTAGTCTTATAGATTGGGTCGTGAGAGAGCGATCCAAACAGAGTGAGAAAACAAAATATGTATACATAGTAAAAGGGCGCCACCAAGCTGTACCTTTTTCACTTCCAAAATAGTAAATTTAACACGTTGAACTTGGAAACGTATAAAATATTTAAACGGGTAATATGAGCCACGAACAAATTAAATGGGGAGAACTACTGCAATAATACAAAAAAAATGTAATAAATCAATACAATAATTCAGAAAAAAAGAAATATATAACATTCAAAAATTATAATAAATTTATGTGTATACTGTTGAGACACAATATCTCATAGAGAGAGAAAAAAATAAATCAAACGTAGATTAAAAATTAATTTCAAGTCATATACAGGGTATGAACATGGTTAAAGAATGTCTTACTTCAATTCTCCCAAAAATATCAAAATGATATTAATAAAGTTTCAAAGTTTAAAAGAATTATATATATGACAGTGAACGTAAGACATAGATAGCCATCTTTGACTTCAATTGGTCCACAAAACAAATTAAAAAAAATCTTGCGAGTCAAGATCACAACTAAGATGAAATAACCTCAAAAATTAACAGACTTAATTACGATTATCTCTCTCTGATATTTAATTTGAATATTTAAAACACAAATTCATTTACATTAGTTATCTCAATAATTGAGAAGATTTCTGTTTATAATGATATTAATAACTGATATTTATATAAAAAAAATTATCAAAATAGAAAAATTTAAAAAGAAAACTTATCTCACGATGATACCAAAAATCCGTAGCTAGAATTAGTCAATTATCCAGAACCAATTTCATTCCAATTCGCTGTTAGAGGTATGTAGTTCGTTGTGGAAAACCAAATAAAAGGTTAGGTTAGGTTAGCGACATCAGCTGACTGTACCAGATTGTTCTTCGAAATACGACACAAGGCGACCTTCAATTACAAGTTGAACTTGTAACACGCCCTCTCTACCTGAAAGAAGTTTACCTAGTAAACTTAAAACTGAAAACCAAAACGTATCCAACCCAACAGTCGAAAAGACAACTCTAATTAGCCATCAAGTCTTCGGCAAATCGGCCGGAGGAAAAAAAAAGAATAAGCAATAGATAATAGTCACGAACACGCACCATCAACGTGCGAGTAGTGATCATCTAAACCTAAAATCTTTAATATCGATATTCTCGTGAAGCGAGGATACTCCAAAACAAAAAAAATGACTAGCAGGATAACAAAACAAGGTATACAAAGATAGGTAAGTTAGTGCTGAACCCACGACAAAACGATACCCTAAAGACAAATTCAGCTCAACGTATGGCTGGCGTCTATCGCTCCTATAATTCGAATATAAAAACCAACCTACAAACAAAAAAAGAATAATATCAATTCGAACGCAAAACAAAAACCCCTACGGTATATCGCTATTACTATCATAAAACAGAACAACAATGGCTAAACGGCCACGGTAATTTTTTGTGGTACTAGTTCAGAAAAATAGGGGAGGGCAATGAAGTTAAACTAAGGGATGTACCACACCAACAGGGAAATAGTCAGACCAATACTATCCATAACATCTATGGAATAGCACGAAAGAAAAGAAAAGCAACTTAAAGCACTTTTGCAAACTTGTTGACTGTTATAACATGTGGTTATAAAGACATTAAACATGGACAGCTGATATTGATCAAGAAACCACAAGTCTATTCAAACAACAAAAACGAACAATGTATACATGCACATATGTCCAGTTGGTGATTGAAATTAAACTGTTGTAACAAGCAATCACAACCAGAGATCTTCCCTCACGAGATTCCAAAAGAGGAAAGAAACACCAAAAAATATAAGATGGTAAGTTATTACACCGAAAAATTAAGAAAAAAAAATTAACAACAAATTTTGATAAAGTGATCCACTGTGGCATTTACCTTACAATCTAATTTATAAAGTTTTTTATAAGTTTTCATCTTTTATGAAATGACAGAGGACTAAATACATTAAATGTTTAACAATCTTTTGGAAAATTTCTGAGTGTATAGGACAAACATCTTGAGGAAAATCTGTGTAGGATATGTGGGAAAGGATATTGGGAAGATGGATAATATTGGGAATGTTAAGGAAAAATGATCGACAGAATATTAAGGAGGGCGGCAGTGGAGTTACTGAAAACTTGCGCTGCAAGCTTTACTTTCATCTTCTGACGATTAGTGGGGTTTACGTGGGAATATGTAAGCTTGGTTGCTCTGAATATCCCACTTTTCCCATCCAATTCATACAGCCGATGAATGTCACTCCACTTCACCATTTTCCCTTCAAATACAATATCTTTGGTCAACAAATTATTCCTCATGCTTTTCAGCATATGAGGGACATTAAAAAGATGAATAATTTGGTGGCCATCAATATTGTATACGAATTGATCACCTTCCTTACCAGATTCTGCCGAAAGCCTACGCAAGGCAGTTACATTCCACGAGCCACCATCGCATACAGATGCTACGATGCGAAAATCTGTTTGTTCATGAACAGCTCGTACAACTTCCTTGATCAATAATCTTAGTGCATACTGATTCGCAGCATTACGGGTAAAATAGAAAGCAACAGGTTGCTTCCATTTTTTCGCTATACCACGAATCATAAACACCAAAACATGATCAGCAAGATTTTGACTCCTTTCTGTTCCTGCCTCTACAAACCCTTCAACATGCCAACTATTCCCAGTTACTGCCAGACTTAAATTTTTTCCAATGTCCATTTCGTCAAACATAAGCGTGCAGTATCGATCATGGAGAGGCATTTTATTTGAAATACTCTTGAGGTNCGCGAGACGAAAGCGATTATTAGGAAAAGGAGTAGAGAAGGAGCATTTCACAATTTAACGGTGGAGATGCGATTGAGTGATCCAGAGTCCTTTTTCAATTTTTATCGTATGTCTCCTTCTTTATTTGATAAGTTGTTAGGATATATCTATAATGATATAAAGAAGGAAGATGTCCATAACGCAATAAAACCCTCAGAAAGGTTAGCGTTGACGTTAAGGTAAGATTTATGAGAGCAAAAAAAAATGTGTATGCATCTATATATGATGAATGTTATGATTTCTAGATATTTGGCTACCGGTGATAGTATGGTGTCATTGACCTACTTATTTCGAATAGGTAAGTGTAAAATTTCTTCTTGAAGCCAGCTTTGTATTACGAACTTCTAGGAAAAAGCACTGTCCCATACATTATAATGGAAGTGTGCACGGCCATATGGAAGCGATTATCAAACATGGTAATAAAACCATTGACAAAGGACAATTTCCGAGAAATTGCAAAGGATTTTGAAGAAAAGTGGAACTTTCCCCACTGCATTGGGGCTCTTGATGGCAAACATGTATTAATACAGGTTTGCATATCGATTAAAACCATCTATTAATATGTTAATGTAAACAATTATATTATTGTAGGCTTTTCCGAATAGTGGTTCTGAGAACTTTAATTATAAGGGAACTCATAGTTTAGTTCTCTTAGCGCTATGCGATGCTAACTACAATTTTACAGTTGTGGATATTGGAGCTTCAGGTCGTCAAAGTGATGGTGGTATTTTGAAAAATTCAAAATTTGGTAGTGCATTGGCAACAAATATGTTGCCAATTCCCCCAAAGGAAGTTCTGTCGGGTTGTACAACACCGATGCCATACGTAATCGTAGCTGATGAAGCATTCCCACTTACGAATTACCTAATGAGAGCATACCCTGGGAAAAGAGGACCGTTAGAACATAAAAAGGAAAATTTTAATTTCCGATTATCACGGGCACGAAGGGTGATTGAAAATTGCTTTGGCATTATGTCAGCTCGGTTTAGAATATATCGGAAACCAATTTTATGTAATCGAGCAGGAGTTATCAGTATTATTCAAGCAACGGTGTGTCTCCACAATTATTTAAATAAATATTGTTCACGAAATATTTCGGGTAGAAATAATCGTGTGAATGCTTATAAGGAAATTACACGAACTGGAAGTAACACATATTCCCGTTCAGCTGAAAACATAAGAAATGAGTTTGCGGAGTATTTTTTAAAATACCCGATAGAACATGTCGAATAAAATATCATAATAAATTAATTATAAAAACACAGTTTAGCCGTTTTTCTTTCCTTAACTTTTTATATTATTTAAAAAGTATAATATTGTATTATAATAAAGTATAAGTATATTATAAGTGATATAGTTTATTAATAATTAATCGGGAAATATCCCATATTTACTTTTATAAAATATTTTATACATCTCAAACATAAAATTATCCTGACCTTGCTCCGGTAGTTGCATAACTTTTTTCGCCATACTCGCGAAAAACAGTTCAATGTTGCTCATTTCAGGTGCAGCAGATGTTGTGGGCGGCATGTCATGTAACATGTCTTGATAATTCCGCTCTCAACAGCTCTTCTATGGTATCTTTTGATTCTTAAATAGAAAGAAAGCTATCTAAGTGCATTTGTAAAATACATAAATCAATCTCATATAAAACTGAGAATTACTTTTTCGTGCAGAAGTTTTTGTACTCTAAGTTGGCAACGGTGGAAGGGGCGTTGGAGCTTCCACCACAATTTCATCGAAATTATTTCGGATAGGACCACTAGGCAATGGATTTTCAGCATTCTCGCACTCATTCTGAATATAAAAATGAATAGGAGTTTCTCCTTGACCGTCTTCATCACCTACAATAAAACAACAATACAACAAATTGTTCGGCCGGGACAATATCTGGCAAGAAAAAATTGGATCATTACCTTCTTGGTAATGGTCCAATTCAGGGATGCCAGATTTTTTATTTTGACAAAAGTTTTCAATGAACAAAAAAGAAAAAGGTCATCGGTACAACACATTTTCTTAAAAACAAAAACGGGTTACCAAACCTTTTTTACAACTTAAAAACTACTGCGGGACATATGGCAGCCCTATCGAGATTTCTGGTTAGTAGTTATAAAAGATTTAAAACTTGAAAAATAATACTTACAACTTGGCGATTCTACTACTAAATTTTTGAAGTGCTTCCTTCTTGTTATAGGTAGTCCATAGTCGAAGGACTTTCATTATCATCCGCGTTCGTTGCATCAAAGTGCATACTTCTTTCCGTACTATAAATAGAAATATTACAATTAGAAATACAAAAAAATATTACTCATGACTGCCTCTTACATACTGCCTCCAACATAATTATCTAAAAATTGTAGATATTTAAAAAAAGGCCACTTCTTTGTGGAAGGTTTACCGCTTCCACTAGGCAGTTTTGTTTTCTTTTGTTCTGCAAAATATTTGTATCGCAGCGTTTTCCACTTTTGCATGCATTTCTCGGCTGTAAATAAAAATTAATTATAATGTTATTCTAAATAAATTTTAGATTAGTTATCAAAATATACTTACTAGTACATCCCATGATTTTGGCAATCTCTGCTCACGATTTCTTGCGTAAGAAAACGTTTTTGTAATGTACTGATCTTACGTCGAACAACACCGGTCTTGCTTGTACTAAATTCACAAGTTTTTCAACGTTTTCCATTGTAAAATAAAAATTACACTCAAATTCATTTAAACTCCGCTCCACTGCGCTCGATTCAGCTCGGCTACAAAAGTTGGATTGAACCAACTTTTGACGCCGAGCCGAGCTTAGCCACGCCGCCCGCACGGACACAGAGAATAGCACGCTGAGATTGGTCTATTTGTTAAAAAGCCGAGCTGAACTTAGCCGGGCTGAGCCACGGTACGGACCGCTAAGACCCACCTTAACACGCTGAGCCATCACGCCCCCTGAGTACGGCTAGGCGCTGACATGCAATTTTTAGTCGACCGACTGTTTGGTTGCATGAGTGAGACTACAGAATCTTTATGAGAAAGCGCTCACATGCAACGGTTTAGTCGGCCGACTATTTAGTTTGTGTTTTATCTCAAACTGAATGCAACGTAACGGTCGCGCAACTATCTTGTGAACTACTTGTTTAAACGTGTCCGCGCTCACATGTCCACGATAGTCGGGTTGGATTGGGTGTGGTCGGGGTTGTTTTGATGATTTTTCTTTTGTTTCATTCTGTTAAGATGTCTTTACAAGGAGGTAAGTAAGACAAAAATTTATAATATTCAATAAATTTATTTTTATTTGTAAATTATTTTTTATCAAATCATTTTACCTATCAATAACTTATGTTTTGTTGTTTCCTACAGTATATTTGTGCTGAGTTGGAAGAATAAAGTTTAGTTATTAAATAATATGCATGTTTATCATTTCTTAGGAATTGAGATTGGCGATGATTGGACAGAAAGGTTTATTCACGCTATTGAAAGTAAACCGGCTATATATGACAAAAGTTTGAAAGAGCATTCGGATCGAAACATAATTAACAGATTATGGGAAGAAGTTTGCGAAAAAATGATTGAGTCGTGGAAACAAATGACACCACTAGATAAGAATATAAAAGGTAAGAAAAGTATTTTTATATTTTTTCATACTGCCACGGAACAGAACCTTGAGGAGACGTAAAATATTTAGTAAAATATTCTCGGGTTGTTATTCCATTGTAAGAACCACGCATATTAGTTTGTTGAATACTAGGATATGGGCATTCGTATAAAGTATCTTCAAAATGTATCCCGTCTTTTTTGCGCACATAGTTATGAAGAAATACATTCAGAGGTCTGTGTAATATTCTCCACTTATTACTCAAAATACCAAATGCACATTCTACCATTCTTCTGGCCCTAGATAGTCTATAATTGAATATCTTTTTAGACTCAGTTAGGTTTTGTTTTCCATATGGCCGTAAAACATGTTCTGATAAAGCAAACGCTTCATCTCCCACAAAAACGAATGGCAAAGGCATTCCATTATCATTTGGTAGTAGCTGTTTCTGCGGTATGGATAGTTGTCCCTTCTCAAGTTTTCGTCCAAAGTTCGAGCGTTTAAATACATGTGAATCACTAGCACCTCCATATGAACCGACATCAATTGAAATAAAACAATAATCTGCATCAACAATAGCCATAAGAACAACTGAACAATAATTTTTATAATTATAAAATAAAGAACCACTATGACTCGGCTTCTGTATTCTAACATGTTTTCCGTCTATGGCTCCCAAACAGTTCGGAAAATTGGTTCTAATAGCAAACTTATCAGCTATTTCGTGCCATGTATTTTCATTTTTTCTTGGCAAATATGTCGGCTTCAAACATATCCATATCTTATCACAAGTATCTCTAACTATTTTCCGTATAGTTGTAGTTCCAATCAGATATTCATAATATCGACGCTGTCAAGCCAAAACGGCATAAACGACGTTTACCTAATTTTTCAGAAAACACAAAAAATGATTAACTTCGTTTGTATTCATTATATTTTGTTATCTAATAGCTAAACAGACGTATTGATTTATTTTACAAATATTAATATTAATTCGTCGTTTCTTTGCCTTCAATATTTTCTGAAATAAATCAAAAACGAAAAAAATGGCGTTTATGTCTAATCGATACATAACCATGGTGAGTATGCCAGATTTATCTCTGGTGTTTATGACAATTAAATGTAATAAATGGTGGCCAATGTGGCGCTTAAAACGTACATATGCCATTTTGGAATAAAGTAAATATTTAAAAATCAATGTCGCTTATGCCAACGAAAACTAAAACTATCCTTTTTAGAGTAATGTATTAAAAATTGTTAAAAATCAAAGTTATGTAAAATTAATATTTTAATTCTAAATGCAATGTATATGTTACAGACCATATATGTAAACAAGACCGTATGCAAAAGGACTAGTCCATATGTAAATGGACTGAAATTATTAGTCTATATGTGTAAGAAGCTTGTTCTTTAATAAACGGACTAGTCGGTTTGAAAAAGGACTAGTCTATTTATAAACGGTCCATCTGCAAATAGACAATATACATACCGTAATATTTTAAACAAAGAAAAAGTGCATTTTTTACTTATTTGTACAAGTTAGACTATTGTGACATTTTGAGTTACATAATACATTATTTTTTCGACAAGCATATTTGTTTGACAGACATTTAGTCTTACAGTAACATTTTTTGAAACCTTGCCCATGCCCAGTAGATTGACTTGTAGCCACCGATCTAAGAGAAACTTCCTTATCTTTGGTGATTTCTTCAATTTTCAAAATGTTAGCAGGACATATACTAAATTCTGAACGACTGTATTTTGAAATGACTCCTAGTTTTGTACCCAAGCGGTAAAAACAATCTTCTGTAGCTTCTAACACTACCGCTAAAACTGACCGAGCATCTCCCCTGCCACGATCGACATCTGGAACAGGAATCCTCACAGTTGATCCAATCTGTGGTTTTGGATGGGTGCTATCTGATATTAATTTCATTCGTTTTGCCTGTGCTTGTAATCCATCATAAGCGCCCTTTCTGGCATTTGCTATGTTTCTGTTTCTATTGCAAAAATTGCAAATATTTTCCAAGGACGTGCTCTCATGTGAGCATGTGGGGCATCACGATTAGTGGGATTGAAACGACTACCGCATATTTCATACGAGAGTGTTTGAGTGTCATTGTTATTTTCTAGTGGTACATTTTCGGTCGTTGCTGTTTGGTGCAATTGGGATTGTTCGGTTTGTGTGTTGTCAGTAACAACCAACGTAACCACTTCTTCTAAATCTTTTTCTGTTGAAACACCTTCCAGCGCTGGTTGCTCTGTTTCCAGTTGAACGGTTTCTGTGTTTTCAATCAGAATAGAATTAATCACATTTTCCAGATCTTCTTCGGTTGTTACGCTATCCATTGCTTCTAATGGAATATTAGAAGTTTTTAATCCAATTTTCGGTTTGTCCCCGAACATGGCTTCATATGGAGCCCTTTTTATTCCAGAGTGCAAAGATGTGTTCTTCATAAATTGTATGAATCGTAGACCTTGACTCCAATGCTCTGTTTCGTTTTCCAACATCCAAGTTGTTAACATGTTCTCCACGTCTTGATTAGCGCGTTCGACGCTACCCTGACTTTGACTGTGACGCGGTTTTCCATGGGCCAGTTTTAGTTCAGGCCACAAACTTTTTAATTCTTCAATAATTCTATTGCAAAATTCGCGTCCATTATCAGATTGCAAAACTACAGGAGCCCCAAAAGTGGTAAAGATTTTTTACTTTCAAGTGGTCGCAGAATAACAAATTGTGTTAAGTGATCCTGGTACACCAGGACAAATCTGTATTTACCATCAGCATGCGACTGATAATCGATTAAGTCTACTTGACATCTGGAATTCAGATCATTGAAGATCATCGGTTTTGATATAATTCCCTTCTTTTCCCTTTTTTGTTTCATTTGACATGGAGCGCACAAGTTAATAAACAATAAAATTTCAGTACGCACTATATTCTTGTATTTTTCCTTTGTTTTTTTCATCATGCGATCTCTATCACCATGACCTGCAAGTAAAAAGTGAGAAAAAAAAAAGAGACCAACCTTAAGGTGGGTCCCCACTATGCCGAGCGACACTGCCGGGCGACAAAAGCCGCGCTAGTGGAGACATGCCGCATGGCTTTGCCGCCAAGCCGCGCGGCATGCCGATTGCAACCCGACTCTTGTCGGTTTTCATCAAAGAAAGCCGGGCCGATGTCAGTAGTGTGTACGTGTTGGTCGGCGTAACATCATGGAGTGGACGAATTCTAACGTCATAACGTTAATCGAAATGTACCGCGTCCACCCTTTACTATGGGATTGCACACCGAAGGATTACAAAAATAAAAGAAACGACGCCTTATTAGAATAATAATTGCTTATTTATTTCGAAACAGATCGGAATGAAATAGAAAGAAAAATAAAAAATTTAGTAAGCCATTTTGCCAGGGAGTGCAGAAAAGAGAAAGATACCTGTACATCGGGCGCCGGGACAGATGCTTGCTATAAAAGTAAATGGTTTGCTTTTGAAACCATGCAATTTTTGAGAGACCGTAACAAGCCAAATCAAACTACAGATACTGCGGTAAGTTAATTTTATATTTGCTAAATTTATAAAGTAAAAAACAATTTTCTCAGTTGTGCTTGTGTTGGAATGGTAAATGCCCTTCAGGAGAATTAAAATACTCTGCAAACTCGTTTCTGACAGACTGAGCTGCAGTGGCGCTTCTTCGCGCTACTGTTGGTATATTCATCATTTGGGAACGTGTTACATCTTGTCGCCATAGCCCTGGAGTAATATCTCCTGTTTCTGCAGATTCGGAATCAAAACACTCTCTGGGGTTGTAAACATTTTTTGATTTACTTTTCCTTAAATAATTGTGCAAATGTAGTAACGTTAGTGTTATTTTCGTAGCTGTCTCTGGTTGTAATAACATAGGTTTTCTCAATATTCGAAAAACAGAGGAAATTATCCCAAATGCATTTTCCGATACTCTATGTACCCTACTTAATCGATAATTAAAAATTCTTGATTTAGAGCCTTTTTCTTGCAACCCCGGAAAAGGTTTCATTATGTTATATGATAACGGAAACGCATCATCCGCAACAAACACAAAAGGTACTGCTACGTTTCGTCCTGGTAAAACACGGGCTGAAGGCAGATTCAGTGTGCTCTCTCCGAGCCATTTCTTAAATTGTGTTGCGTTAAATACTCCCCCATCAGAAACACTTCCTTGCGAACTAACGTTTGCATATATAAAGTTGTAGTTGAAATAATCGGAACCACTGTTCAGAGGAGCTTGCAGAGTTATATGTTTTCCATCCATTGCTCCGACACAATGAGGAAAATTCCATTTATCTTCGAACTCTTCACTTATAATTTCCCATTCTCTTTCATTTGCCGACATCTGCAACATTTACATTACTTTTTTTTTAGGTAAAGGAGACATCTCAACAGGAAGATAGATGTGATGATGAACAGAGGCCCATAGAAGACCAAGAACGGCAAGAAGTAGGAGCAACAGAAAATGTTTCCACACCAACTACAAGTAAAACATTGAAAAGAAAACGCGAATCCACCCCTAATGTAATGAGTGAAGCAATTAATATTTTAAAATCCATACAGGTTAAGAGACAGGATAAAGATGAATTTGCTGTGTTTGGTGAAGAGGTTGCCATCAAACTCCGCAAAATACCATCTCCGCATGCCAGGTTCATGGCACAAACAATAATTAACAATACCTTATTTGAGGCACAAATGGGAAAGTACGATGGCCCTATTATCCAACCACAGCAGTATCATCTCCCTTCAACTATATCCGCACAATATCAACACTTTCATCCACATTCATCCATATTTTCATCCATTGACAATCCAAATTATATCACGCGTGCACCACCACATAATACACCTTCAGAAAACTCACTCACCGACATAATGTCGCCAAGAACTTCGACAACGAAAGAGGATATTGAAGCCATATTAACAGTTTTATAGAAAAATATTTTAAATAAAGTTTTATTAGAGATGCAGTAAAACTATTCTAGTTTTTTTTACCTTAATATAATCCTGTAGTGACTCGATCAATGCATCACATACCGCCGGTATTGTTCTGGAAATAAGTTGTTTTGATATTTTAAAAGTATACATGAGGGACTGGTAGGAATCTCCTGTAGTAAAAAAACGCAATGATACTGCTAGACGTTCGCTAGCTGGTATGGCCTTTCTAAATTTTGTATCGGCTTTTGCTATTTTAGGTCCTACCATACTTAGTAAATTTTCAAAATCAGATGTCGTCATTCGAAAAAAATTTTTGAATCCCACATCACATCTATATTCTAGGTTAATATTATGAGAGTCATCTAATATCAACTCTTTCATTAGATCGCTTCCACGATATGCATGTTTTTGAAGACTTGGTCGAGTCCAAAATCTTCTCTTTAGTTTACGTCTTCTAGCTGTACCACATTCAACAATTAGTGCAGCGGCAACTGCTAACAGTTGATCTTCTTCGTCGCTCATTTTCGTACGACTGAAATCGCGTGTGGCCGCTTCGGCACGTACTCACTTTCTGCGCAGTAGGGACAGTATATCAGTTTCTGCAAAGCCGACTGGCTTTGTCGCCCAGCAGTGCCGCTCGACATAGTGGGGACCTTTAAGGCTCAGGGTTTGTCCTGGCATTCCTTAATATGGTTGGCCATTCAGAGGGAGATTGAACAATATTGTTTTTTAAACTTTTTTCAATTACAGCGTGCATCGAATCAACTGGCATGTACTATCGGCCAAACCTTATTTACTACATGGCGTAAGGGACAGAAAACAANATTTGTTAAAATATAAATAAAATACTTGTTTTCTTACCTCAACGTAACTGATAACCTTTCTTCTGGATGAATGGAAGTTCTCCACGTGATATCTTGGTATGTTATTGATGGTCCTACCAAGTGCAAAAGCTCGTCAAAGCTAGCTATACTCATCCGATAATAATTAAAGAATTTTTGGGGATGGCACCGTAATTCTTCATATAGTTTGTGAAATTACCCTTTTAGTAAACGTTGGGAAGTAAGGGGATGCACCCAATACTTTTTTCTTCGTTTCATTTTCCTTCTTCGAATCTCTAGGGCACATACACATGCTATCTCTTCAAAATCCATCATCGACTAGTTAGAGCGACAGTTTAGTTGCGTTTTGCGTTATATGCGCACGTCGTAGTTGGCCGACTATATGGTTGCAGTAGTGAGCGCGAAATGGCGATCGACCGATCAAACAATCGGCCGACTAAAAATCGCATGTCAGCGCTTAGCCTACGAGTTATAGACTTTCATTTTATTTAGAATGGTTTTCCGAATTCACTATCATTCACCACATAACCTAGATATTTTGATTCAGGTCGACAGAAATGACATTTCTTCTTCTTGAGAGTCAAGTTAGCACGCAGTTAGCATATCGTCTAGGTAAGCAAAACAATAAAGTTCCAAATCTGCACCCAACACTCGATCGACTAACCTTTGAAAAGTAGCAGGAGAATTATGTAGATCAAACGGCATACGTGTATAGTGGTAAAGACCGTGACCAGAAATAGTAAACGCTGTAATAGGCTTCGATTCAGAAGACAAAGGTATCTGCCAATAAGCAGTCCGAACATCCAAACTGGTTAAATATTCACCTTGCGGTAATCTACACAGAACCGATAACTACCTCCTTCTTTTTCACCAAAACAATAGGACTAGCCCAAGGACTATTTGATCGTTCAACCACTCCCAAACGAATCATATTATCCAATTCATCGTTAGCAACCTGCCTTAACACAGGAGAAAGAGGATTTTGAATCTTCGCAATCCTCTTGCATTATTGTAGGATCTAATAATAATGCAATTACTTCTTTTTCTATACTTCGAACTTTGTACGCTTTTGCTATATTATTTGATTTACAAAACGTTGAAATATATGGATCTGAAGAATACATTAACGTATGAAAAAGATCAGTTAAGTTTTGCAGGCGCGAAAATTTTCTCGTGTGGTGTTCTCTATATTTTCGCAAATCTTTATTACGAGCCTCCACAGCTGCTTCAGAAAACATTCCTATGGGTAAAATTGCTGACTGGATTATCTCCGCTCCGTGTAATAAAATTTTATGTAAGCTGAAAGGCATGTAAAACTAAGCATATAACTGAATGTACAGATTTGCAGTATCTAAAGCGCATTTTTTAAATGCATCGACATTTATTGCATAACCGCAAGATATTGTTTGTAAAACAATTTTAAGCCTCTTGACTAAATTTTCATCCAATCCAGTGATTTTTGCAGTTAATGCATAATTTTCAAAAAAACGACTGGCAGTATTGCCGTCATTAGTTGTTCCGTACCCAGGTTTAGTAATATCAATCAATATACCTAATTTTGCCTTCAAATCGTGTTGAATTTTCTTCTTAGTGTTTTCCATTGTTTTCTTGTCAGCTTCATCACGAATTTGACACTTTTTAATATCAATGCGATATGCAATGTGAAGTAAGCATTCCAAACTCCTGATCCAGGCATGTAGGGAGGAAATCCCATATTCATACGCGTTTTCGTTATTTGGAAATTTGTATTTGAGGAGCAGATTTTCTATATGCATTTTGTCCATTATTTACATTTTTCCAAAATAAACAAAACTTGTTGCATCCTTGCTGAATCATTTAGTAATAAATGAATATTCTTAGAAAACATAAAAAATCGTGTAAATACGATACCTATATGCAAAAAATCTAGTTTCAATTATTTCCCAAAAAAGTTGAAAAAAGCTTGGACTAACTGCATTTAGGTTGTCACTCAGAAACAAAATCCATTCTGATTTATTGTGGTCCAGTTTTATAAAGCTCAAATTATATTAGCGTGCGATTATTTGCCATGGATACGCATATTTCAACCATTGGGTATCACCGGAAATATGTTTAATCATGGAAATAAATCGAATGTTAATTAAATTTTATTGAGCTTTATAAAACCGGACTGTAGAGGTGTAATAACACAAAAAAGCTTAAAACTTAATAATGGTAGAAGAAGATAATAATTCATTTGGAATAAAAATATTTTATTTATTTTTATAAAAACTAGCAAGAAAGTAAACGAATCGCATACTATACGCCGTAAGGTTCTTCTTCCTCGTTATTGCAATCGCATAACATATCACCCTCTTCAATACCATTATCTTCTTCAGTATCTAGTTGGTTATCATCAACGTTATCTCACCGCCATGGTAGGAGAAAACTGACTGTAACCATGTAAGTTCAGGATCATTGATCCAGTTTGCCCCTGAGAGTTCCACTAATAGATTTGAAAGGCTCTCAAGCTTTTTTGGTTTAATAGTATTTTGGAGTGCAACATTCGGTAATTGTATAGTACTCAACTTCTTTCCACGTTTTAATAGCGTCTGAAATGGTTTAGAAGGATCATCATTTCTATAAAACAACTCGTTTTTAAGTAAAATAATATTATCATTTTTAGATCGCTTGATAATTATTCGTTTTGCAGCACTAATCCCTTCAATTTTCTTTAAAGAATTTAATGCGACCTTGGCATCGGAAACAATCCAGTCTGTACCGAGCTTTCGAACTTCTCCTTTTTTTGAATAAATTTCATAGTATTTTAAAGGAGTTATACGATCGTACACCACTTTATTGTGGTGTACGATCGTATAACTTTTTCAACTTGCCCGAAAACACGGTCTGCTGGCAAATACGAATGTCCCCGTATTGGAAATATCACTACCACTGATTCAACAGATCTCGGAGCATCCCTGTGTAACCATAGCATAAGCATGTGCATCATATGCGCGTTTTTATTTTGTCCGGCACATCCATCTGCGAATAGCCTTATTTGCTTAATATCTGGCCCAAATTCTTCCTTATTAAGGAAATCGTGTAAAGCCGAACTTGTTTCTGCAGATCCCCTTTTCGCCTGGTGTTCCATCCACGTGTAGAATATTGGTTTTTTAATATCTACGTCAGTAACACAAAAACAATAAAAAGATAATTGCTGAGCATAAAATGCTGCTTGGATAGGAACTTTGGGTAAAACTTGTACTTGTTGGAGGTCAAAACAATATGAAGCACTGTGAGTAGGTTTTTCCTTCATTAGTTTAAAAAATTCTTTAGCTCGCACTTTATGTACACGTAGGGCAATTTTCAAGTTCTCTATCTCATTTTTAACTTTGCAATTGGTAATAGAAGTTTGAGTTCTAACACAAAAACCACACACGTCTGTGGCAGGGCTTCCGAATGCAATGTTAAACTTATTACTGAATATTCTGCTAAAGTACTTGTAATTTACTTTTAAATTTTCTACCGTATTTGCGTTGTACAGTTTCCATAACACAGTGATATTCAGTTCTGATGGTAAGTAAATTCGGGGAGATTTAGCGCGCCCGTAATGACTCTCATGTCCTTTTAATCCGGCTATAAATTTTTTCACATTTTCAAGTCTATCAACATTCTTGAAAGAGCGTTTGTCTCCCCCACGTTTTTCAACAATACCACAACCAGACTGAATTTTCTCAGCAATAGTATTAACACGTCTCTGAGTTACACTGAATACTTTTAGGAACAGTTTTTGGCAAATGTTAATTTTTTCCTGATCCTTCCAAACCTACAAAAAGTATTAATAGTATTTTTTACATCTTGCAGACAGAAAAAGAATACGAAGTATAACTTACAAAGTATTTTATAGTGAAATTATGGGATATCTTTTTTTCAGGTTTTCGATTTCTAACTCTCCTTGGTTTATCAATAGCTATAAAATTTCCTAGTTTATTATCTTGAAGATTTTTATTTTTTGTTTTAAAAAAATTATTTCTAATTTCTTTTATAATATCGTCTTTGCTTATTTCATAACATCGAAAATCTTTACGTTTATGGGTACAGGAAAAGTCAAAGTGTTCCAAATTAGGGAAATGGTCTGAATGCCTTAACAAATGATAAANTCGGTACGCGGGTGACTGTAGGTCGTGTCTTTCGCCTTCTTTGCAGAGGCATCTCGAGGTTTTGTGGGGGTCTGCTTTTTAGAGCTCACTGTATCGATCGAGAGGGAGCTAGATGATGTTGCTCCTGTTGCTGATTTGGGCTGGCCGAATGTGGAAGGCTTCGGGGACGTCTTTATGTGCAAGGTTTTAAAGACACATTCCTTTACCTTCTCCCTGGCCCGCATTAGAAAGCCAGCATATTCCGGCTTTTCGCGGCGATGGCGGATTTGATGTTCTGTCAATCCGGTTGCAGACTTTACCTCTTTAATCGATATTACACCGCCCTTGCTTTTGGCTTGCTTTTTTTTCAGGTACTGCGGTTTTTGCTTCTAGCGCTCGTTGGTACTCGACCGGGTGAGCGCGCCTCTCATGCTGCCTAACGGCAGGGAACCTGTCGAATGCGATATAACAATAAAGACACTTCGTGCAGTACTCTAGCCATACCTTGAACTATCTGTGTCTGGGCCCATAACCTATTGAAGGTGTTGTGTATGTACTCGTAATCGTAAGTAAACTCTCGTAATTGAACTCGTTAATACATTTTATTCATTCCTTGTAACGTATCTAATCACAATATAAAAGTGACAATGACAATTCATTTTCTTATTCTACTAAATGCATGAATAATTTCTACCCAATGAATGTATACTTTCTACTAAATGAATTCCCCTGCTTTCTTTACCAATTCCTAGATGGCGTATCTGACACTTTTCCCCTCTTTATAAATCCAATTTCTGTGGTGGTTTTCTTATTCGTGTCGAACGTCGTAAACCTTCTGTTGCGGTTGATTCCTCACCTGTTTTTTTGGTTTCTTTCTTTGGTATAGTTTTTTGGTGCCCTGACTCTTCTTTGATCTCTTCTGGTTCCTTTTCTCTTTCTTCTGTTCTTATGGTTTCAGGTGTAGTGGTTTTATCGCTATCCTCTGCTTCTTTGTCCCCTTCAGGTATTTCTATTATTTCAGGAATCTTTTCATTTGGTCCTCTGAATTTAGTACTCATCAATTGATCAACATGTCTTCTGTGTATAGCTCCCTCTACTTCTACTTCGTAATGCAAATTTCCCTCTCTATTTATGAGATGATGTTTTTT